>CM019160.1:12357756-12549558 GCA_009733165.1 Naja naja
CACCCACCGAATACACAGTCGGTTACGGATGGGCATTACGTGGTGAATCAGAGATAAGGGAAAACCTCTACATTCTTTTAGGAACAGGAAAGCCATGTAAATGTGGCCCCCCCAGGACGGCAAAACATCTGTAAGAAAAAACCTTGAGCTTTAAACTGAAGCCACAACAGACAATGCCCGAAGAGGAGACATCGGTAAATGTGTGAAATAGCTAAAGTGCAAATTGCTGTTCCTACAGAAATGCAAAAGGGCAGCCTGTATTCATCACCCAGGGGCCCGGAATGCAGATTTGGCATGAATTAATCACAATGGATTTACACGAATTAATCACAAAAATGCAGATTTGGCATGAATTAATCACAACGGATTTGCACGAATTAATCACGATACTCTTCCTGAAGATATATGGCACACGTGCATAAACTCACCCAGAATTGGAACTCCTTAACTAGCATCAGGGCTGTGTTAAGAAGATTATATTTCTTAAAGGAAAGGGCTGGCAAACGCTCTGAGAAATTGGGTGGGGGAGCTTCGCTTTGGGGGACAGGATGGAAATACAAATGGTCCTGTTCCCGCACCTGCCATCATTTTTTTTCCTCCAAGTTATCACCGCAAAACACACTGCTTCATCTCAGGTAGGGATGCAAGAGCTCTTATCATCTCCCTTCGCTTTCCAAAGGTTATGTTTTTGGACATTCTGAGACTAATATACAGCCAGTAAACATAAGGCAAACAAGCCTTGTCTTGCACAACTAGAAAGCAGCCTGAACCTACTGTACTTGCAACCCACAGGTTTTTTTCTCAGCAAAAAAAGCCACTTTTTCTCAAACTTTTCTTTCCTTATGTAGGAAGTTAGCACCCACCCCTCTCCTAGAAAAATGAAATATCCTAGGAAATATTAAAAAGGCAGAATGTTTCCCCTAAAAGGGAAGTAGAAACTCAGAGAGGCAGAAGCTCACCCCCACACACACCCCTTTGTTAATGGGTGGGCCATTAAGGCCTGGGCCAAAGTATTCTACATAACAAAGGCCTCTACCCATCTCACCACCTGGCCTGGGAAGATTGCATCAGCCAGAACTCAGGTGAAGCCATGTGGTCCAGACAAAGCCTACAAAGTTAGCCAAAACCTCCGCCCCCTGGGAGTGACAGCCAATGGGATAAATTTCTTACACAGGAACAGGAAACACTAAGGTAGTGGCCAACAGAGGGTATATAACTAAGGGTCCCTCAGCATCTTGCCCCTTTTCCTTCTTTTCCTTCACCCAACATCTTGAAGCATGAGATCGTCCTTTTCACTTTGGAGCTCCAAGCCATGTGGTCCTGTCCACCATTAAACCATCTTTCCAAGCAGCCTCCATGTTTCCACTGTCTTTTTCCCCACTTGGAACTGAACCCAGAAGGATATTTCTTCCAACACTTACTTCCTGCCTGCCTGCCTCTTTATGCTTCCTTCCATTTCTGATTTATTTTTCCTCCAGAATCAAAAGGCAGCCTACTGAGCATTCTCCAATTCCCCCACCACCACCACCAATAAAAAATCCATGATGTAGGTTGGATGGACTTCCACAGCAAAAACTGGACTTGAGACCACATCTCTTCAGTTCTGCTCTGTTGTCTTTAAATGATGAGCTTCTTATCATTTCTGGAAAGCAGAAGGCCTCAACTTACACACCCCACAGGCAGATCACCTTCACATCAGCCAAGGCCTTGAGGAGAAACGTCTTGTGTTCATCAGAGCTAACATCCTTCAGCTTAAATTCCAACCCTGGTGACGCGGTTGAATGTGGCTGATGTCGTTTTCTTGACGACAACAATACCAAAATGTTTGATGTCCTTTGGGATGTTTTCAACCTCTCTGTTCAGCCCACAGCCTTGGAATTTCCTGAGGGGGAATCTTGATTTAAGTCCTAAGCAGATCAGCTCCATCCCATAAGTGGGATGGTCAGTGAGATGACAGCAGCTAGTTTCCCAAGATCAGACAAAATCAGCTGGTGCTGCCATCTAGCTGGCCGAGTCGTATGTGTTAATTTATTTTTTTATGTATCAACATTAAACATTCTGCTTTCTGGCCTTAAGGGAACATTCCAATATTTGGACTGTCATTCTGTTCAGAAAGTTAGGAGTTTGTTCAGGGTAGGGTTTTTTTAAAAGATATAAATTTTATTGAATAAACATTAAAAACAATTGAATACAGTGCGACTTTCTTGGCCATCATTTTGGCATACAAGCTACATTATAGAGATACACCTAACAGTTAATTTCCTTTTTCCCTTATGTTATTAGTATAGCACTAGCTGCATATTATTTCTATTTACATTTATCTACAATTATATACATATTTACAACTGTCTTTTATACTCATGCATTCGTACCATTTCGTATTTGTCCATTATATTCCATTCTCTTTAGTTTACAAAACTTTAACTTTCATTCCAATAAAGCATCAACCCTTTCTTTCTTTTTCCTTGACTCTAGCCATTGATAACTTTTTACTCCAGACTTCATAATACTCTGTCTCACCCTTATCTTTGATTTCTAAAGTTAGTCTGTCCATCTCTGCACAGACTAATATTTTACTTATTGTTTCACTTTATGTAGGGGTATCTTCATTCTTCCAGTTTTGGGCATACACCAATCTTGGCAGCTGTTATTATATGTATCATTAAATATACTGTTCCTTTACTGTATTTCTCATTAATAATTCCCAGTAAGATAGAGTAGGGGGTTCAAGAACCCTCTAAAGACACCCAAAGGTTGATGACTTTTGGAGAGTCTTTTTCGTGCAACAGCAAGAGATACGTACGACAAGAGCTTCAGTTCCCTTGCAGCTCAACATCAAGAACTATCTCTAACGCTTGCAACAGGCAAGGCATTTCTCAAAGGGAAGCAAACATGGGCCTGACGTGGATCCAAGTTCTGGATTTATCAGGACTTACCGGAGCTGTTCCTTATATGCTTTCTTTGTAACCCTATAAAATGTGGGTCAGTGCTACCCCGGGGGCTCTCACAGTCTTTGCCACATGAGACCAACAAAGAAACTGTGATGCACACATGTCCCAAAATCGCTCCCAGAAATTATCCCTGCCACCCAAAACAAACCAACAAAACCCCTCTTTATATGTTGCCGTTATCGGCAACGACGCCTGGTTGACCAGATTTTAAAAGAACGGATCAGATGAGCGGGGGGGGGGCACTTTTCTTCGCTTTGTAAAATGGGGAATGAGGGAGGGTGTTTAGAAGAGAAGAGAGGAAAAAATGGCTGCCAGACCACTCCGAACACGATTGGCTGCAGACAAATTCAGACCGCAGCAGCGTTTGCAGTCCAGCCCTCCTCTGGTGCCTGGGCAGGATGGGACTCCTTGCAGACGGTCTGGAACAAGTTAGCTCATTAGACCAAGAGCCCAGCTGCTGCTGCCTTCAAACCAAGGTGGGTCCAAATCCATAGCTGGTTTTGGAACCTGACACTTAACTCACATCCCCTTAGAAGTCAGCCAGCAACTGAAATAGCCAAGGGAGGAGTTCTGCGCCCAGCTGCCAACAGCTTTTCTGAATCTTCTCCTGAGACAAGAGGGTTGGGGTTGAAAAAAAAGGGAGGGAGGGTGGGTTTGGAGGGAGGGAGGGAAGAGGAGGGAGAAATGGGCAAAGGTTTCTGGGAGCTCTTGCCAGATTCCAACCACACACATTTGTACACACACACACACAGAGGAATAAACACACAGAATTTAGTCCTAAAGCAAAATCCTTTCACTAAGCTCCCCCTTCTGATGTCAGTTTTGGGGGGGGCTGGGGGGGAAGAGTGTAGCGGACTGGAATCCAGCGAGTGAAATTAACAGGGGCTTCAGGCTTTGCAATTCTGGATTCTGGTTCCCCTAGTTCTGCTCCTGGCTGTTGTTTCCATGGAAACTGGCATCAGACCTGGGAAAATAAGGTTAGGGTTTTTTTTTCTTCAGAGGGAGGCTTCTCTTCCAGCTTCCTCTCCCCCCCCCTCTTAATTTCTGGCACTCCGGCCCCCTGTTCCACCACCATCATCACGGAGAGAAAGCAAAGTGAGGAAGCAGTAAGCAAGATTTTCTCTTGGGGAAGATTGCAGCTGCCTGCTGAGACTTTGGGTAAGCGATGCTTTTCAGAACCCAATAGTGATTTGCAGGGCTTAGGAAAAGAGAGAGAGAGAGAGACAGAGAGAGCGGGAGGGGGTGGGGGAACATTTTAATTAGTAAGTGACAATAATAATACCTTTGTGCTTCTCCACTGCCTTTCATCTGGGCATCCCACAGTGCTCTGCAGACATTCATTAATTTGGAAATGCATATCAGCATCCAGACACCTCTGCCAGGAGGAGGAGGAAAACTTGATCAGACACCCCACCAAAAAAAAAAGAGAGAGAGAGAGAGGAAAAGGCTCTTATCCAAGAGAGAGCTGGCCCCAAAGTTCCCCAGGCCTAAGAAGACAAAAACACCAGCTGAACACAGGAGGGCCAAGTTTAGGCTGCCCAGCTCCGTGCAGACACGGGGAATCTCAGGGTGCTTTGGAGACAGAGGAAAAAATGTGCCCACAAAAATCTTCCCTTGTATAAAAAATGGTTGCATGCCTGAGGGAAAATATTGGGTTTTTTTCCCAGGCACATCCACAAGTCTCATCCTGATCTGGCCACCCAATTTAGGGCATGCTGTGCTAGCGAAGAAGCGAGGATTGTTTTTGCTGCAAAGGGAGGCACTGTAGAGCAAAGAGAATTTTCCCCAAGCCCAGCTGTGATTTTCTCACACTCCTGAACACACAACAGCCTTTGGCAGGTGGCTTCCTCCCACTGCCTCAGTTTCTCTGAGGAAACCGCAGCTCTATGATTGGGCAACAAGATCCCGAGTCTCCCAGAGAGATCCTTTTTGGAAATATTTTCAAGGATGCAGAGGAAAGGCATGGTGGGAGATTGCAGGGGAGAGTGAAAAGTTTGTGTTAGTTAAGGGAATAGGTAACCAACAGCCCCTCACTCCTTTTTGGAAGCTCCTAAGAGCATGCCAAGAAATTAGGGCAGCATCCATTTTCCTTCCTGCTTTCCTTTTCCCTCCAATTTTATCCCAAGGCAATTTCTTTGAGCGAGGTTGTAGCATTGAATAGGGATTTCAGCTTCCATTGCTAAGTGTGCACCAAGCTTCAACTGAGTCCTAATCCAACAGCTTCGCCACAATGATTTAATGCATCTGTTTTACTAACTCTTCTCAAGCTACAAAAACTTGCAAAGCAAAGGGGAGGGCTAAAAAAAAAAGTTAGACTCACCCCTTCCAATAACATCACTGTTGCTTTCACAGTGCAGTCTTATCTAAAAATGATGGTTACCTGGATTAAATGATTTCAAATCAGGATTGAAGTTTAAAAACAAAAAAAGGAAGAGACTGTTTATCTGGCCCAAACCTAAAATGACTTTCATGAACATTTAAATGTTATAAAATTAATTAATGCAACCATTGCTATTTATAAATGTAACTTTTTCTTTCACATTAAAACTTACAAACCCCAACATTTGTTTTGAAAAAATCATTGCGGGCTGAAGCTAAAATTTTCAAAGACCACATATAATAACCCAAGGGCATTGATTATTCCCTGCTGGTACAAAAAAGGGAGACAAATAATGACTCGTTTACCCTCCTCAGTCCTTTGAAATGCACTGCCTCCTGGCATAAGGAGTCCCTCCAACCTCCTGGTTTTTAGGAAAACCTTTAAAAACTTTCTGACCCTGCAGAGTGTCTGAGTGCTAATGGCCCTTGGCTACCTTAATTAGCTTTGCTGAGATTTTTGGTGGTTTTTAACAGCTACTTTTCTATGGCACTGCATCGTAAATTGCCTTGAGTCCTTTTGGGGAATGGGTGGTCTCTAAATTATTGCCTAAATAAATAATCGGATCGACATCACTGTGCAAATGATGCAGCTTGCACATCTGCATCCGATGCTGTGCTCTAAATCCACTTCGCGTCACCTGCACTATGGCGTTATAACTCACACGCTGTTGTTTTGATGCCACCGGGATTTGCAAGGGTGGCCTGCGCTTTGGTTTTGAGACATAACACAGAACTGTTGCATCAAGGATTTCCCACCTGCCCCCAATCCATAGATTATTGTGAGAATGTTTTTTAACCTAAAGTTCTCAGTAGTGGAAATGGGAGGAACAGCTAGCGGGATGAATGCAGCTAGGGCTAAAAGGGTAGGAAGAAAGAGTTAACTTTATCCATCACAATAGTTCCAGACAAACAGGGAAGTAGCCTTCCCCCATCTGCTGTTCAAAGCAGCTTAAGGAAATATCAAACCTAACCACATAGTTTGGCTTTGCATCTCTTAAAAAAAAAACAGAAACAGTCCTTCCAATCAAAACTTGAGGGTTTCATCTCCCAAATAGCTTTAGGTTGTCTTTTTTTTTTAAAGGAGGCACTATAGCTCTGTTGTGGAATGGAGTTAAACTTCTCTTATGGGAAAACACCTGAACGTGTGCATTCAGACACCCAGGGAACACTTTAAACGCTTCCTTTCCTCCCAAAGGAAGTTCTCTTCAGGATGCCCACTCTTGTTTTGAGCTGCTGGCGGATACACCACTCCTGATTGCGGCCTAACTCTGTGCTTTTCTTCTCATGGTCTCTGTAAGACGATGCACTGGACCGACACAATTTTCTATGCCCTTTTAGGAAGGAGAATTCTATTAAGTTCTCATTCTCTTTTTTTTTATTAAAAAGTTTTTTATTTCTGATACAAACATACAAACAGGACATACAAAAAAAACCATCTTCCATATATACATACAGTGTGTCAGTTGGTTACAAATCCTTTGTGTCATCCTTTCATATTCATCACTCACAATTTATCAAAAAGAAAATTTCTCATATTATCAAAAGAACATTATGTATTTATCAATTATTACTTGTGTACAATTAAACTATTTATTTCATCATATATACGAGATATATTTTTAATCTAAAATTTATGTTATACTTTCATCCAATGGTTATATATATCAACATTATATTTTATATCAGCCTATTATATAAGTTCTCATTCTCACATACATTTTTGAACTACTCTGTCTCATGCCCCAATCCTTCCTGTCAGTACTGCCTAGTGTAGAGTTCTTTTGCAATGCTGGGCCAGCCTAACAAGTAATTTTAAAAAATAAATGCAATAAAATATACAAATACTTGAGGTGAGCCATGGAATGGATTGCAATCTTGTTCATTCATTCATTCATTCATTCATTCATTCATTCATTCATTCAGTATAGCTGCCCATCTCAACAAGTAAATCTTAAAATAAAAACTATTCACATCACAAATATAAAAATTAGAATACAATGGCAGCCAAGGAAGACATCACTATTGACAGTTCGCAGAGCCAATAGATGGGTTCCTTCATGCATTTTGAGGCCCCAGGCTTGGGCCAAAAGCCACCAAGGTCTTTAGGGCCTTATAAAATGCCAGAAGAGTCACGGCCATCCTGATCTCCAGGGGAAGAATATGCCCTAGGGCTGATGCACCACCACAAAAGGCACAGTGCTGGATCCCACCAACTAGCATTCCTTGGCTGGTGAGACCTGGAACATGCCATCCTGCTGGACCACATTGGACAGATAGAAACAACTGAGGGAACTATGAAGGCCTTTAAAGGTGACAGCCCACATTTTGAACTGCACCCAGAAGCACACTGACAACAGAATAGTGGCGGTGTATGTGCCAAATCATCAGCACCAAGGGCTATCCATACAGCTGCATTCTGCACCAGTTGAAGCTTCTGAATGCTCTTCAAGGGAAGCCCCGTGTGGACTGCATTGCAGAAGTCCAAGCATGAATAACAGCGATCTGGGTTTTGTTTTCTCATCTTTGATAATGATACATTTTGAGTATCAGTGGCAAGATGAATCTCTGGCTTACATCTTAAGAACGCTCAAAAACAATATGTACTCCAGTTTTATTGATTGTGCAGAATTAAAGGAAGACTTGAGTCCTTCCTGCGAAAAATTTAAAGCGTACAACGTTGGCCAGATTGGTCAAAACATCATGTATGACAGCAAGTATTAGCAGCCACTTATATGCCCAATATCGCCAAAGCAGACATGGGATCTGAAGAATAAGTTCAGTTGTGTCTTGAGAAACTGAGGTTTAAAATCCTTGATCACAGAGATACATTTCAGAATGGTCAATTTTCACTTTTACAAATATTTATCTCTGAACCGAAAGGAAGCTGCTAAGCAGGGCTATTTGTGGAGGTTAATTGTCTAAAATTGCAAAGAAAGTGTTATGTATGTAGGTTTGAATGTTATTGGTTTAGTTTGAATTGTTCTTGTAAAATGTCAAATATGATTGGTTTAAAAAGTGCAGGAAAACCCTGCACTCTGATTGGCTGGCAACTACGGCTGCTGGCTATAAGTAGCAGCCGTAGCCCAGCCAAGTCGGGTCCATTCAAGCTGTAGTCACTAAATAAACTCTTCACTGAAGCTCTTCGCGTCTGACTCTTCATGCAAACTTAACACTGGCGACGAAGGTGGGATTCTCCTGAAGAGAAGACGCCACGGAAGACAAGCAGAAGAGGGAGATGGCTGCGCTGAACACCCCCAGCCCCGCTCGATCCGCGGCAGAAGACTGGGAATCGATGTGGATCACTTCCAAATGTATTTGGAAGGAAACGACCTCGCCGACATCTCCGAGAAGCGGAAGAGGGCGGTCTTTCTTACGCACTGCGGTCGGCAGTCTTCAAGATGGCGAAGGCATTGGCGGAGCTGCAGACGTGAAGGTAATGGAATGGCCTGATTTAGAAAAGCTTTTAAGAGCCCATTACGCCACAAGTATCGTGCCTCATTAAGAGACACGAGTTTTACCGTCGGGATCAAGGGGAAAGCAAAACGTTAACGACTTGTGGCAAGCTTAAGAGACATTGGGGTGCATGCGAGTTTAACAGCTTGGAGGAGGCCATGCGATCGGTTTGTTCTAGGCCTCAAAGACAAGGTGCTTCAGAGCAAATTGTTATTAAAACCTAAGATCACGCTTGAAGGAGGCCATAGAAGAGGCCTCCTCAGCAGAAGCCACTAAGTCCTCAGCAGCAGCCATGAAGAAAATTAACAAGGCCTCAAGCCATTCTGATGTGGAAAAGTCCACAACAACCCATTGCGAGCAAATAGATTCTGATTCAGACTGTAGTGAGGTGGAGGAAGGAATTTATAGACTCAGAATGGAGAAGAAAAGGAAAGACCTTGGAAGAAAGAGGCAAGACTTTTATTGCAGAGGCTGTGGGGGGCACCCCGCACTGAATGCAAGTTTTAGACACCATCTGCCTACGTTGTGAGAAAAGAGGTCACCTAGCAAGAGTCTGCAAATCATCCAGAACTCCACCTAGTAGGAAGAAATTTCCTGAGAAAGAATTCAAGCCCAACAACTTCAGTGAGAAAATGGGGCAACTCAGAAGCAAATGGGAAGAATGAAACTCATCAAACAGTCACCATTGGTCATTCTTCACCCTTAAGAAGCAGAAAAGTACATGTGAAGGTACTCATTGAAGGAAGGCCTTGCCAAATGGAAGTGGACTCAGGCTCCTATTTATCTATGGTGTCATGGGACACTATTCACAGGCTACTTCCCAACATTCAGAAGAAACATTTCCAGAAGCAAGCACTGACTCTTAAAGACTACCAAGGGAACAAGATTCCAGTAGTTGGAACAAGAGAATTCAACGTGAAGTTCAAAGGCCACACCAAACGCTTGCCCCTGACCATCGTGGACAAGGATCGCCCAAGCTTGCTGGGACTTGAGTGGTTCAATCCACTAGGCATCGAGGTGACTGGCATCAATCACGTGAGCAACTCTGAATGGGAGGAGGCCTTGAAGTCTGAGTTTCCAGAGGTCTTCAGCGAAGGATTGGGCAAGTATATGGGGACCCCTATCACTTTCAACCTAGATCCCAGGGTGCCCCCAATTCGTTTAAAGCCCAGAAGGGTCCCATTTGCTTTAAAGGAAAAAATTGATGCACAATTAGACAAATTAATAGCTCAAGGGGTTTTAGAGCCCACTGACCACTCCAGATGGGAGACACCCATAGTCACACCAGTCAAGACTGATGGGTCAGTAAGAATCTGTGGAGACTATAAGGGGACACTGAACCATGTGCTGCAGCAGAGCGCATACCCAGTTCCAGTGGTGCATCATCTGTTACATTCACTTGGCAGGGGTACAGTCTTTGCCAAATTGGATCTGGCCCAGGCATATCAACAACTAACAGTTGATGATGCCACTGCAGAGGCCCAAACCATTGTGACTCATAGAGGTGCCTTCAAATGTAAAAGGTTACAATTTGGAGTAAGCGTGGCACCAGGCATCTTTCAAAGCCTTATGGAAAGGATGCTCCAAGGACTGCCAGGGGTAGTGCCTTACTTTGATGATGTGTTAATCTCTGCTGAAAATGACACTCAGTTACAAGAAAGACTCAGAGAAGTCCTTACCAGATTCAGGAAGCGGGGTTAAAAGTCAAGGAAGAAAAATGCACTCTTAAAACTGACAAGGTTGAGTTCCTGGGCTATATGATTGACAAGCATGGCATCCACCCTACAGATGCCAAGGTTCAAGCAATCAAAGAAGCCCCTAGACCTAAATGCAAAACAGATTTGCAAGCCTTCCTTGGACTCATTAACTTTTATCACATGTTCCTACCTCAGAAGGCAACCATTGCTGAACCATTGCACAGATTACTTGATAAAAATCTGTTTGGGTCTGGGGAGGAAGGAACAATCAGCATTTAACAGTATTAAAAGACTAATCACGTCTGATGCTGTACTGATACAGTTCTCTGAGAATTTGCCTGTTGTACTGACTTGTGATGCATCCCCCTTTGGAGTGGGGGGGGGTTTGAGCCACAGGCTTCCCAGTGGGAGAGAAGCCCCTATTGCATTTTACTCTCGCACTTTGACCAAAGCAGAGAGGAATTACAGCCAATTGGACAAGGAAGCATTGGCAATTGTTGCAGCTGTTAAGAAATTTCATGAATATTTGTATGGGAGAACATTTACCATTGTTACAGATCACAAACCTTTGTTAGGCATTGTGGCAGGAGACAAACCTACACCTACTATCCTGTCACCAAGAATGCTGAGGTGGACTGAATTTCTTGCTGCTTATTCATACAAACTTATCCACAAGCCTGGCAAGGACATTGGACATGC
This sequence comes from Naja naja, assembly GCA_009733165.1. NCBI lineage: Eukaryota > Metazoa > Chordata > Lepidosauria > Squamata > Elapidae > Naja > Naja naja. The sequence continues at coordinate 12,368,936 of CM019160.1, forward strand.
TGATGCACTGAGTCGTTGCCCACTTCCTTGCCACAAGGAGGACTTTGAACCTGAAACACACACCTTTTTCCTAGAAACTGTTGCCAAGCTTCCAGTGCATGCTGCTGAAATTGCCAGAGAGACTGCCAAAGACACTTTATTGGCTCCTGTTATAGGCTGGATTAAGAAAGGTTGGCCTCTTCAAGATCTACCTCACCTGGCTCAACCTTTTAAGTCCAGGCAAACTGAATTATCTGTATTAAGAGGATGTATTTTGTGGGGTAACAGGGTGGTTATTCCTGCAAAACTGCAAAAGAGGTTTTGGAAATGTTACATGAGGGTCATCCAGGTATTGTAAGGATGAAGGGATTGGCCAGGAGTTATGTATGGTGGCCAGGTATTGACAAAATGGTTGAAAACTGGGTTGCATCTTGTCCCAACTGTCAGGTAGTCAGGCCTGCCCCACCTCGCCCCCACACAGGAATGGGAATGTCCTAGGGGCCCATGGTCTAGGATTCACATTGATTTTGCAGGCCCTACCAGAGGGCACACCTTTCTTATTATAGTAGATGCATATTCCAAATGGCTAGAGGTAATTCCTATGGCATCCACCACAACTGATGCTGTCATCAAGCAGCTCAAAACTTTTTGTAACCCACGGGTTACCTGATGTTCTTGTCTCTGACAATGGCCCTCAATTTACATCCAACCTTTTGAATCCTATTTAGCACAACAGGGTATCAGACATGCCCTCACTGCCCCTGGGCACCCTTCGCTAACGGGGGCTGAACGCATGGTACGCTTTTACCAAGGAGAAGCTTCAGCAACTGGGTCCTGGGGACATCACTGAGAAAGTTGAAAACTTCTTAGTGTTCAGCACATCACTCCTAACCCATCTAATAACTTATCCCCAGCAGAGTTGTTGATGGGTAGGAAACTTAGGTCTTCCCTTGACCGCCTTCATCCCACTTACGCACCCAACGCACCACTAGATTCCACTTCCAAAGTTCGCACATTCAGTGTGGGTGATTCTGTTTATGCTAAGAACCTTATGGGTGAACCTTTGTGGATTCCTGCTGAGATAACTCAAATCACAGGCCCTCGTTCTTACAGGGTGCAAACAGAGGATGGACTCCTCTGGAGCAGGCACATTGATCAACTTAGATCCAGGTTCTCTCAGGAACATCGCACTTGTTCCTCTCTAGTTCCCTCACCTGATGTCAATTCTAGGGGAAGGGGAGGAACAGGAGGAAAATCAGCAAGCAAGAATCCACCCCATGTGTAACGAGCCATTACGACAGGAACCATCCCAAAACCTGTCACAATGCCAAAATCCATCCTTAGAAGTGGAAGATTGTACATCACTACCTGACTTGGGTGCTGACATTGGGCTGGAGATGGGTTGGGAGGAGAGACCAGATTCTAACAATCAAACAGGGTCTTCTTTCACAGGAAGTCCCAGAAGGGAAATGTCAGCAGACACATTTCCTCTCACTGGGTGAGAATGTTAAAACTTCTGAACCACGAAGGTCTCAACGTACATGTAAGAGCCCCACCTATTTAAAAGAATACATTAGATAGGTTGGGGTTTGGTATGGACTGAACCTAGTGGGGAGGGGTGTTATGTATGTAGGTTTGAATGTTATTGGTTTAGTTTGAATTGTTCTTGTAAAATGTCAAATATGATTGGATTGGTTTAAAAGTGGCGAGCTGTAGAAACCCTGCACTCTGATTGACTCTTCATGCAAACTTAACTGGCAACTACGGCTGCTGGCTATAAGTAGCAGCCGTAGCCCAGCCAAGTTGGGTCCATTCGAGCTGTAGTCACTAAATAAACTCTTCACTGAAGCTCTTCACGTCTGACTCTTCATGCAAACTTAACAGAAAGGGACACACTGAACATTGTACACTTAATATTTTAAACTGCATTGTATTAAGAGTCTTGATGATAACATTCTACTCTCACTCCTGTTTCCTTCTGCACACAAACACGTGTAACAAAATGCCTGCTAACTCTTCCACCAATATCTCCTGTTTGCCTCATCAAGGATGCTTTTCTCCTTCATGCTCCACCTCCATCTCACTCCAGTAGCTTCTACTTGATGATTTCCAACGTGATTAACCTTGAGGTTGTCTTATTTGGAATTCAAAGACGGACGATGGTGGGACAGGCAGACAAAGAGGCAAGCAAACTACCTGTGCCTACCTACTTACCCATGGCTAGCTGAACCAGGGCCAGCTGGATTACAGGTTCTCAGGTTAACCTCCGAGTTTGCACAATGCATTGAAGAATCTAGCAACTATCAAACTGGGTTTGCACAGGCTGGTTTGCAGGTTATGAAGTTATGTGAACATAATCATAGTGCCATGATGGTGAACCTATGGCACGCGTGCTGGAAGTGGCACACAGAGCCATTTCTGCCGGCACGTGAGCCATTGCCCGGAACAGATCCAGTGCGTATGTGTGCGTGCCTCCTGCCAGTCAGCATGTGCAGGGGTACATGGGAGGGTCACATGTACATGCGCAGGTGTGTGGTGCGTGTGGGGTGGATGTGTTTGTGCGCACATGCACAGGGGCGGGGGTTATCGCATGAGCATTGCATTATGGGTGCAGGCATGCGTGCACACGCACTTATGGCATGCGATGACGAAAAGGTTAGCCATCACTGCCATAGTGCCTGATATGCCCTGCTCTATGTTTCCCTACCACAACCGAGGTTTCTCTGCCACACTCACTATACATGTTACTGTTGATCAGATTGATGTATTTATAATCCACCTTTCATTTGGGAACTACACAAGTAGTCCTTGACTTACAGCCATTCATTTGGCGAATATTCGAAGTTACAGCAGCATTGAAAAAAGGGACTTACGACCTTTCCTCACACTTACAACTGTCGCGGCCTTCCCCAGGGGCACGTGATCAAATTTTGAGTGCTTGGCGACCGGCATGTATCTACAATAGGCTGCAGCATCCAGGGTCATGTGATCACAATTTGTGACCTTCCCCGCTTGGCTTCTGCCTGGCAGAGTCAATAGCAGAAACTGGATTTGCTTAATGACCACGTGGTTTGCCTAACAACTGCAGGGATTCACCTAACAACCATGCCCCCCCAAAAAAAGATTGTAAAATTGGACACAACTCTCCTTAACAATCACCTTTCTTAGCAACAGAAATTCTGGTCTCAATTGTGGTCATAAGTCAAGGACTATCCAAACAGGGAGATACAATCAAGATCAAGTCAGATACTAATACCACTCTATAAAGCTTTAGTAAGATCACACCTGCATCCAGTTTTGTTCATCACATTATAAAAAAGATGTTGAGACTCTAGAAAAAGTGCAGAGAAGAGCAACCAGGATGATTAGGGGACTGGAGGCTAAAACATACGAAGAACGGTTGCAGGAACTGGGCATGGCTAGTCTAGGGAAGAGAAGGACCAGGGGAGACATGATAGCAGTGTTCCAATATTTGAGGGGCTGCCACAGAGAGGAGGAGGGGGTCAAGCTATTTTCCAAAGCACCCGAAGGCCAGACAAGGAATAATGGATGGAAACTGAACAAGGGGAGTTTTAACCAGGAAATAAGGAGAAACTTTCTGACAGTGAGAACAATCAACCAATGGAACAGCTTGCCCTCGGAATTTGTGGGAGCACCATCACTTGGACTCCCATCTGTCAGAAATGGTGTAGGGTCTCCTGCTTGGGCAGGGGGTTGGACTAGATGACCTACAAGGTCCCTTCCAACTCTGATTATCTGTTATATCTGTTATAGGGATATTCCTCCTCTTATTTACTCTACAACAGTTCCTGTGAGGTAGGTCACACTGAGAGTATGAGGCTGGCCCAAAATCTCTTAGGATGGGGGTATGACTGAGGATGGGGTCCCTGTGCCAGTTTGACACCTTTGATACCACAACAGAATGGCTTTCTTTTATGTCAAAACATTTAACCTCTCAGAATTTATATATGGACCAGCTAGCGTGAATTTATTTGTCTATTCTTCTCTCGCGCAGGCGTATACACCCAACTACTTTTTGAGAAGCACCTGCAAACTTCACTTCGATAGGTTTGGGAAATTAAAAAGACCATCTCCTGCTTTGGATTTCTCTGCTTCGAAGGCCAGAAACGCAGAATTTAACTGACTCTCATTGAGTCTTTTGAAAACACAAGGGGCAAAGCGCATGTGAAAAACATTTTAATGAGAAGTTCCCCATTAAGATGGTATCGCCAATTTTCGGAAAAAGTAGAGTTTATTTGGGCAAAAGGGAGAGAACGAGGGGAAGCGAAGATCACACACAGAGAACACAGCAAGAAATTGTGTGCCAAAAGATCCTCAATTATGGCTGGCTCTCTCTCTCTCTGTCTCCTACAGACACACACACATACAGAGAGAGATACAGAGAGAGAGAGAGAGAAACAGAGACAGAGACAGAGAGAGACAGACAGAGACAGACAGACAGAGAGAGAGAAACAGAGACAGAGACAAAGACAGACAGAGAGACAGACAAACACAAAGAGACACACAGAGAGAAACAGACAGACAGAGAGACAGAGACAGACAGACAGACAGACACAAAGAGACACACAGAGAGAAAGACAGAGAGACAGAGACAGACAGACAGACAGACAGACAGACACAGAGAGACAGAGAGACAGACCCACAGAGACAGACAGACACAGACAGACAGAGAGAGAGAGACAGAGAGATAGACAGAAACAGAGACAGACAGACAGATAGACACAGAGAGACAGAGCTAGACAGAGACCACTGCAGTTAGGGATGGGCACAGGGGGGACAGGAAAACTGGATGCATGCTGAAAACACATCTGTGCTTCATTCCCGTCATTCCTGATTTGCCAAAGCACACCCATGGGAGCCCCAGAAGTCAAATCACAAGGAAGGAAAGAAGAGCATTACTGGAAGAAAGAAACACAGGGCGGGGTGGGGAAGGGAGAACATACCTTAAACATGGTACAGGTAGTCCTCAGACTTACAATCATTCATTTAATGACTGTTCAAAGATTACAACACTGAAAAAACTGACTTATGATTGTTTTTCCACACTTACAACCATTGCAGCATTCCCCCTGGTCACGTGACCAAAATTCAGGTGCTGGGCCACTAGTTCAATATTTATGACCATTACAGTGTCCTCCGGGGTCAATGGGGAAGCCAGATTCACTTAACAACCGGGTTACTAACTTCACAATTGCCACGGTTCGCTTATACAGTGATGGCGGGAAAGGTCGTAACTTGGGCAAAGCTCACTTAACAGCTGTCTTGCTTAGCAACAGAAATTTTGGGCACCATTGTGGTCGTAAGTCGAGGACTACCTGTATAATGAGGAGAAGGAGCAAAGAGGAAAGCCATTAAGGGGAGATTCTTCTAAACCAGGTTTTAAATTTAATCTGATGAGCTTCTCCCAAGAGTCACTTAAAAATGCTATGGTGGGAGGGGGGGGAGAAGCTTGGAGGTATAGGCAGTCTTCGACTTACAACAGCTCAAGATCTCTGTTGCTAAGTAGTTAAGTGAATTTTACCTCCTTTTATGATCCTTTTATGAGGGTCATCTTAGCATCTTTGACTAGCCCAGTGGTGGCTAACCTTTTTGGGCTCCTGTGCCAAAAATTGCATGTGCGCCGGCGTGCCAGCACCCAGAATGCAATGCATGGCCCCCCTCCCTACGGTCCCTGCGCATTCTGGCACAATCCCTCCACCCCTGCCACCCCCTTACTTGCACTGCGCCTCACAGAGGATTTTTTGGCTGGTTTGAGGCCTTTTACGGCCTCCCAGAGGCTTGGGGAAAGCCTCTGCAAGGCTTTTCAGGCCGAATTATAGGCCTGTTTCGTCAATTCCGGTATTACAGGAAGTGATGAAACGGGCCTATAATTCAGCCTGAAAAGCCTTCCAGAGGCTTTTTCAAAGCCTCTGGAGGCCGAAAAAGGCCTCACACCAACCCCCCCAAAAATCAGCTGTGAGGCACACGCATGCGCAGTGAGGTAAGTTTGCCTGCGGCTCACGTGCCAGCACAAATGGCTCTGGTTCGCCATCACGGGACTAGTCTATACAGGTAGTCAACTTACAACCGTTCATTTTAGTGACCGTTCGAAGTTACAACGGCACTGAAAACAGTGACTTGTGACCATTTTTCCCACTTATGACCATTGCTGCGTCACCATGATCAGGTGATTGACATTCAGATGCTTGACACCTGACTCACATTTATGACAGTTGCAATATCCCGGGGTTCATCTGATCCCCTTTTGTGACCTTCTGACGAGCAAAGTCAATGGGGAAGCCAGATTCATTTAACAACTGGATTACTAATTTAACCACTGCAGTGGTTCGCTCAACAGCGGTAGGGAGAAAGGTCATAAAATGGGGAAAAGCTCATTTAACAGCTGTCTTGCTTAGCAACAGAAATTTGGCCTCCATTGTGGTCGTAACCAGATTCACTCAACAACCATGTTCCTAATTTAACCACTGCAGTGATTCACTTAACAAACATGGCAAAGGAAGGTCATAAAATGGGGCAAAACTCACTGAACAGACTTCTCACTTAGCAACATAAATTCTGGGCTCAGTTGTGCTCGTGACCTCGATTCGAATTGTCAAGGACACTTCGATCTCATCTCTAGACCTTCCCCTGCAGATCAACTCTATTAGGATGCTGCCTTTTTGTTTTTGTTTTTAAATGAACTGCTTTTTCTATTTTTGTATTTACTGTTTTTAAGCATTGCTGGGTTTGTTGTGAAGGGGTTTATTGAACACTGTTTAAAAATTCTACTGTTGTAAATCACTCTGGGCACCTCTGGGAACAGAGAGGAATAGAAGTAAAATAAGTTTGTAAAATAAACAATAATTACAAATTCTTCCCTCCTGGCTTTTGGAAAAGGAGTGGACATGAACCACAAAGGAAAAAGGGAAACAAACAAGCTTCAATCATCATCGTCTAAACCAGGGTTCTCCAACCTTGGCCACTTTAAGCTTGGTGGACTTCAACTCCTAGAATTCCCCCAGCTAGCTGGCTGGGGAATTCTGGGAGTTGAAGTCCACCAGGTTTAAAGTAGCCAAAGTTGGAGACCCCTGGTCTAAACACAGTCCCCAACCTACAGCCATTCATTTAGTGACCTTTAAAGCTATAACAGCACTGAAAAAAGTGACTTATGACCAGTCCTCACACTTATGACCATTGTAGCATCCCCACTGTCACATGATCAAAATCAGCCTTGGTGGTGCAGGCTGTTAAACGCCTAGCCCTTAGCTCCAGCTGCCTGTAATTACTGCAGGTTCGAATCCCACCAGGCTCAAGGTTGACTCAGCCTTCCATCCTCTCGGGGTAGGTAAATTGAGGACCCAAGATTGTTGGGGGCAATAAGCTGACTTTGTAAAAATGCCGCTTAGTAATAAGCAGGCATATACAATGGAATGAAGGCTATTGCTGAGTGCATTGGGTCGTGCTCCAAAAATTGTAAGCCGCCCTGAGTCTCCGGAGAAGGGTGGCATATAAATGCAAATTAAAAAAAAAAATCCCAGCACTTAGCAACTGGCATGTATGTACAATGGTTACAGTGCCCAGGGCGATGGGAACAATATTTGGGACCTTCCAAGCCAGCTTTGACCAGCAAAGTCAAGGAGGAAAGGGGGTTCACTTAATGACCCTTTGAATCATTCAACAACTGCAGTGATTCACTTAACAACGGGGCCGAAAGCAGTAATACAAATCAGGCGTCACTGACTTAACAACTGCCTCGCTTAGTAATAGAAATTCTGGTCCCAGCTGCGAGGACTACTTCTATAGAAGTAAATTTTCAGGGGAAAAAGTTTAATAAGTAGGGGACTGTAGTAACAACAAAAGAAAATAAAAGCAGGTTCTTAGGAAAAGTCCGAGTTGGCTAAAATAAACCTAAGATTAAGGAGCTGGCTTTCACAGGTATTTATATGTGTGGTATTCAGCTTTGTTCGGGTATTTTCCCACGTCATTATAGTTGTGCTTTTAAAGTTGTAGCGACATTTCGGCAGAATCTCATCTTCCATCATCAGGCTTGTGTATTGGGTTGGTCTGTGTGTCAGGCTTTCACAAACTGAAACGGCTCTGAAAGCCTGACACACAGATAAACCCAGTACACAAGCCTGATGATGGCAGATGAGATTCTGCCTAAACGTTGCTACAACTTTAAAAGCACAACTATAATGACGTGGGAAAATACCCCAACAAAGCTGAATACCATACATATAAATACCCACGAAAACTTAACACACACACACACACATATACATACATACATACACACACAAAACACACACACACACATATATATAATTTTCATTCAAAGAGAGTATATGTGTGTGTGTGTGTGCGTGCGTGTATGTCTGTCATATGCAGGGATAATAAAGTTCTCAAAAGTTGGCTTTTTTAGAATGTTATTTGCATCTCTTTTTTAAAAAAATTGGGGGAGGAAGCATTAATTGATAAAGCTGTATCTCTGCTCGGTGGCAGACTGATCGGATGTTCTAGTTTCTTTGCAGAATCATCCCAGAAAAGGAGATGAAAGAAGCAACAGGAAACCTTCTACCTGCACAAGCTGGCCTTTGCCAACCTGGTGCCCTCCCAAACAGATTCAATTTCACACACACCCCAGAATCCTAAACCATCATGAACAGTAGCTAGGCTTGTTAGAAAGAAACACTGATCAGGGAGTGGGGGAAGAGAGGGAGAGACAGACAGACAGACACACACACACATAGAGAGAGAGGAGGGGGAGGAGAGAGACAGAGAGAGAGAGACAGAGAGAGAGAGACACACACACACACAGACAGATAAAGACAGAGAGAGAGAGAGAGAGATAGGGAGGAGAGAGATACAGGGAGGCATACACAGAGAGAGACAGAGAGACACAGACAGACAGACAGACAGACAGACAGACAGACAGACAGACATGGAGGACAGAGAGAGAGAGATGGAAAAAATGCTCTTAAGTGTTCAAACCAATGTAGCCTCTGCAGTGCTGCAAGACAGCGCATGGAGGGCCTATCTTGCACACAGCAGCTATTTTAACCTGATGGCTCACCACAGATGTGCCTCCAGGTTCTAACATATCGAAAAAATGAAACCCACTCCCCACAGGATGTGGGCTAAGAACAGGGTCTGTGAATGACTTAGTGCTCGTCTTAAAGCACTTTCAAAACTTGGCAGGGCCATTTGATCAGATCAGGAAGGGAGGGGTTAGCGTGTGGTGCGAATCAGAAACTGGAGTCAATTAAAGCAGCAGATATTAAGAGTTAAGTTAGCCAGACGGATGCTGTCTTGATTGGGGCTCAAACAGTCCCAGTTGGCATCATGCAAAGAGCTTTCCTAGGAATTAACTACCTTTCATTCTTCCAAGATTGCAACTCTAGGAGTGCTGACTCTATCACTGTTCTGATTTCCATCTTCCACAGCCCCGTGTGGGTGGAACCAGAAGAAAAAGGGGAGGATGGGTCAGGTATCTTCTCCAACCTGCCCAAAGTAATGTTGATCCCAATCATACAGGCACAGAAGAGGCTGTACTTCCTGAGAATGTTCAGGAAGATAAATCTATCTCAGTATCTACTTCTATCCTACTACCGCAGCACCATTGAGAGTGTCCTGACATACAGCATTCTTGCATGGTATGGGAGCAGCTCTGCAGTGGACAAAAATGCTCTACAGAGAATCATTAAAACTGCCCAGAATATCATCAAGCTCCAGCTACCAGCCCTGGACAACATCATCGCATCTTGCTGTTTGAGGAAGTTGCACAACATTCTCAGACTCTTCCCATCCTGCTTACAATCTTTGTGAACTGTTGCCTTCTGGCAGAAGATGCAGGACAATTAAAACTTCAGACCTGAACAGTTTATATCCCAGAGCTATAATTGTACTTAACAATGAACTTAAGGACCACCATCAGTGAGCTGTTGGACAGTATTACTTGGTCTGTTGTGTGGATGCTTGTGTGTGTTTTAGGGGGCAGGGAATTTTGGCAGTTGGGGGGGTGTTTGGGGATTGTCATGTGTGTGTGCGTGTTGGGTCTGCTCTCTGGGTGTTATGTGAATTTTGTTGCATGTGTATACTGTGTATATATGTACAATGACAAAGTATTATTACTTCACTAAAAAAAAGATTCTAGTGAAAGAATTTATCCCGCTGGTTGGGAGAACTATCAAAACAATGCAGAAAGGACCCAGACATTGTGTGTTGTGTACCATTAGGATGTTTGGAGTCATTCATGTTGGGTGTAAAGCATGGGTCATCACCTTCTATTGGGTCACCACCTTCTATTCTCGAATCCTATTAGATGGAATGTAACTTGGTAGCTGAGTCTTCATGCAGAAGATCTTGGTCAAATCCTTGGGTAGCAGAAGAATTACACAGCAGAAGGACCAAGGAGAAAGTCATATTCCCCCACCAACACCGGCAAGGCAAGCTACTGTAGATGAACAGGGAGCAAACTCTGCACTCATTAGCACAGATGATGTTAACTAGACAGGTAATGAAATGTCTGCAAGCAAACCATCAAGCTCAGAGAGCACCAAGGACTTCACAGTTGAACCCTGAGCTACAGATACTCTCTTCTATTGGGGTTAAAATCATCTCAGGTTTTAGAGCTGTGAAAGAACTCCATTCAGATCCGGTTGTTCCAGAAAGAAAGCACACCTCCCACCACTTGAACCTCCATGCCCACAGGAGATTAATCAATCGCTACTCTTCATTCCAAGATAAGGGTAAACTCCAGGAGTGAGAAAAGCCAGAGTAAGAATTATCTCTCATCCAATTCGTGCCCCAAATTCCACATTTAATTCCTACCCCTTCAGTCCAAGGGCACTTTGCATCTTTTTTGGCTTTTTAAAGCTGATTGCCCCAAGGCCTTCCTTCCATCTGGACAGAGGTGTTACCTGCAACATCCTTGAAAAAAACCAAATCATGTAGAGTTAGAGCAGGGGTTTCCAAACTTGACATCTATAAGACTTGTGGACTTCAATTCCCAGAATTCTCCACCCAGCTATGCTGGCTGGAGAATTCTGGGAGTTGAAGTCCACAAGTCTTAAAGTTGCCAAGTTTGGAAACCTCCAAGTTAGAACATCTCACTGTTTGGATAAAAATTATTGTCTTTCTTTACTTTATGATTCGCACTGTGCTGATAGCTGATATCAGTATGTGGCTTGGATTTTACCAATGACCTGCAGTTTTTCAAACAGTGTAAGGTACTTCGTTATGTAAAAATAATCAATGAAATATTGACAGTTCTTATCTAACAAATTCAGTCCTTTTTAACGCTGTGATGATTGTAAATTCCCTGTTTATTTACTCTCTGCATTTCTTTCTTTGCCTTTCTTTTGTACCTTTCGTTTTTTTGCGGGGAGGGGGAAGGTTCTTTCCTTTCTCTCCCTTTTTTTTGCTCAAAAAGGTTGACCTAAAATATAATTCTAAAAAAGAGGGGGGAAAGGGAGAAGAGAAGGGCATTTGAGTGGGATAGGACTCTGGCACCATCTTTGCATGCCTTCCTCTTCTCCTGCCTGGAAATTTAAATGCTCTGCAATTGTGTGACAAACTGAGCTCAATTGCTGGGCTGTGGAGGAGTCCATCACAATTCACAGCTCTCCTTCCACCAGCCTGAAATGCAACTGCAGTTTTTGCTTACAGCAAAATGTTGCTCAAGAGCCTTGATCCACCTGGGTTACTAACAGCTCGGAGAGCCTCTCCCCTTCCTGATTATGATAATTATCTTCTTCACTTCCTTATTAGCCTTTATTTTTAAAAATCCTTTTTTCCCCTCCCCAGTGCTGTCCGAGAAGAAATCTGCAGGATCAGTGGAGGAGAGAATTTCTGAAAGGATTGGCTTAGGTAGAAAGAAAGGGGAAAAACAGATTTTTACACACTTTTTCACACAGCCTGCAGTTGTTTAAATCACAAAGCTGGTCTAATTGGGATTGTTTTCCTTTGCTTTGTCTCCTTACAGTCATGGATTTCTAAAAGCAGCCACGCCCAGAAGTATATTCTTACAGTGAAGATGGGATACGTAGTCCAACCCATCTAAGAAAAGCCACCCACTGACGGGCACCATCTTCCTTGGCTCCATCTCCTTGCAATCATGGCTTTCGGTTGCAGGAATTGAGTATCTCTAGTTTAAGGAAGAGAAGCCCTAGGATTGCTACAAAGAAGAGGGAGTCAACCCATTCTCCAAAGCACCTGAAGGCAGGACAAGAAGAGAACCAACAAGGAGAGAACCAACCTAGAACCAAAGTGAAAGTTCCTGATGGAAAAATTAACAACTTGTTTACAGAAGTTGTGGATGGTCCAACACTGGAGATTTTTAAAGACAGACATTTGTCTGGAATGGTGTTAAGTTCTCCTGTTTGAGTAGAGGTTGGAATAGGAGACCTCCAAGGTCCCTTCCAACTGGGTTACTCTACAAGAAGCCATGCCTGGAACTGCATTCATGTGGGGATGATGGGATATGTAGTCCTGCCTCTTTAAGGAAAGATGCCCACGTAAGGAAGGCTAAATTACTTCAGGATTTGCACCAATGCCCTGGAGACCCACTTCCTCTTGTATTTTGCACCCTTTATTCCTCCACCCACCCCAGCTGCACCTCTCTCTAATGATGCTGTGTTTGAAAAGAGGGCAGGTCACCCAAGTGGCTGTTTATGTTCAAGAGAAGGGTAGCAATTACTCCTGAAGTCCAAAACAGTCTGCTCTGCCTCTTTAACGCCAATTTCCCAGGAATGCTTTGAACTAAAGCTATCGGATTTCACACCGGCCTCCAACTGGAGAAGAAATGGTTTGGGGTCTTTGTCATAGAAAATCCAGCCATTCGTTGTGCTGTTCCAGCTTGAGCCGAAAAGAAGGTGGCTTTATAATGTACCCCGCTCAAAATACCCAGTGCCAGGTTAACCTTGAAGTCCCCTCTCTCTGCAAAGAAAAAAATATTGATGAATTTGAGGGAAAGTTTTGCTCTCTGGTGACCTCTCCCTTGCAAAGGGTGCTTATCCAAGATAAGGAGTGCCCGCTTTGTCGTGGCATCTATGCTGGGGAAAAGCTTCCCTTATTTTTTTATTTTTTTTGCAGAACAGCGGGATGCAATGCTGCCATGTTTTTGGAAGGCCTTTTGTAAAAGTCGGTCGTCCAACAGCTATTTTTCAAGGGATTGTTATTAACGGACTAGGTCTTTCTTTTGCAAAATGCAACATCTTAAAACTGTTTTGGCATGGACCGAAAGGAGAAGCGGCCTCTACCTATGAACACATAAAATGATTTTTTTTCTTTAAAAAAATTCTCTGCACAGCACTCCCCGATCTTGACCGGTCTGCTTGAAGCAAATTCTGCTGGGGATCTGGTTTGTCAGCTCTGCCCGGGATGAGTTTTCTTTATGTGCGCAGGCGGGTGGGCGGTTGTGCACATGGCACAGCTGGGAACCCCCGAGGCCCCAACCCAACCCCTCCATTTGCATTCACGGCTGTCCTGTACCCATTCGGTTCCACATTCTTTCCTTTTGCTTTGGGAATTATCCGGAGCCTCTGTTCTCAAGAGCCAGCTTGGCACCGTGGGACGGGGCTTCTCAGAATGCACTGCAAAGGTGCGCAGCAAACAAAGGAGGAAAGCCAAAGGAGTCCACAGTTGGACTCTGCAGGCCCTGACCCAAGACGAGCATGAAGCCACCGAAATCCCAGCAGCTGCCTCCTAGTGGAGAAAACATCCCTTTCCCAGATAAAGCCTGCAGAGAAAACGTAGCATTTCAAATGAAGTGCAGGTGATCAAAACTTGCCTCTTCCAAAGTGTACAAAGTTAGCACCCACCCCTCTCCTAGAAGAATGAAGTATTTTGAGAAATATTAAAAAAGGCAGGATAAAATATTTCCCCTAAAAGAGAAATAAAAAAATCTTAAGGGAGACAGAAATTCAGAGTTTCAGTCCCTGCCCCCAGCAGAAATTTTGTGCCCATTGAGCAGGACTGAGCCAGCCTATCTACAAGACAATTAGACCTTCAGCTCCAGGGTGATAGGATTAAGACATGACCCTCCAGGACATAATAGGATTATCTAGCAGCAGAGCTCACCAGATTGCAAAATCACCTGGGGACATTACATCACCCTCCAGGCTTCAACCAAACTTCTCAGACAACCTACAGGGTTGGCTATGACCCCTACAACAGCCAATAGAATACATGTTCTTGCACGGGAACAGGAAGCTCAAGGGCAAGGCTCAAGAGAAGGTATAAATAACCCTCATTCTCAACTCCCTGTGGTCAGCTGCCCAGAATCCCACGTACTTGGTGGTTCTGCTTCATCCATAAATGGACCCTCTTTCCAATCAGCCTCTACCCTTCATTTTGTCTCCAGTGTCTTTTTCCTGGCTTGGAACTGAGCCAGATAGAGATTTCTTCCAACTAAAGTATGATAAGAGACTTAAAGAAGAGGAAAAAATCTCCACCTCATGATACGTATGAGAACATGTATCTATCTCAAGGGTCTTCAAACTTGGCAAGTTTAAGACTTTTGGACTTCAACTTCCAGAATTCCTGAGCTAACATGACTGGAGGAGGAATTCTGGGAGTTGAAGTCCACAAATCTTAAAGCTGTCAAGTTTGAAGACCCCTGATCTATCTTTTCAAGGGAACTGGATATTCTCAACATAATTGTTGTGGTTCAATTGCTAAATCATGTCCAACTCTTTGTGACTCCGTAGACCACAGTACGCCAGGCTTCCCTGCTCTCCACTGTCTCCCAGAGTTTGCCCAAATTCATGTTCATTGTGTTAAGCATCTCATCCTCTGGCGTCCCCTTCTCCTTTTGCCTTCCATCTTTCCCAACATCAGGGTCTTTTCCAGTGAGTCCTCTCTTCTCACTAGGTCACCAAAGTATTTGAGCTTCTCTCAACATAGCAGGTTTGTACAAAAAGAGACACACTAGCTCTATCTTTCTCCAGCTCAGGATCTTTAAGATGTGTGTATTTCAAACCCTCATGCTAGCTGAGGAATTCTGGGAATTGAAGTCCACGCATCTTAAAGATCCCAAGGTTGAGAAACATTGTGGTAGCCGATGGCTTCTTCCAGAGTACTTTTCTGACTGGATGTTCCAGATGAGAACTGGACTACAGTAATCCTTGCCTTACAACCACAACCAGGACTGAAACACCTTAAGCAAGGTGGTTGGTATGTAAGTTGCACCCAATATTACAACTTGTTTGCCATGGTCATTAAATCACTACAATTGTTTAAGCAAATCTGGTTTCCCCCACTGACTCTTGTTGGAAGCTGAATGAGGAGGTCACAATTGGCGATCATGTAACTCTGGGATGCTGTTAACTGTTAACTGTTGTGAAGTGCTGTTAAGTGTTGTTGGTTGCCAAGGGCCAAATTTTGATCATATGACTGCTGGGATTGTGCAGCAGTCATAAGTGTGAGGACCAAGCAAAAGGTAACTTTTTGGTGCCGTCATGATTTCAAATGGCTGCTAAACAAACGGCCATAATTTATCGACTACCTGTGCCCCTGTGTTGGAGTGAAGGATGTGCATAACACAACCCATGTCTTACGGGCATGCTTCCAAAGATATGCTTCTGCAGCTTCACAAGAACGACCCCCAGATACCAAAAGCAAATCCTGATCAAAACTGCTTAGCTTAGCTGATATTTTGGAGACAGCCCCAACTTGCTTTCAACCAGGAAATCTTTCGGCCATGCATGGAAAGAGATCCTTGGATTCAGGTTGCAGCTAAAGCACGTTTATCTGGGGTGCGGGGGTCCTATGCCATTCAAAAATCCCCCATGCCAATAATGAGCAAGCTTGCAAATGGCATCTTAGTGATGCTACTTGCTTCAACAGGCTGAATCTTTCAATTAAGGTATCAAATGCTCGTGTGACTCTGGCAGCCCGACTTATCCATGATGGAATCGGCTCCTCTACCGATTCAGGGTAATTTTCTATCATTTATCCCTCTTTCGTCTCACACAGTCTTCCTGGGGTGGTTATAATTCTTCCCATTAGGCACAATAAAATAAAATGGTTCTCTTAAGCGACTGCCCTTCAATTGTGCTGGCCAGCTAGCGACATGGGGGAGAGGGGGAGTTTGTACATCTACTATAAAAAATAAGCATTTTGTTTCGGTTCTGCACCAGGTTGTTTTATTTTTATATTCATATTCAGCAGGGACCTTTCATTGCATGGGATAGTTCAACTCTGGCAGACCCCATTTCAAAGCAAGCTTAGCAGCAGCTATGCCATTCCCCAAGCAACATGGCATGATCGCATAGCTGTTAATTTCTTCACACCTACCTTCGAAGGTCCAATCAGCGGATGTTTTTCCACCCCAGATCTGAAAGTTCCTAAAGGCTTGGTTCAGCATAAAAACCAGGATCGCCCAGGTTCCTCCAGGGGAAGAAAGGCTAAAATTCCCAGAATTCTCAGCTAGCAAAGTCAACATCTGAAAAGTCCCACCTTAAGCAAAGCTGGTGTAACGTATGTTACAATGCTTGCTGCCTGCAGTAAAATCTCAGGTTGACATCTTACAAACTGGTGGCTTTGGGGGCCACTGTCTAGATTTGGAAGCTAAATAGAGTGGGGACATGTTACAACTTGGAATGGTGAGCTCCAGGAAGTTCCAAGGTGTAGGTTAGATTGGGAAGGTGAAAACACATCCCAGGAGCAAACAATTGCAAAATATTTTCTTATTACTGTCAAGAAAACACATGGACATATTCTTGTAGCCATCGGGATTTGGGGGAGTCTTTACCTTTATATGTTATCTGTTCAGGTAGACCTTAACATGCAACAGTTCATTTATTGACCATTCAAATAGAACAGAATAGAACAGAATAGAACAGAACAGAACAGAACAGAACAGAACAGAATAGAATAGAATAACAGAGTTGGAAGGGACTTTGGAGGTCTTCTAGTC
The DNA here is from genome assembly GCA_009733165.1 of Naja naja. Taxonomy (NCBI): domain Eukaryota; kingdom Metazoa; phylum Chordata; class Lepidosauria; order Squamata; family Elapidae; genus Naja; species Naja naja. Next base: position 12,385,833 of record CM019160.1, read on the forward strand.
CAACCCCCTACTTAGGCAGGAAACCCTGTACCATTTCAGACAAATGGTTATCCAACATCTTTTTAAAAACTTCCAGTGTTGGAGCATTCACAACTTCTGGAGGCAAGTTGTTCCACTGATTAATTGTTCTCACTGTCAGGAAATTTCTCCTTAGTTCTAGATTGCTTCTCTCCTTGATTAGTTTCCACCCATTGCTTCTTGTCCTGCCCTCTGGGGCTTTGGGAAATAGTTTGACTCCTTCTTCTTTGGGGCAGCCCCTGAGATAGTGGAACACTGCTATCATGTATCCCCTAGTCCTTCTTTTCATTAGCCTAGACCAGGGGTGGGCAAACTTTTTGACTCGAGGGCCACAATGGGTTCTTAAACTGGACCGGAGGGCCAGAACAAAAGCATGGATGGAATGTTTGTGTGAACTAATATAAATTCAAAGTTAGATTACTTCACGTAGCCTTCTGGGAGAGCAAGAGAACCCTCCGCTCTTTCAGCTCCGTGGGCCGGATAGAACAGCCGAATGGGCCGGATCTGGCCCCCGGGCCGTAGTTTGCCCACGGCTGGCCTAGACATACCCAATTCCTGCAACTGTTCTTCATACGTTTTAGCCTCCAGTCCCCTAATCATCTTTGTTGCTCTTCCCTGCTCTCAAAGTTACAACAGCACTGAAAAGGTGACTTATGCCCGTTTTTCACACTTATGACCGTTGTAGCATCCCCGTGGTCACATGATCAAAATTCAGATGCTTGGCAGCTGGCATGTATTTTTAATAGTTGCAGTATCCTGGAGACATGTGATCCATTTTTGCATCCTTCTGACAAGCAAAGTCAATGGGGAAGCCAGATTTATTTAACCCTTGTGTTACCAACTTAACAATGCCAGTGATTCACTTAACAACTGTGGCAAGAAAGGTCATAAAATGGGACAAAGCTCACTTGTCTCATTTAGCAACATAAATTTTGGGCTCAATTGTGGCAAGTCAAGGACTACCTGTTTGTACAGACTTCACTGTGTGAAGAATTATCTGCAGGAACCTTTTGTACTTACAACTCTGAAGGGCACATTTATTTTATTTACATGCATTAAAAGTTTCACATACATATACCATTAATTACTGCAAGTTCACATCATAAGAAAATGTAAACCAATAATAATATGAATTGCTCAAGAATCAATACTTTTAAACAATGTACTTCAGTGAGGGTCGGTGTTTAAACAAAAATTGTGGCTGCTGCTTTAAAAGGGATTGCTTGTATACAGACAGGGTGGCTGCAAAACAGACCACTGTTGTTTCAAAATATAGGTAGTCCTTGTTTAGCGGCCATTCACAGGTGATGAGAAAGTATTTTTGTGACCAATACCTGCATTTACAATTTTCGCAGGTCTGAAGGAAGATTGTAAGCACAATTATGGTTTTGCTTAGTGACTGCTTTGTTTAACAACGCAGTTTCTGGTCCCAATTATGGTGACTAAATGAGGACTACCTGTAAAGGGAAAATAGCATTTGAAGAACTTAGTTATAAGTAAGGTATAGGATAGTTGCCTATGAGAAGAACAGTCAGATATTAAGAAAGATTCCCTTAGCTGCCAGGCACTGATCTTGTTTATTATTTTATTTCCTGGCATCCCTGAGGATTAGATACTTGGTTTTAGGAGAAAAATGGGGAAAATATTATTCATGGCTGTATGCAATCCAATGAAATGTTGTCTAACTAAATTAAAACAAGCAACTGAAATATAATGGGGTGTAGTTCTCCTATCAACCTTCATCCAACTCTTCTCCCTTTTGTCCTCCCTAATTTTTATTTTCCAAGAAGTGCAACAAAAATTCACACACCTGCCTGAAACTTTGACATTTGATACCATCAGCACACAAAAGCCCCCAAGAGGACAGACATATCTTAACCTTAGCCCACCTGGGGACACTCATCTCAGCAAATAGAACCAGAGCAGAACCATCAGTTCCAAAGTGAGTGGACCATTACCTCCACCTCCTCCTCAAAGTGGCCTGCAGGTCCTGCCATCATTCATTCATTCATGCACTTTCTATAGCCGCCTAATTCAACCAAGTGACTTTGGGCAGCTTACAGTTCTAAACTTCTAAAAAAATTTAAAAGACAACATCCACAAAATAAAGAAGTATAAAACAGCAACCCAGATGATTAGTCAACTAATAGTAAAGCCAAGTAACAGGGCCCTCCACACATCCTGAGCTCCTTATAACCAAGTTTTTAAAGGTTTGCAAAAAGCCGACAGGGTTGGGATCATTCTAATCTCCGAGAGGAGAACAGGACAGGGATTACAGCAGAAAAAGGCCATCTTCTAGTAGTTCCTGCCAGTTGGTACTTTTTGGCTGAAGGGATCTGCAGCATGCCCAATCTGCTGGATCTGATCAGATCAGTAGAAACTCTTGGAAAAAGACAGTCCCTTGGGTAATCTGGTCCCAAGTCACGTACGGCTGCAAAGGTGACAACCAACACCTTGATTTGCACCTGGAAACACGCTGGCAGCCAATGCCTCTCCTGAAATAATGGCGTTATACGTGCCTTCTCCCAAATCATGCAACTCCATTGGTCTGCAAGCAACCCCTCCTTAATGAGATTCAAGGTTTTGGTATTGACATTCAAAGTCAATATACCATTCAAATACCATTCAAAAAAAAAAGTCCTACGAGACATGGGTCCAGGCTATCTACAGGAACGTCTACTACCGGCATCGAATACCAACCGCCCTGTACGAGCTCACAGGCAGGGGCTCCTCAGCGGGCCGTCTGCGACCCAGTGTCATTTGGCGGCGATGCGGGGGAGGGCCTACTCTGTGGCGGCTCCCACTCTGTGGAACCAACTACCTCTGGGGCTCCGCCCGGCCCCTGACCTCCGCACTTTCTGCCACGACTTGAAAACCTGGTTGTTTGAACAGGCTGCACTGTGCTGACTCCTCGGGGGTTGTTTTTTTATACTTAATTATAAATGGGTTTTTAGTTTAATTTGGCTTGGTTAGTTTAATTCTATTTTAGATAATTAATTTATTGTGTCGGTTTTAATTGTGAGCCGCCCCGAGTCCTTTTTGGAGAGGGGGCGGCATACAAGTCAAATAAATAAATGAATGAATGAATGAATGAATGAATGAATGAATGAATGAATGAAATGCCCCTCCCTCCCATGTTAAAGGTCCAGAGTAATGTGGTTTTTTTTTAATCAGACATTTCACTCACTGCAACGTCTAGTGCCACAGAAGACCAAGACTTCCCAGGTCTTTTATGTCTGCATCACGACTAGGCAAACTTAAACATTCAACAGAAGTTTCAAGAGGGAAGAAAATCTTAGAAAGATCCACTTTCCCCTGCTAAACCTTGCTCCCCTCTGCAATCAGGCCAGCCAAAACAGATCAGTTGGCAAGCTTTTCTCAATGCTTGGCTGCTTAGAAGTACAGATTTATTTTCCACTAAAGAACTAAAACAGGCCTTGTATTGATATATAACTGGATATGCGCTTATTGCACATGCCATGTTTATTGCCATGTTTATTACCTAGAGTAGAGGCAGAATATAAATTTAACAAATAAACCAATATGCAGAACCCGCTAGAATTATACAAATCATTCCATGAATGAAGGCAAATATCAGGGATGAGCTCCAGCACGAGTCCAAAAGCCCGGAAGACTAAACCTCTGGCCCCGGTGACCAAACCCAGATTGGATCCTGCAAATAATTCAGCCTTTAATATCTGAATGCTGAATTAGCACTTCCTGTAGGATGAGGACTTTCCTCGTACTCCTTCCAATCAAGAGAGGTCACCTTCACCTCATCACAAGTAATATCAAGAAGAGGAAATGAAGACTCTAGAACAGTGTTTCTCAACCTTGGGAAAGTTAAGATGCATGGACTTCAACTCCCAGTATGCTTTTAATGCTTGGGTGCCATGCTGGTTGGGGAATTCTGGGAGTGGAAGTCCATATAGCTCAGGGGTGTCAAACTCGATTTCATTGAGGACCGCATCAGGATTGTATTCGACTTTGGGGGGCTGGGGTGGGCATGGCCAAGATTGGGTGTGGCCAGCTTGACGTTACTCGTGTCGGGGGGCGCCTGTAGTGGCCCGAACACTCTGCCAGTAAAAACGGGCTCCTGAGCTCCGTTTTCGGCTGCCATGGCCTCCTGCAACCCTCTGCGTGCAGCCCTCCCAAGCTCCTTTTTTTCTGGCAGAAGCACTGTGGGCCAATCCTTCGTTGTTTTCAGGGTGGCCCCGCGGGCCAGATCGAAGCACCCTGTGGGCTGGATCTGGCCCCTGGGCCTTGAGTTTGACACCCCTGATATAGCTTAATGTTGCCAAGGCTGAGAAAAAGCGCTCTAGAATTCAGCCTGCTAACTCATCTAGATCATGCCATGGAAGAGATATCAAACAAAATGAACATCAGTTCCAGTTTGCTACACATACCAAGTCCAAAATGCTGAGGCAGACCTCACTCATTTCCCTCAGCTGAGCTCAGCAAGGAGAATCCTAGGAGCAAAGTAAATGTTTGCATTCTCCCAAGTAAGTAATTTTAATGATGGATGACTAATTTCTATATGAGGGCTCCTTCTACCTCTCCCAAAAATGGGAGGTCAGTGCTTTTTTCTTTTTCTTTTGCTATAAAAATTTGTAGATAAAGATACCAGCATGTCTACATAACATTTGTACATAACCCTCACATTTCTTGAGGATTTTGCATATTTATTTGATTTACACCATCCAGGAGTTCAAGACAATGTACAGTATAGTACCTGCACAAAGCCACGTGCAATGAAATCTGAACAGTTGCTGCAGGTGGGAGGTGGAAAGCCACCAAGCCACCATACTTTTTGCAAGACCCAATAGCACAACGCCTGGTGAGGCTAAAATTCTCATACTGTACAGGAGGAGATAGACTGCCAATGAGTCCCATAGAGCTGCAGCATGTAAACCACACTTTCCAAATAAAACACAATTTTAATGGAAACTAGCTTTGGTACAGTTTGAAGTATACTGTACTCTGCACCTAAAACAGAAAGATATTATCTCAGCTCGTAAAGATAGCTAATGTTATATAATCACGGAAATCCAATTTTTTTAAAAAGAAAAACTGGTTCATGGTTTTTGTATGGAAGCACATTAGGACACTAGTGTGCAATTACATCTTTGCGCTTTTATCCCTGCTTTTTACCTGTTCCCTTTGCCCATTCCCCTTATCACCTCTTTCTCTTCTTTAATTCTTCCCTTCTTTAATCATGCTTTCTTTTCGGTTTCCATCTATTTTTAGCCCATGACCCAGGCCACATTCCTCCTTCCTTCAGACATCTCCCTTAAGCTACAAAGGCATGAAGGGCTACCAGCTATCGAGTTTAGGCCTGCAAAACTCATATTCCACACACCAGAAATGCCCAAGGGGCAAGATCACACTCTCTGGAATCTGCAAAGGGCAGTATTAATTCCTTTGCCCATTCAGTTGCTGTGTGAGTGGAGAGCTTTGGCTCAGTTGCAGATCACAGATTTTGCATGCAAAAACAAAAACAAAAACTGCTAGTTCCCATATTTAGCGTATCCAGACGGGCTGGTGGGGAAAAAATGCTCCCTGTTCATGTATTTTTCAAACTTGGCAACTTTCGGAAGTGTGAACTTCAGCTCCCCGAATTCTCCCAGCCAGCAGGTTGAAGTCCACACATCTTAAAAGTTGCCACGTTTGAAAAACACTGGTGTAGCTGATAGTGAGTTAGATGGTCCAAAAACTTGGCTCAGTCTTTATATCAGCCTCTTGGATTGCATGCATTCTGCAGATAAGTCATGCAAATATCTTGCTCTGTGTTTTCCTTTTTAAAGCAACGGGTCCCACTATCAGATTTACAGATGAACAAGATCAAAGCGTGCAAGAAAAAAAGGACTAGCAAATGAAGCTTTGGGTGGGTGGGGAGCAGGGACTAGTTCTCTGCATCCAGAAGAAAGAGGTGAGACATAACCCAGCATTTAAATGCAGTTCTGGCCGGTCTGATCTTCCCCAGCTGGAGTTCATGCTTGGACAACTGCGGTACTGTTGTTTTTGCTGCTTAGACAAAGCCAAAGGCAGCTTGGAGGCTGGTGAACTTTCTGGCAGGAAGGCTGAAACTAGCTCAGCCATTTCATCCTTGGCTAAATTGCTTTCTCCTTGCGCTCCCTGGTCAACAGCAGCAGTGAGAACATTCTTTTCTTCTCTTCTGCAATCACAGGGCAGGGCGAGATTATCACTCATTTCCTCGCCGGGCGGACCAAGCTCACAGGAAAGCAAATAGGCTTTGCATTTGTAAAGCTGTTGGAAAACGCCCCAACTCCCTTGATTAATTTTAGATTTATATGTTTGGCTAATACAGGGACCCACAACTCAAGAGAATCCAAGCCCATTCAGTTATTTGGGGAAAAAAAGAAACAGGCTACAGTTCTCTCAAAGCTGTAATCACCCTTTGAAAAAAGCACAGGTGAGGGAATATATATTTCAGAGCTCATACGTCCCATGCTGAAAACGAGATTACTAAAAGAAAAAAGCTAGACGTTATGATTGATTCCTATATGCAAGTGAGCTGTGGATTTGGGCTCTCTTTCTCGGCCCAAATAATCCAGGACTTTTGAATGAAAAGCATTCACGTTTCAAATACTCCCAGTGAGGCAGTGCAAACCCCAGAGGGCTATACCACACGTTCTTTCTAAACAGCAATTGCATTAGTTCTCACAGCAACAACATTTGTTACCCAGAAAGCATTTCTGTGCAGGAAACCTGGATGTTGTTGGATCACTATGGAGAGCAACTATTTATCCCAGCCTGCCGTCCACATCCACTGATCCGCAGTGCAGCCTAACTGTGGTTTATTCAGGCTTTAACAGGTTTGCAAACCCACCTGTGACATACATTTTGAGACCCCCGCGGTAGGTTTCACCCGCTTTAAGACGTAATGCAAACTCAGCTAATTGTGAGTAAAGCAGACTATGGTTTCTCAACAAGCCACATGAAGCCACTTGCGTACATCAAGGTCACACACACACACACACACACATGGTGTGCATGTGATTTCCTGTCCAGACGGAAAGGAAGCCTTTCCTATGACCAGAAAGTGTGAGCAGCGGCCTTTTCTCCTTATGATGCTGTCTCTCTTTCCCCAATATAGACAAAAGTTGCCTCACCTCTCTGGCTCGCAATCCTTTCAGGGCAGGGGTCTCCAACCTTGGCAACTTAAAGTCTGGAGGACTTCAACTCAGAAAAGAGCCTTGGTGATGCAGGCTGTTAAATGCCTAGCACTTAATTCCAGCTGCCTGCAATTAGTGCAGACTCGAATCCCATCAGGCTCAAGGTTGACTCAGTCTTCCATCCTCTCAGGGTATGTAAACTGAGGACCCAAGATTGTTGGGGGCAATAAGCTGACTTTGTAAAAATGCCGCTTAGTAATAACCAGGCATATACAATGGAATGAAGGCTATTGCTGAGCGCATTGGGTTGCGCTCCAAAAATTGTAAGCCTCCCTGAGTCTCCGGAGAAGGGCGGCATATAAATATGAATTTTAAAAAAATATTCTGGGAATTGAAGTCCACCAGGCTTAAAGTTGCTAAGGTTGGAGACCCCTGTTCCAGGTGATCTCCCAGATCAAAAGAAGATCAGAAATTGGAATTTTGAGGAGGGCACTTCAGAGGTGATATTCAGCCGGTTCTGACTGGTTCTCACGAACTGGTAGCAGAAATTTTTGACAACTGGCTGGCCCCACCCCCATCTATTCTCTGCCTACCACTGAGTCCCAGCTGATCGGCTGGGCCTTCTTTGGTTGCCCCGCACAGGAGAACAGAGCTGGAAAGCAGGTTAGTGGGGTGGGGAGGGAAGAGGGATTTTGCAGTATCCTTCCCCTGCCACACCCACCAAGCCACACCCACAAAACTGGTAGTAAAAAATGTTGAATCCCACCACCGGCACTTCCTATTCTTTGTACAAGGAATCGATGCCATACCCTGTTGTGTGAAAGAGGAAAGAAAGAAGGAAGACTTTGCACAATCCTGTTGAATTCCATCCTGAATCTAAATCCCTGCAAAGGGTTTCTCCCCCAAGAGATCTTTAAAGTGCTGCAAATATCGCCCACCACCTGAATTTGTTCAAGGACACACTTCATTGTGTGTCTGCCTGGTCCTATCTCTTCCCAGTCTGACACCCAGAGTTGAACAAAGAGAGAATTCTAACCCGGGAACAAGTCAAGAGTGAAGAATGGAATTGGATCTGCTGATAGATGCCCCAGTCAACTTCTCTCAGCCTAACTGAGCTACCTCAATTTTGTTTCAACGACACCCAGTGATCAATTATCCTGGCCAGAAAACCTCAGTAAACACCCAGCAACCTCTCAACTTCTGGAATTTAAGCACCATCCTTTTTTAAACAGCGGTTTCCCTATCAAGCAGCCTAAATTTTCCTAGCATCATTGCTCTCATTCCCAATCCTCTTTTCCCTGGAAGAGTACACACACACACACACACACACACACACGTCATTTTCTATTATATACCTGCTGCATCAAACTGTCCACCACTGCAAATGAATGGCTATTAACTGGCTCGTAAACCAAAGCTCCATCTCCAGTGCAGCTTAAGTCCTATGGGAAGGGGGACTGAAGTAGATCCTAACTGAGTTCCCTCTATCTCAAGGGTGTCAAACTCAAGGCCTGGGGGCCAGATCCAGCCCACGGAGTGCTTAGACCTGGCCCGCAGGGCTGTCCTGGAAACAGCGAAGGATCAGCCTGTGGTGCCTCTGCCAGCGAAAACAGGCTCCCGAGCTCCGTTTTCAGCTGTGACAGCCTCCTGCAACCCTTTGCCAGGGAAAATGGAGCTCAGGAGGGCCACATGTTTTCCCTGGCAGAGGGTTGCAGGCCAGCAGCGGAGCTTGGAAGCCTGTTTTCGCTGGCAGAGTGCTTGGGACACCACAGGCACCCCTGACACGAGTGATGTCACACTGGCCACACACCCCAGCCCCCAAGGTCAGACACAACCCTGATGCGGTCCTCAATGAAATCGAGTTGGACACCCCTGCTCTATCTTCACTGGGTGGTGATGACCTCTTTACGCTACCAAGAAACAATAAATGCAAAAGGTGCCTTTAGTTTGTAATATTTTAAGATTTTTATATTTCTGTCTTTCCCTCTTACTGTGGAGGTGGTTTTTGCACAGCAAGCGATGTGCAACCCCAAAGGGTTGGGATAGTTTGGGGTTCATCAGGAATCGATTGCCTGTCGGATCAGCCCAGTTATTGCATCAAGCCATAGCATGACTTCTTTAGGCTCCTTTATTTTTATTTATTTGATTTTTTTTATAGTGCCTTTATTACTCATACATAACTCGAGGCTGAGAACATACACAATATTCTTTTGTGGTTTTCCATACCACAACAAGCCTGTGAGGTGGGCTGTGGTGAGAGACAGAAGGATTGGCCCAAAGTCACCTAAAAGGCTTTCATGCCTAAAGTGGGACTAGTACTCACAATCTCCTGGTGATTTGCCCAAACTCACCCAATCAACTTTTATGCCTAAAGCGGGATTAGAACTCACAGCCTCCTAGTGATTGGCCCAAGGTTATCCAGCGGGCTTTCATGTCTCAGGCAGGACTAGATCTCACAATCTCCTGGTGATTCAACCAAAGTCACCCAATCGACTTACATGCCTAAGGCGGGATTAGAACTCACAGCCCCCCAGTGATTGGCCCAAGGTTATCCAGCTGGCTTTCATGCCTAAAGTGGGATTAGAACTCACCATCTCCTGGTTTCTAGGCCAAGCACCCAAACCTCTAGGCCAAACAGTCTAATGTGAACATAGCCAATGCCTTTTCTTAACCTAGGTTTAGGGATTAGCTCTTTGTCTGAACTTCTCTCTCGCCCCAGACGCACTAACATAAAATCCAAATTGGCTGAAGAAATAAAGGAGAAACCATTTACTTTACCATTACTTTCCCGCATACCTTGCTGACATGGCATGGGCAAGTCATGGGCAAGCTGTTGTAAAGCAGTTTCTTTATAGAAAAGAGGGGGACTCGTTCAGAGGTTAGTAAGAAACCAGCCCAGCATGGCAAAAACAAGAGGATGTGGTTAAAAGAAAAAGTGCACGTGTTTTTCAGTTTAAAAAAGAAGCTGGAAAAACTTCAGCCCCAAATTCACATTTTAATTATTAAAAAGTAGGACTGTGTTCGGTGGCATCACAATACCTAGAGAATAAGTGTAAAAGAAAAGACTGTCTCTCCAGACATGTGTGAACTTCACTACACGTTGCTTAGGTTGCAGCAGCAAACATGGGAATAGAAGTGTGTCACACCAAACTGCACAATGCTGTCAGTCCCCAATAGGAGCTGAATGTCTTCAACTGCTGCGGCTGCATTTATTCCCCAGATCAAGTGGTATGCAGGATGCCTGACAGCGAGATGGGGCTGTCTCCACCTTCTCCAAGGTGGTATCTCCCCAGGTAACCCCAATAAACTTCCCTGTTTCTGAACGGGGTGTTCCAGAACAGCAGGTAAGCACCGGATTCAGGATTTCTGGGTTGTTGTCAGGAGGAAGCAAACCATAGCCTTCTTGAGAATAGCCAAAGTCAATAACTTTGATTGCTACATGCTACAAGCCTCTTGCCAGATTGCTTTGCCTTTCCCTGGGGATGATCGGATAAGGCTTCATGGATCACGCTTATACTGCTTGCATAAGGACTCCAAGCTAGGCCCTCACTTGACCCCTCCTTCCAGCCTGGCTGGCAGTTTCCCAACAGTTATAAGATCTGAAGTGCAGAAGAAGCGCCACAATTTTAGAACACAAGAGAAAATTGGATAAAAAGGAGGGGCAAACAGCCTCTTGTCCTAAAGTTGTTTGCAACCCCATAAGGCACTGGGTGCAGCCGCAGTGTCTCCTGCCCACTCTCTTGAGAGTTGTTTCTTAACTACAGTAATCAAACTGACTGTTGTTTGTTCCAGCTTCAAGCATTTCCCCCCCACCCTGCCCGGCCCTTTTGGACTGTGGTTTTTCAGTGCATCACTCAAAGACCAAACACAGCACTCAGCCAGAGAAAGATCGTCCTTGAGTTAAATTGACCTCCAGGACAGTCAAGTTTTTAAGTGCTCAGAGTCACCACAGCATAAAATAACCCACAGCTTAACAGAAAACACTGGGCTCCCCCCCCCACACTCCGCCCCCATTCACCCCCCTTTACGGCAAGGCAAGAGAGAGGCATCATGTCTTGTATTCAAAAATGTCAGGTCTTGTCTCAAAATGCAGCTTAATTAGCAGGCCACGTGGAGGTTGGACAGAGCTGTACATGGAATAAAGAGCCATTCCTTTAAGGATCTCGGCATCCTGATTCCAAGAGCTCTTTTCTCAGCCTTGTCCACTTTAAGATGGGTGGACTTCGACTCCCAGAAGCCTACCTGAGGAATTCTGGGAGTTGAAGTCCGCCTACTTTAAAGTTGGCAAGGTTGAGAAACACTGCTCTAAGCCAAGGCCTTGGCAACTTTAAGACTTGTGGACTTCAACTCCCAGAATTCCTCAGCCAGCTTTAGGGCAGGGGTCTCCAACCTTGGCAACTTTAAGACTTGTAGACTTCAACTGCCAGAATTCCTTAGCCAGCTTTGCTACATGCTTTGCTGGCTGAGGAATTCTGGGAGTTGAAGTCCACAAGTCTTAAAGTTGCCAAGGTTGGAGACCCCTGCTCTAAGCATCACGGAAAGACCCTTCACGCCCCATATTTCCAGGCCGGATTGAAACACCGGGGAGCAGGGTAGGGTGGGGTGTGGTGAATACCAGAACCCAAAAGACTTGAGACTTTCAAGAAGAGATTGGACTCCCATCTGTCAGGAATGGTGTAGGGTCTCCTGCTTGGGGCAGGGGGTTGGACTAGATGACCTACAAGATCCCTTCCAACTCTGATTTAGCTGTTATCTGACTTCCTCTCTCCATCCCTTCCTTCCTCAACCAGCCAAACCAGACTTCCTCTAGCCCATCACTCCAGTAATCACGAGCATCTGAGAGTAGCTTGGGAGAAGGTTTACCCAGCAGTTAATTAAAGCAAGCATCAAATTAAATACAGCAAAATTAAAACAGCGCCGGAAATTAATTTTCAGCATTAAAAAAAAGTCTACCTTGTAAAGCTAGATATTCTCTAAATGGGGTGGTGGGGAAGGAATGTACTGTGCTGGCCAAGATAAGACATCGCGCTTGATATCACCTTGCCAGCTGTGACAATCAGTTCCAGGTCCAGATGCAGATTCTGTCACCTCACCTACCTTTTCGCCCAAACCCAGGGAATCTAGTTACTCCCCCATCCCAGAGACACAAAAGATCATCCCTTACCCATCACAAACCCTCACCTATGTTGCTCTTTATCCAGCTCCTTTGATCCACGTGGGTGGCCCAGAGCCCCTCATCCTTCTCTTCTCCTCCAGCCCCACAGCCCATCAATCACCAGATTCATGGAGTGCTCAAGAGGCCGTTTTCACTCCCGTGACACCACATGCAGAAAGAGAAGCGGGAGCCAACAGCATTGATAAGTAATTTTTTTTCTTAAATAAAAAATACCTCCTAGTGGAGATTTTGCAAAGCTGCATGTGGCTTTCTGGAAATAAACAAAAGGATTTTTTGGGGGTGGGTGGGGGGAGAAGCAAACTTATCCAGAACTTACAAGGTGAAGCTAGGTTTGTATTTCTTTTAAAGGATGGGGGAGAGAGGGAGAGAGGAACAGGTAAATAAAGGAGATTTGTAAATATTTATGTAATAAAGATGATTTCAAAATGCAAATCTATTTAGAAAATCCAATGTGAAGTTTTGTGTTTTTCAAAAGTTGGAAGGGGGAGTGATAGGAACATGTAAACAAAGATTTGTTTCTTGTTTATTTATATTTTGCATATCTGGACTGCCATCTCCCTCAAAGAGGGACTTTAGTTTACTACTAGTGGTGGAATTATGAGTTGGTGCAAAGTCAAGTAGTATATAGCTTGTTCTTTTATTAGTGTGAAAGCATGAATCCACCAAAAATCAGGATCAAAGGTACATTTAAATATGCATCATACCAGTTTGTTACAAAAAATCTTTTTAAAAAAACCTTCATTTCTAGCAATAAAACTAGATGACTGCCCCATACCTAATTTTTTCAATGTAAAATTTATAAATGAAGTGCCCATCATGGTGGATGAGAGCTAACCTGTAAATTATGAGAATATCAACCAAAGTTTGTTAGGGGAAAGGTAAGGAAATGGAGGGGAGGAGAGGAAAGGAACGGAAAAAGGAAACGACAAGAAAAGAAAAAGGAAAGGAAAAGAAAGGAAAAAGGAAAAAGTGAAGGAGAAAAGAGAAAGGAAAAAGGAAAGGAAAAGAAAGGAAAAAGGAAAGGAAAGGAATGCAACTTAAAACAACATTGAAAGCTCTCTGGTTTCTAGTGTTGAACAGATGACAGAAGCCAACTTAGAAGTGATGATTAATTCACAGAAAATTGTGAATATAGTTGTTATAGCTATTCTGGCTGGACATTTATTTATTTAATTTATTTATTTTATTTTGTCAAGCGATTATAAGGTAACAGGTATAAGTATAAACATGGTTATGAATAAATGAAATGGATACGAATAAGAAGAAAACAGTAGGACAGGGATGGTAGGCACGTTGGTGCGCTTATGCACACCCCCTACAGACCTCTTAGGAAAGAGGTGAGGTCAATAGCAGACAGTCTAAGGTTAAAGTTTTTGGAGTTTGGGGAAGAAACCACAGAGTCAGGTAGAGTATTCCAGACATTGACCACTCTGTTGCTGAAGTCATTTGGGAAGCAGCCATCTCAGCAGTTCTGGATGGGACGAAGGTGGCAAAGGCTGGTGTAAGGGACCACATTTCATGGTCATCAGCAAGCACATAAATAAGACCGAGAGCAAGAAGCCAAATTGCAAAGCAGTTGCTCTTCATTACTAGCAAGGCTAGTATTTCCTTTAAGCTGGGTCAGCACCCTCAGCACAGCTGCTGCTTTGGCCAAGGATCCAGGTGAGAATAAAATATACAGGATCTTGTGTTGACCAACATCACATACAGATACATTCTAATTTATGTACATATACAGAAGAAGCAACATTCTGGCTTCCAGAAGACACATTGTTGTGTGCCACTGAGAGTCACTTTCGGTGAAATGGGATGTGTGTGTAAATTTGATTAATAAATAATAAATAAACAGGAAAAGTTATTTCCTCCCCCCCTTTTTAAATACTATAAAAATAATAATAAAGGATTGGCAGCTTTTTTCAACCCAACCCATGGGTGGCAAGGAAAAGCTTTGGCGATGCCAACTAAAACCTCCACCTATTTGGGGACATCATTATTCAGGTAAAGATGCCTGCATGTTTTTAATATATGGAGGGGGGCTTGGGAGAGACCCAGTTGTCTTAAGATGAAAGAAGGGTTCTTTCCTGCAGAAATGTGCTGTGAAGAAAGCTTCTGGCAGGTTACCCCCTTGTGATGTTTCCACTCCTGCAGCTTTGTGAATGTTGCTATAGTCCTCAGAGAGAAGGGAAACAAGACTTTTGTGTTCTCCTTCTTATCCTCAGTGGCATGCACAGATCAGCCACGGCGGGTCTGCTTTGCACACTGAAGGGTACCAGATTCAATTCCAGGCATTTCCAGGAAGACCTGGGGCTTCAGAGGGCTGTCAGCCTGTGTTAATAATACTGAACTAAATGGGTTAAAGTCACACCTTGCTCCAAACATTGCACATCTTAAGCAGGGGTGGGCTTTAAAAATTTTAGCAACGGGTTCTCTGCCCAGTTGCTGGGTGGCCGTGGCCATGGTGGCCACGGCCTAGTCAGGCTCCTGCACCATGGGGGGGGCGCGTTTTTGACCTCCCCAAACTCTGGAGGCTTGCTTCGACCCTCTGGGAGGGTGAAAGCAGCTTGCCCGGACTCCAGAGGCCAGAAACAAGCCCATTTCCAGCCTTCCAGAAGGCCAGTTTCTCACCCTCCCTGAGCCTCCGCGTGGGCCCTGCACTTACTTGGGATCCAAAACGGGCTGCGTGGAGACTCCTGGGAGGGGAGGAAAGGGTGGGGCCAGCCAGGAGTGGGATTTGCCTGTTTGCTGAACCCGCCATAAAATTAGCTACCGGTTAGCTACGGGTTTGCCCAAACTGTGGCGAACCGGTAGCAGCCTTAAGATCTTAAGATAGCGATACCAAGATGGGATGAGCCTACAAACTAGTCGTGGCTGCTGGTAACAGAATAATAGAGTTGGAAGGGACCTTGGAGGTCTTCTAGTCCAACCCCCTGCTCAGGCAGGAAACCCTGCCTATACCATTTCAGACAAATGGCTGTCCAATCTCTTCTTAAAAACCTCCAACACCCACAACTTCTGGAGGCAAATTATTCCACTGATTAATTGTCCTAACTGTCAGAAAATTTCTCCTTAGTTCTAGGTTGCTTCTCTCCTTGATCAGTTTCCATCCATTGCTTCTTGCCCTGTCCTCTGGTGCTTTGGAGAATAGGTTGATGGGTTATGGATTTTAGAGACATTTGGTAAGTTACTCCATTTGAGGTATCTCGGTTGAAAAATGTCTGCCCTATCACGCACCATTTCACCCAGTAAGAGGTTACAAAGGGACAAACACGAGGAATTTAGTTGTATATAGATGGGACTGGATGGTATTGGAAAACCCTGGTTCACTCTTGTGGGAATCTAAGCATCTCAGCTTGTCATGGCAATCTAATTTACTTGGAGATTGTTTGTCATACCAAAGATAGTTAATTCCCTCCCCACCCTAATTTGGATTTTAGCGTGAACCCAGCCCACCAATTCTGCCCTCTTCTTTTGCTACAATCTTAATTTGCTCTTTTGTCAAAATCTTTAAAACCGTGATAGAGTTATATATTAAGGCAGAAGTCTCCAAACTTGGCAACTTTAAGACTTGTGGACTTCAACTCCCAGAATTCTGCAGCCAGCTATGCTGGGAGTCCACAAGTCTTAAAGTTGCCAAGTTTGGGGACCCCTGTATTACAATTGCATTACAATTGCATCTCCTTTAAAAAACTTGGCTTCCTAAACTTTAAAATTGCAGCTGTGACCGAATACATATATGCACAAACGCTTCACAAAATTGCACAGGGTTGTAGAGGCAAAACTTTCTGGATTTCATGGCAAAATAGCCAGTGTGTGTATAATAAAATTTAAAATTTGATAAATAAATAAAATGGCCTACTGCATAAGCTCTTTCTAGAGACTCGCAGCAGCCAATAGCATATTCTCCAATGTATTTCTGGCCAAAAAAAAAGTTGAGCCCCAGGCTTGGGTACTTCATGATTCTGAAAATAACCTGACACCGAGAACCTTCCTCCTTCTATCCCACCGCTTCTAAACACACCACATAAGACACTTTGAAAGATGTGTACCTACACAAGTGAAACTTCAGGCTTCTTATATCATGACTGCAAACATGAAAACAAAGGGAAGAAAAATCTGGGTGTGCCAAAATCCAATAGACATAGTTATCTCTCTGCACAATGGATTTAATCAAGTTCAATTATGATCACAGCAGCTCTATTCACACTATATGGGTGACCTTGGCTAGTACTTTATGGCTCAGGATGCAGTGGGAACCAAGGCCCCTGCTTAGTTTATGGTCCAGTGTAGTGTGCAAATCCAGAAAATGGTTGGCTCCAGTAACTAGATTGCATTGCATGAATGAATTTGTAGGGTCAATAAAGAAGCCCAAAAGGTAGTTAGCAGATATGCTTTGTTAGATGATATGCTTTTCTACAATACTGACTTGTTTTCTATTTAATTCCTATTTCCTAATTCCTGTTTCCCTCACTCAAGTTTGCCCCTATCAATTGGAAAGATTCTACCTTCTAAATTGCAAAACTTGGAAACATTTCCTTCATGTTTGGTTTTAATAAATGTAATGGGGGGCATTTTTATTATCAGCTACAAATCATTATGGGCACCATTGGATGTGGCTCATCAATTCACTGGTGAGTAGTGGCAAACCATCCCATTAGGACCTGCAACTCCTATTCATTGTGGTTTGTCACATAGTCAGCCAGATGTTTAGACTGGATTTGGCATTTTTGTCTATTGAGTCCTTCCCAAGTATCTGAGTTAGACAGATGTTGTTATTTGATGGTATTAAAGGCAGGATGTAAGCTTCTCCTGGTAACACTGCCTTTTGCAATTGACTGATTGTGGTGTTTGTCAAGGCTGATGGTATTCAAGTGGTGCTCCAGATGTTATTATTGTTGACATCTAAAGAGGGTTGATTTAAAAGTCCATCTCTGCAAAAGGCAATAGTTTTTTTTTAACGATGGAGTTGATAGAATTCTGTTGGTGCATGCATGTATGCTAAATGCTGTCTAGGACTTTGTGCCAGAACTCAACTATCCTCATTGCTACATGTTACACTACTTTAAAATTTCTGTGGCAAGATAAGATTCCATATAATGGGAGGGAGAAAATGCAGACTTATTCATGTATCCAGTTTTGCCAGGATAAAATGGCTCTTAGAAAAGCAAGATAGATTCTGAAAAGTGGACAAGTTGGAATACAGAATAACAGACTTGGAAGGCACCTTGGAGGGTCTTCTACTCCAACCCCCTGCCCAAGGAAGAAACCCTATACCCGTGATGGCGAACCTATGGCACGTGTGCCACAGGTGGCATGCAGAGCCATTTGTGTGAGCACTCGAGCCCCTGTCAAACTTACCTGCACTGCACATGCGCGTGCCTCCCAGCTGATTTTCGGCCTGTTTGAGGCTGTTTTCGCCCTCCTGGAGGCTTGGGGAAAACCTCTGCAGCCTTGGGAGGCCGAAAAACGGGTCTTCTGGAAATACCGGAAGTGCCTAAATGGGCCCATTTTTCAGCCTCCCAAGTTGCAGAGGCTTCCCTTGAGCCTCTGGGAGGGCAAACATGGCTTCAAACGGGCCGAAAATCAGCTGGGAGGCATGCACATGTGCAGAGTAGGTAAGGGGGTGGGGCAGGGCTGTTGCGCACACGTGCATGGGGAGGGGGCGCTTTCAGCACACAACAAAAAGGTTCACCATCACTGCCCTATTCCATTTCAAACCGATGTTGTCCAATCTCTTAAAATCCTCCAGTGTTGGAGCACCCATAACTTCTGAAGGCAAGTCATTCCACTGATCAATTGTTCTCACTGGCAGGAAATTTCCCCTTAGTTCTACGGTGGATCCTTCTTTGAAAAGTTTCCATCTGTTACTTCTTTGTCATTCCAGTTGGGAAAGAATCCAATTACTATTCTTAAGACCCAGCCAGGCCAGGCCTTCTGTTCAAAGCAGAAAAGTACCTTGCCTGCTACTTTTGCCAAACAGGTTCAAAGAGCATGAAGGACACCCAACCTGTTGCTCAAGAGATCTGCCAATGCATGAACAGTAAAGCACGGATTACATAGAACTGAAGGTAGAGTTCCTCAGCCAGGACAAAATGGTGAACACCTTCAAGCAAAACCAAGACCAAATGGACGCACTAATGCCAAGTGGTGAAACGGAGCCACGGAGACATGTAGCAATGTGCAAACAAGAGGTAGAAAAAAAAAATCTGGAGCCTCTTTTGACCAGAGCAGGAGCCTTAAGAAGGAATCCCATGAAGCTTCTTCTTTTATATATATAATTTTGTACCATTTTCTCTATGGAGGCTGGTTGTGAGGCCAGATGCAAGAGAAAAATACCTCAGCCTATCTGAGCAGCTCTTCAAAATGTAACACATTCTTGATTTTCCAGGTGGTGGTGCAAAGAAGAGGACTGGGGAGATGGGGAGATTTATAAAATTATGCATGGTGCAGAGAAATGTTTCCTTCCTGTCTCATGATACTGGAACTCGGGGTCACCTAGTGTGGTTAATTGGTAGCAGATGCAGGACAGAGGAAAAGAAGGCTTTTTTTTTTTACATCATGTGTAACTTAAAGAAATCTACCACCAGATACAGAGATGGCCCCTTCTTCATGCAGCTTGTGGAGGGAGGCATGATAAAAATTCACGCAAGGATTCACCCATCAGCAGCTTTTAATCTGGATTGCTCAGTGAAAAAGAAACAAGGAGGAAAGTCTTTAGTCTTCATGACCTGCCTATTATGGGTTGCTTGGAGGCATCTGACCAGGCTTCAGAAAACAGAACCCTGGTCTATATGAAGATGTCTTCTGATCCATCAGATCATCATCTTAATTTTTCATGAGGCAAATTTCTGAGAAGTGCAAAGACTTGCAATTCCCACCGGAAGATTGAGCATTGGACATCATGCTTACCTCAAATCAACACATTTTACTCACATTTTACCCACCTAAATGATTAGGTTGGCAAAACATTCCAAACCAGGGGTCTCCAAACTTGGCAACTTTCAGACCTGTGGACTGTAACTCCCAGAATTCTCCAGCCAGCCAAGTTTCAGAAGGTCTCCCTGGCCACAAAAGCTAAAAGGTAGCAGAAGGGTTCATCTCAACTTTGGACCCTGGAATTCTCAAGGCTGTTGTTCTTTTTACCCCAAGTGAAGGCTCTCAGAATATGGTTGACTTTGCCCAACACACATAACTAGAAACCTAGGAACTACATGCATACAACATGTAAAACTTGAGTAATCTTCCTGCCTTTCTGGTGACTTTCAGGTGAATGCCCAGCCTGCTTGGTTAATCTGGAGCTCAGTGTGTTGTCTGAATCCAGAAAGTAGGTTCATTTGATAACTCAAGTAAAGGATGTGAATCTTCTAAGCCAGGAGTCCCCAAACTTGGCAACTTTAAGACTTGTGGACTTCAATTCCCAGAATTCTCCAGCCAGCTAGGAGTTGAAGTCCACAAGTCTTAAAGTTGCCAAGTTTGGAGACCTCTGTTCCAAAGTATAAAGTACATGAGCTCAGTCTATATTTGCACCCTGAATTTAAAAAAAAACTGGATATCTGCTTTGGGATTCAGCATACAGTGACAACACAGCCTGGTTGATTCACACAACACCTTAGGCCCTTTTGTGAACCGGGCCCCCGTATGCAAGAACACAAGCCTAGGAAGGGCGACATTCTTAGCCAATTCCCATCCCCAACACCAGGCTGAATTTTCCACATCGCCTTTGAACTGAGACACCGCCGCGGAGGCAAACTTTTTGATTTTTCCCCCTTTTTAAATTTCCACCCACCCACACGAACCACTTTCTGGGCAGAGATGTAGAAGAAAGAAAGGCTGAGAGAGGAGAAGGGGGTGCGGGCGGGAGAGAGAGAGCGAGAGAGAGAGAGACTTTCTCAAGGCCAGCCAACAAATCCACAGTTGTTGCTGCCGCTTTTTCCAAGGCTGTCTTCAACTCTCAACCATGGAGGAAAACTACCCAACTCTTTTGCTTTTTCTGAGAAGGGAGCCACTGACTTCTGCAACCGAGGGGAGGAGAATGTTTTGTAGCCCAGGGTTGACGTGAGCCGTGCTCTCTGAGTTTGTTTTCTTGCAGTCGTTTCATGAACCCCAAACTAAGCAACATCATCACCACCAATAACACTGATGAGGTTACCTAGTTTGGGTGATGAAACGTTGGTAACAAAACAAGCAAGCTCAGGGTGCACGAGGGACACTCCCGCGATTGCAACTGAGCCATCTTCTGCATGCATTTTCTTTTAGGATTACCCAGGAGGAAATCTTCCTCAGTTTTCATCCGGAACATCTCAGGGGCCTCTCTCCTTTCTCCTTCTGCTCACCACAGCCCCGTTCTGTGGCTGTTTTCCTGTGCTTCACCATCACCACCAAAGCTTCCAGCAGCAGTCAGACTGTCTCTCTCATCAGGACTCCAGAACTTTTCCTGCACACACATCCTTCCCTCCCAAAGCGGGTTTAATTCTGGCCAAGCATCGTTTTTATCTACTTCTCACTCGACACTAAGCACACACAAATGCGCCTAGGCACATGTGCGTATGAGTGCTCTCCCCCCTTTCTCTCTCTCTCTTTCTCACACACACACACTTACATACATCCCACCCCTCTTCCTGTTAAGATGTCAGGATGAACTTGGAGCTTTGCCTAAACAGTTCCAACACAGCTTTCTCCTTCATTTGACAAAGCTCTGTGAGTCTGTGTGCTGGGAAGGGGGGGGTGAGGGATGGATAGAGTGAGGGAGGGAAGGAAAGATTTGGTCAGGTTTGTTTCCAGGAGATACGTGAAATGGATGATAACGATCTGCCAGGAAAGGGAAGAGGAGGAGGGAAAGCTAGAGAGAAGATGCCTGTTGTGCATTTCTTTAAAAGCCAGCTTGCTGCCCAACCTCTGGAGACCAGCCCCCTTCGCCCCCCCCCCAAAACCATTGCACCTCCCTCCCATCTCTCAGCCCTGGGTGGCCTTCGTGTTGTTCACAGATGGCTGTTTCTACTCACTCGAGTGCTTGACCTAAATCCTCCCTCCCTCCCTCTCTCTCTCTCTTCAGTGGCGCTGCAAATGTCTTAGCTGTGTAGCTCAAGGCATGGCAAAGCTAAAATTAAAGAGGAGGAGGAGGAGGAGGAAGAGGTGAAGGACAGAATGACAACAGGATGCTGGCTGCCTCCAGAGAAAACTCCTCCCCCCCCCCTCACCGCAAGTGTGAAGACTCAGAGAGAGAGGCGGCTGGATCTCAGGCATTCTTCTTCCTTGTGCAAAAAGCAACCACCACCACACAGTCATGGGTTGAATGCCACCCTCAGAAAACAGTGACCGCATTTCCGGCCCCAACTTTCAGCCACCTCTGACCCCTCTCTGCTCTGCTGGCTCCCCACCTGGTTCCTCTCTTCCCTACCTCCCTGCAAGCACGCAGGAAGTTCCAACAGCTCTAAAGTTTTGTCGGTGACTCAGCGGCTGGCGGCTTCAGCCAAAAGTGACAAGCCGGCGCGCAGGCGCACCCACTCACCCACCCACCCCTACCTCCAGGGAAATGGAAAGAGGCTTCTTGGCCCTCCTGTCCCAGATGGGGTGGGTGGTGCAGGAAGGAGGCTGGATGGTCTCTCCAGGCTCAAGTTACAAGGCAAGTCTCAGAGTGGAGGGGCAGGGAGGGGTCTAAGATGGGGGGCACCTACGAAGACAGACTCTAATCACACCAGGCTTTGGATCATGGGTCCACTTTCAGAAGGCTCCATGGGCTTCCTGGGCAGATCTTAGGGCCACGTTCACAACAACCCTGCAAGGTAGGTAAGCCAGAATCCACTCTGCGTGTGGCAGCGAGGCTTACAAGGAAGCTGCCAACGTGAGGGCACCGCTGAGGTCTGAACCTGCTAACATCTCAACCTTCTACCTTCTTTCCCGGACAATCTGCTCCAAGCAGGTGCCCAGAACGCTCCAAAGCAGCCTCCCCTGAGCAAGAGACAGACACTCAAATGCAATTCCACAAAGTGGGGGATCTCCGCCTCCCCCCAACCCACCCACAGACGGCAGCCCTGCAACTCCCTTGAAGTCCTTGAACTCCCTGGCCGGAGACAAAGAGCTTCTTCCGAGCAGGCAGGACCGAGAGACAGACACCCTCCAGCCCGCCGCGCCAAGCCAACGCACATACCCCCCCTCCACCCCCACCAACGGGGGGCTCGGGCAAAGCCCGCCTTTCCCCGGTCCCAGGCCCCTCCTTTCTCCCACCCCTCACCCCGCACCCCCCCTCCCAGCGCTAAAGTGCCGAGCGACAACCCGACGCGCTTTTAAAATCCCCTCCGCGCGGCATGACTCACTCGCAGCTCCGCGTTGCCCAAAACAAGCTCCGACAAGGCAAGGCACGGAGAGGCAACTGAGATCCCGGAGGCGGGGAGAAAGCGCAAAGAGAAAGCTTTGGGGAGGGAGGAGAGGGAGGGAGGGAGGGAAGCGGGGAGGGTGGGGGGGAGAGAGAAAAAGACAGAAGGGCCAGAAGAGAACAGGCCGGAAAGAACAGGGGCTGAAACTCTGCCTGCTGGCTACAGCCTAATTGGTTCCGGCAACAGCCTGCTTTCCTTGGCGAGGCTTTCCCGGAGCCAGTTCCAGCCACTGCAATGCCGGAGAGGCGCGAGCAGTTCGCCAGGCTCAGTCCTGGAAAAAAAAAACACATAAAAATAAAAAACTCCTGGGGGTGGGGGAAGAGGCGGAGGAGGAGGCGGCGAGCGGGGAGGAATAGAAAAATCCCCGGCAAGTGTTAGGGAAAAACTGGCTCTTCCCAACCTCCTCCCTCCCCGCGCAAACCCCGCCACGAGACTGCCAGGTCGCCTCCGGAGCGCGCGGCGTCGAGGCAAGCGCGAACTCCGCGCGGAGGCGCACCGAGAGCCAGCTGGGGGCAGCAGACGCAAGAGGACCTGCAGCAGGAGCGGCTGGCATCCCTCTCGAGCCTCTCCGATCGCCCCACAAAGGGGGAGAGGAGGAGGAGGAGGAGGAGGAGAAGGTGGGGAAGGGGAGAAATGGGTGGGGGCGGCCCTGAGCCGGCGGTGGGGTGAAGTCACAACTCCCCGCGGCGAGAAAACTCCCGAAGCCGGGCTTGCTGTAAGGAAGGGCTTCCAACCCGCAGGGTGCTGAAACGTTCAGCAGTCCCTCTTCCTCCTCCTCTCCCAAATAACCCACGCCCGGTTCACCATTTCCTCAGGCGGCACTCCAGGAATTTCCAGCTTAAGCTCCTAAGTATCCAGGGCTTTCGCAGCGTCCTTAGTGGTCCAATTAAGGGCAGCTCCCAAATTGGTAACAGCAAGTCTGTACTTGCCTGCAGCTCGCCGAGTCCGGGAGTTTGAGTCCCGTGCGCTGGGCAGGCACAAGGAAGCGCCTCTCCCGAGTCTTTAACCAAGCCTGCCTTTATCCCTGCTTGCGCCAGACCCGGAGCCCTTCGGAGTGCACCCCCCGCTCCCGGAAAATTTGGAAAAAGGAACCTACCCAACCGCGCTCTTTCGGCAGCCCCGCTTTTCTCTCAGTCACCCTGTCTCTTAAAAAGGCATTCACACAGGCGTCCAGTCCAGGAATTTCAAAATGCGTGCTAACTTGTTTCTGCTCGTTAGTACATACTTCTAGGACTGCTTGCCACGGTTTGGAAATAATGGCTAGAATCACACCCCGTTGCTATGTTGATTTGTTCCCGAAGCCACTATGGCTCAGTTCATACAAAACACTAAGCCAAATCCAAGCTAACAGCCTGTTTGGTGAACCTCGTCATTGGTGGCAACCAGCAACAAGTTGTCACTAAAATAGTTACTACATTAACATATTAAAAATATTAAAATATTCCCTATAGTGCATTTTTTGGATCTTCAACGGCCCTTGTTTGCCGAATATGCTTTCTTTGTCAGGCGTACTTTAAGAGGCACATTTTAATAAAATAATAATAAGCTAGAGAAATAAACAACCAAGCAAACATTGTCACAGACACAATGGGTATTTCTCAATTGCATCTACAATAGGAATTGTAGATGTACAATAATACTTAAGACTTACTGGTATATACCACTTCACAGTGCTTTACAGCCCTCCCTAAGCAGTTTACAGAGTCAGCATATTGCCCCCAACAATTTGAGTCCTCATTTTACCGACCTCGGAAGGATGGAAGGCTGAGTCAACCTTGAGCCAATGAGACTTGAATTGTCAACTGCTGGCAGCCGGCAATCAGCAGAAGTAGCCTGCAGTACTGCTCTCTAACCACTGCACCACCGCAGCTCTTAAATAAATAAAACATGCCTTAGAGCAGTGGCCCTCCAATCTTTTGCACACCAGGGACTGTTTTCTGCGGAACAGAGGGGGCATGGTTTCGTGTGCTGCCTGCATCCCGTGGATGGGACATCACTTGTTTGCGCAGTCCGGTTCCTGGCATGCCATGGCCCGGTGCCAGTGCAGGACCCCTGCTTTAGAGGAATGAAGTGCAAACTAGTTACACAACTATCTCACATTTAACTCGCTAGCTCTGTATAGCTCTGTGTGCACTTGACTGGAAAATACGCCCAGCTGAAATATCCCGTGGCATTCATTCATTCATTCATTCATTCATTCGGCACTCCTTCCTCTCATTTTTCCTTACAACCACCACCCTATGTAGTGAAAGTGATTGCAAAAGTTACCTAGTTCCTGGTTGAGAATAGACTTCAATCATCAGGGTTTTCCTGTTGACAGCTCAGTTGTGTCACGTAAGCAAATAGAATACATTGCACCGCATTTAAAAGGACAAATGCACATGGTTGCCTGGGAGAAATAATGTTCAAACTTCAGAATGATCTGCTTTGGGGGTGGGGTATTTGCAAAGGTATTTGCACGCTGTCTCCATGGGTCTCCCAGTGAGGCTGGCCACCATCTGCGGGTCCTGTGAATTGTGAGAACGGAACTTTTCCAAAACCAAGTTGCAAGATGCAGTGGGATGCTGCATTTTTTCACACCCATTATATCAAGAGGCAAAATGGCAGTCAGGAAGGAGTTTAATAATTAGCAAATGCCAGCACACAGGGCAGGAAAATTCAACTTTTCTTCCTCCAGTGCAATTCTGATAAATCTCCACTGACATCAATAGTGGTGGTGGTGGGTTGATAAAGAGTGTTCACCCTGATACAAATAGCAGTTTCAGAAGAACAATCTTCTGTCAAGATTGCAAATGCTGAGCGCATTGGGTTGTGCTCCAAAAATTGTAAGCCGCCCTGAGTCTTCGGAGAAGGGCGGCATATAAATGTAATTAAAAAAAAAAGAAAAGAAAAGGGGGGAGGGGGAGGGGAAGAGACAGATGATGAATGCAGTTCATCTTATCAAGGGTGCTTTGCTTCCAGTTTAACAAGCTGGAAAAGGAGGCATCCACCCAGTGCTGGAGGGGGTGGCAGGCAAGAGAGGCCTCAATGCTGGCTAGAATTATTTTTATGGGAACGAAGATCTGTGTTGAGTATTATATTTACTACACCACAGTGTGCAAAGCTGAAATAAGCTGGGTATGGGCCTCATAGCAAGCTATTTCCTTCTTTAGGATTTATGGAACAAACCACAATTGGATGGGTTCATTCAACACAATAAATCACAGTGGGCAAGTCAACGCCTACGGTTTGCTTGCACTCACTTTAGAAGTGGTGGGCATTGTTCTGCTGTTGTTTTTTGCAGCCTCTAGAGCAGGGGTATCCAACCTTGGCAACTTTAAGGCCTATGGCCTTCAACTCCCAGAATCCCCCAGCCAGCATGGAGTTGAAGTCCACAGGTCTTTAAAATTGTGAAAGTTGGACACTCCTGCTCTAAGAGCTCACACCGATGGTGGAATTCAATTTTTTTTACTACTGGTTCTGTGGGTGTGGTTTGGTGGGCGTGGCAGGGGAAGGATACTGCAAAATCACATTCCCTCCCCACCCCACTAACCTGCTTTCCAGCTCCATTCTCCTGTGCAGGGCAACACAAGAAGACCCAGCTGATCAGCTGGGACTCGGGAGGCAGAGAATAGATGGGGGCGGGGCCAGTAAGAGGTGGGATTTGCTGGTTCTCCGAACTACTCAAAATTTCCACTACTGGTTCTCCAGAACTGGTCAGAACCTGCTGAATACCACCTCTGGCTCACACGGAGTACATCACTAAGTTTTACTTTGGGGGAGAAGGTAAGCTTTAAAATAAGCCTGGTCTTTGGGCAGATTCAGAATCTAAACTTCACAGAAACATGCTGCTGCTCTTGTCCCGCAAAGAGTTAGCTGTGGCAGAAAAGTCCTCTTATCTACATTAATCGAAGAAGGCCTCACTCAATCTTTCCCAACCTGGGTAATGTCCAGGTTTGTGGATTTCAAGTCCTGGAATCATCAATATGGCCACTGCTGTGAATTCTGGAAACTGAAATCCAGATGCCTAGACTTGGCAGGGCTAAGACACAGCATCCTACTCCCTATGTACTTTGCAATTCCGCCCCCCCCTTTCAATGGCTTTATCTATTTTTTTTAAAGCTTACCAAATCACGCTTGGTTTTCTGGAGTTTTCTGCAGTACATTTGGATTCCTCTTCTCTGCAATGTTACTACATAAAGACAAACTTCCACAGAGCTATTTCATTCATATTACAGCTTACCCACGTTCCAGAACCAACATTTTAGTCAAAGGACATCAGGGAAAATCTCCTGTAAGGCTTCTCTGCGGCATCAGCAGATGATTAAATTCAGAGACTTTAAAGAATAGCAACACCCCGTCTAGAATTCTTTCGGTCTTTGAGGTACGCATTCTTTTCGACGTGGCTTAGCCTGGTGTAGCAAGAAACATTATTCCTATTTTACAGATTGGGAAAGGAGGTTCAGGGAGCAGTCAATTGTTGAAGGCTGTGGAATATAATCCTTGACTGAGCAAGATTATAAAGCCAGAGCTAGAGACAAATCTTCCCCCAGCCCTCCGAGATTTGAAAGTGTTCTGGGAAGGCCCTTTTAACTTTTCTCCTCTTGCTCCATTGTTGGTCTTAGGGGTTTTTGAACTAGCAAGCAGATCCCTTTTCTATCTGGCTGAGAAAATTATAATGTTATCAACCATAACTTTCCCCAACTTTGCGTCTTTCAAAGAAAGAGTCATTCCCAGCACTCTGAAAACTTGTAGCCCTGCCATATCTGAAGGATACCAGGCTACGGAAGATAACAACCCTGGTGAGGTTCCCACAGATGTGAACAACCTGTGGCTCTGCGCAAAAGATTAATTCAGACCTCTGGGGAAGAGCAGTCTCTCCCTTTCCCACAGCCTGCAAGAAAGAAGAGATGATAAAAGATTTGGTGCTTTGGAGAAAGAAAGATGGGGTCCCACTTGCTTTTGCCCGGCTGGCCCTGTGTCTTCCTCTTGTTTAGCTCCACTTTCCAGGAGAGCCTCAACAGAACTGCTCCCAAGGAAACGGGACCTCCAGCTCAAACCAGCTTGACTAGATTAGGCTAAGCCATAACAGAGTCAAGTTGTAGCTCAGCATGCTGAGTGAATCGACCCATTGTGGTTTGTAAACGATGCTTTTATGATTTTGCCTTATATGTGGCCCCAGCTTTCTCGTGGCCTGGATGAGCTTCTGAAGACGAGGTTGATTCATCTGTCTTGCTCTCCACCAAGAGGATCCAGGGGTCTTTTGGACCAGGGGTCTCCAACCTTGGCAACTTTAAGAATTCTGGGAGTTGAACTCCACCAGGCTTAAAGTTGCCAAGGTTGGAGACCCCTGTTCTGGACCATTACTGCTGCTCCTGCTACTTCTGTTGCAGCCTCCATCCTGCTGGTTCTCTTAGCAGGAGCCACAGAATGAACAGTGGAATTTGGGCAATCTAACTCTTTCACGATCCTGATTAAGGCTCAGTTGGGTCATCCATGGGAAGTGAAGGAGAACAAGATGCTCTCTTTTGCTTTTAGACACACCGCTGGATATTTTACAAGAAACACCAGAGTATATATAGGATATCGTTCGGGATTTCCCATCAAGAAAAGAGAGTACAATAAGACAATGTAATGATATGTTATAACTGATTACAATGAAATGAATGATATTATGAACTAGGTTTTGTAAAAGTTGAGATCTGCTCGTAAAGGATGACGTGAATTTATAATTATACTCTAATAAGGAGTTAACAATAATAGAATAGAATATGCATAGTTGATTCATATAATACGAATTTTAATTTAAATTTAGAAGGGGAAGACTGTTGATATCGCGCACAAAAGATATGTACCAACCGACACACTGTATAATGGAAAGATGGTTCTATTTGATGTTTTATGTTTGTATTTGTCAATGTTTGTTGTCAAAATAAATAAAAAACTTTTAAAAAAGGGAAAAAGAAAGAAAAGAGAGTACAGATAGTCCGCAACTTACATCAGTCCATTTAGTGACCATTCAGAGTTACAACGGCACTGAAAAAAAGGGACTTGTGATCATTTTTCAGAGTTGCAACCTTTGTAGCATCCCCCATGTGGTCAAAATTCAGATCCAAGGCAACTGGTTCATACTTATTACTGTTGCTGTGTCCCTGGGGGCGTGGGGGGGGGTCACACAATCCCCTTTTGCGACCTCCCAACAAGCACGGTCAATGGGGAAGCCAGATTCACTTAACAACTGGATTACTCACTTACCAACTGCAGTGATTCACTTAACAACACTGGCAAGAAAGGTCATAAAATGGGGGCAAAGCTCACTTAACCTATGACTCGCTTAACAAGAGAAATGTTTGGCGCTCAATGGTGCTCGTAAGTCAAGGACTACCTGTTACAGGACAGCAGACTTCGGCTTGGGATGTTGGGGAGTTTGTCCCTGGGGGACCCTCCCTCCCTCTCCCCCCATTGCTTCTGTAGCATGGGTTTAAAAACAAAAAAACCCAGTTAAGACCAGAGAACATTGCAGCGACTTGCTGCTCTATGGGCAGATGGCGATCCATAAAAACTGTGACACTGGTAGCTGGTTTATTACACGCCTGCCAATCTTCATGCATTTAAATGGGAGCCAGTTTCTAAATTGTCCATTGGAACCAAACACAGCCAGTCTCTTCTCAGAGGCTGGTTCCAGTCCTCCCTCCCTCCCTCCCTCCAATGTGACACACACTCACGCAACCACAGATGCCCCTTCCTCTGCCTTCGGAGCACGAGGCTCTTGGGTGGCTGATCTGCTCGCTAGTCAACAGATGTGGCTGTTAGCCCTTCCAAAATCAGGGACCGGGTGGCTCTTCTTCCCGCCCCCCTCCTCCACCGCCACCACCCACCCACCCCGAATATTTCCCAGACTGCATTAAGCAACCCTGAGGCCGCCAGCCCCAAACTACTTGCCAAGAATCAGCAGCTCCGTACAGGACCAGGTGCCTGCTCACTCCTTTCATTAGGCTAATGGGACGTGGATGCATTACAGGGCTCCATTCTACATGCTGCTAATGAAGCACTCAGGCCTGTGTGTTTGCATTAATGCATGCAGTGCTGGTGGGGGGGGGGTGAGCGGAGGAAGCATAAAGTGGAGAGGCTGCACTCGGTCTAGCTATGCCTCTCCCCCACCCTGCCACACTCCTCCACCGCCTCCTCTCCATGAATCAACCCCATCTCCTTCAAGGAGACTCCTGCCTCTTCCTTTGGATGCTTTTTACCCTGAAGAAATGAAGTCCCGTTTCCTTGCTGCTGCTCTCCGGCTGGACGGCTCCTAATTTGCCCAGGGAGAATTCCACAGCACATTCCATGACACATTAAAACAGGGTCCTTCACACTGGGGCAGTCTCAGAAACAAGAGAGTTGCCAGGAAAGGGCACTGACATCTACCCTTTTGGCTCTCTGGTGAGGGAGGGTTAGAGAAGCAGGAAGGGAGGGGGGAGGGAGAGAAGACAGCTGTCCTTTCAGAAGAAGCCAGGCGCCCCGGCAATCTGGTTTCCACCCCTTAAACAGAGCTGTGCATTTTCCCCTCCTTTCCTACACCGGCGTTCCCCAACCTGGCACCCTCCCCATGTATTGTGTCTGCAACTCCCAGGCTGGGCTGGGAATTCTAGATGATTCCTCCCTCCTCTGTCTCCAAAAAAAAAGTCTTCTCCTGGGTAAACAGGGCCTGGAAAAAGTCATTTTCTAATGACATACTCCTAGCATGGTTGATTGGCAACCAGACCAGACCAAGCCCTGGCTGTGCAAATATTATTCAGCCCTTTTGCTGCAAGTTGACTTTCTTCTACATCCAAAAATATTTGGATTCTTAAATATTTCTTCAGACATGACAAGCTTCTAATCTTTATCACTGTAGAAATATGAAGGACACGCAGAACTCCTACTAAAAGAGGGCAGAAGTGTGTTCTGTATAATTACAGTGTCAGGAGACCTGGTCAAGCGAGCATTTTCCACCCCTCTCTAAGTCCTGGATTTGGATCGAGTAAAACCAGGCACACAGCTCAGCGTGGTTATCTAATTTCATTTCCCTGGCTTCTCACCTCAGAATGCTTAGGGAAACAGGTTATTTTGAAGTCAGCTACGCAAACTGGAAGGTGGGATTAGAAAAAAATGTTCCTGTTATTATACAACTATGTTGTTTGGCGAAACAAAATCTCCGCACAATTTGGGAGTGGGATACAAACAAAGAGGGAGCCAAGCTATTCTCCAAAGCACCTGAGGGCAGGACAAAAAGCAAATGGTGGGAACTAATCAAGGAGACAAGCAACTTAGAACTAAGGAGAAATTTCCTGACAGTTAGAACAATTAATCAGTGGAACAACTTGCCTCCAGAAGTTGTAAATGCTCCAACACTGGAGGTTTTTAAGAAGAGATTGGACAACCATTTGTCTGAAGTGGTGTAGGGATTCCTGTCTAGGCAGGGGGGTGGACTAGAAGACCTCCAAGGTCCCTTCCAACTCTTTTATTCTATTTCTTCTTCTATATCTATATTCTATATCTATTGTTTGGGTCTTCTTTGGGAAAAAAATCAAACTCTTGGCAAGCACAACTTACTGGAAACAACAACAACAAAATATTTCCAAGACACAGCCCCCCTACCTCTCTGTTCATGAGTAAAAACAACTCCTTCCCAGCCTGTGAACCCCAAACAGGGTGCCTGCACTTCTTTGCTAATATTATGGCCAAGTCCAAGACTATAACAGGATGCACTTGTTACACTAAGCCATAAACTTTTCTGGTGAGAAAGCAGAATTGCCCAGGTTCCCGTGAAGCTGGCATCCATTGTCCAGCACGATGGTTTTTATGCAATGTGTGAAACCCACCTGTGTGTGGAGCAACAGGGCTAGTCATGGAAAGCAAAAGATCAGAAAAGAACAAAACCAACTTATTCCATTGTCCCAATCCTCCCCATAGGCTGTGCGAGCAAAGCCAAACGCCCCACTCCTTTGCAAGCACATTCCAGTGCCAGCCATCTCTGCCAAGATCCAGGAATACCCCAATCCCACCCCTCTCTCTCCCCCACCCCACCATCCAGGATTCAGAAATGGGAGCCCCATTCACGCTTGCGACTGGCTTACTTGAGATTTTAGCTGCCTCAGCTTCCCCGCTGCCTCAGCCAGTCACCCCCAAAGCACATCCAGATGCCTGCATCCCAGAACAGAACAAAGGAGGAGGGGAGGGGAAAGCTTGTGGTTTGCCCCAGGAGGGTCAGCTGCAACACCCACCCATATCCTTCTCTCTTCTGCAGGCATCTGCTTTGTGCACACACACCCATTCCCCAGACTCTCCTTCCCTCCCCTACATTTCTGGGTTGTTTCACAGATGCCTAAATGGAGTGCGGTAGAGGCTTCTGGTTCCACACAGCCGAAGCCAAAATGGCAACCTGGCAAACTGCACCCTGCCCTCCCCCACTCCTGCCTCCTCCACTCCTCCCTGGCATTCAAAGACTCTTTCTTCAAATAATCATGTTCCACTGAACCTGCCTTGGCATCTTTGCTTAAATCAGCTAAGCAACAGAATGACCCCACCCGGCTTCTTGCTGTCCTAAGCAAAGGACTAAACTAAGCCAATGAAGGCTGTTCTCTTTGTCCTCCTCCTGCCCTCTCCCTCCTCCCTCCTCCTTCCCACCCCCAAAGTATGGAATCTTTCCATCTGGTCCCATGGGGTGGAGGGCATTTTCTCTATGGGGCCAGCAAGGCAGGCTCACCTAAAGCCGCTCAGCATTTAAACTGGGGGAGATGAAGGCGTCAAACATCTGCCGACTGCCAGCAGTTTGATCCTGACCGGCTCAAGGTTGACTCAGCCTTCCCTCCTTCCGAGGTCGGTTAAAATGAGGACCTGGATTGTTGTGGGGGCAATAGGCTGACTCTGTAAAGTGCTTAGAGGGGCCTGTAAAAGCACCGTGAAGCGGTATATAAGTGCTATTGGTTGTCAGGGCACCCGAAGGCCAGACAAGGAATAATGGATGGAAACTGAACAAGGAGAGAGATTCAACCTAGAAATAAGGAGGAATTTTGTGACAGGGAGAGCAATCAACCCCTGGAACAGAAGTTGCCTTCAGAAGTTGTGGGAGCTTCATCACTGGAGGCTTTCAAGAAGAGATTGGATGGCCATCTGTCAGAAAGGGTATAGGGCAAGGGTCTTCAAACTTGGTGGCTCAGGCTGTTAATTGCCTGCACTTAAGATCCAGCTGCCTACAACTGCTGTAGGCTCGAATCCCACCAGGCTCAAGGTTGACTCAGCCTTCCATCCTCTCGGGGTAGGTAAATTGAGGACCCAAGATTGTTGGGGGCAATTAGCTGACCTTGTAAAAATGCCGCTTGGTAATAAGCGGGCATATACAATGGAATGAAGGCTATTGCTGAGCACACTGGGTTGCATCCCAAAAATTGTAAGCTGCCCTGAGTCTCCGGAGAAGGGCGGCATATAAATGTAATTAAAAAAAAACAAAAACTCCCAGAATTCCTGAGCTAACATGACTGGAGGGGGAATCCTGGGAGTTGAAGTCCACAAGTCTTAAAGCTGTCAAGTTTGAAGACTCCTGGTATAGGGTCTCCTGCTTGGGTGGGGGTGTTGGACTAGATGATCTACAGTACAAGGCCCCTTCCAACTCTGTTAATTTGCTATTGCTATCTGTAGTGTGTTGCTGCGGTGAGCTAGGCTGGGCCAATAAGTAGCCTCCTGGGGAGCAGTTCCCCTAGAGCAGGGGACTTAAGACTTGTGGACTTCAACTCCCAGAATTCCCCCTCCAGTCATGTTAGCTCAGGAATTCTGGGAGTTGAAGTCCACAAGCATTAAACTTGCCAAGTTTGAAGACCCTTGCCCTAGAACCACGCACACAACAGCCAGATGGCTGGAGGCAGGCTCTCACACTGTCTCAGTGCAACCCAGTCACCTTTTGCCTGTTTGCAACGGAGCACATCTGGACTTTGTCCACAAGGGCAGGAGACCAGGCTTCTGACAGCTAGCCCCATGGATCTCCGGCCCTCTTTTTCCAGCCTCTTCGCCAGTTTCCTCAAGCTAAGTGAGTGGCTATTGTTATTTATGAGACTTCCCAGATCAAATAACAATCTCTTTTGTTTCCCCAATTCTCCCACCCAGCCACCCCCAAAAAGGAAGGGTGGGATAGCGCCTGCCTCTCCAGGCTAATCTCTAGTAGCGATGTCATTATAATGTACTCAGAAAGAGCAAGCTTTAAAAAAAATGCTATTAAGGACCCAGTGCATTTTCTGCAACTTAATCTTCCTATATCCTGCAATAGGATTTAATGAGAAACCTGTCCTCACAGCCCCCTCCCTCCCGTCTTCTATCTAAAAAAGAAACAAGAAAAGAAAAGCGAGACAGATCAAAGTTATAGGGGTGGTAGGGAGGTTCCGAGTGAAGTTAAAATTAGCAAACAGAAATAGTTACACAAACTGAGGGGAAAAAATAAAGATTTTATAGAGTTTATTCTTATCCGAAGAGGGGAAGGAGTCGCACTAGACCCTTAAGTACTAATTTGGTGTAACAGTTAAGACACTAGGCTAAAAAGAAAGAGACCCTGAGTTCAAGTCCCGCCTTAGCCATGAAAACCAGTTGGGTGATTTTGAGCCAGTCACTCCCTCTCAACCCAACCCGCCTCACAGGGTTGTTGTTCTGAGCAAAATAGGTGGAGGAAGGTGTGTTGGAGATGTTCACCACCTTGAGTTATTTGTACAAATAATAAAGGTAGGATATACATAAAGAGATAAATAAAATAAAAATGTGGCTTTTATCTTACTTCAAACACTGGGAACCTCAGCTTTCCTTTAAGGGGCACAAAAGAAGATTCTGTACAAATTTTCTAGTACTGAGGACTAGAAACTTGCTATTAAAAATGATATGTTTTTTTTCCCCTTTCATTCATTTATGTCTGACTTTCAGAGGCTGCTTGGACAAATTTCTGCAGTTTTCTTGACAAGGTTTTTTCAGAAGAGGTTTGCCGTTGCCTCCTTCCTAGGGCTGAGAGAAAGTGACTGGCTCGAGGTCACCCAGCTAGCCCATTTTTCCTAAGGTAATGCTAGAGCTCCTGGATGCCTGGATTTTAGCCTGGTGCCTCAACCACCACATCAAATTGACTCTCATGTACTTCAGGATGTTTTGTAACCAGTTTTCTGTTCTGTCCTGCACTTTTACTCTGCCATACATTAAAGTAGGCATGTGTTCAAAACAAGCAGGCAGTGAAAAATCTAG
The DNA here is from genome assembly GCA_009733165.1 of Naja naja. NCBI lineage: Eukaryota > Metazoa > Chordata > Lepidosauria > Squamata > Elapidae > Naja > Naja naja. Next base: position 12,420,755 of record CM019160.1, read on the forward strand.
TGGTTGACTGGCCTGGCCCGAATGCTCAGCCAGAATGTGGATGCAAGCACAGGTGGTATTCAGCCAGTTCTGACCAGTTCTGGAGAACTGGTAGCGGAAATTTTGAGTAGCTCTTTTTTGCCTCCTGAGTCCCAGCTGATCTGCTGGGTCTCCTTTTGTTGCCCTGCACAGGAGAACAGAGCTGGAAAGCAGGCTAGTGGGGTGGGGAAGGAATGGAGAATTTACAGTATCCTTCCCCTGCCATGCCCACCAAACCATGCCACGCCCACCAAGCCACACCCACAGAACAGATAGTAAAAATTTTGAATCCCACCACTGAGGCACACAATCTGTTTTATTAGAGGATAGGTGGGTTTAGCTGCATGTTGACCTGCACACAGACGGACGTGTAGTGGGGACAGAACAGTTTCTTAGCAAGCCATAGTTAGTAACGAAGAGAACAGTTTCATACACCTGCAGTTCTTCTTCTTCAGAAATGCTTACTATTTTGGAACAGTGCAATTAGAAGATTCTCTAGGACAGGGGTGCCCAACCCTTGGGCCGTGGCCCACTACCAGGCCTTGGCCCGTTTGAAACTGGGTTGCAGAAATGGCAGGTTAGCACCTGCATGCATAGCTCTACTTAGGTGGGTAGTGGGTGTATGTTCCTGCCTCTCGGGTAAATGGACTGCACGTGTGTGCAAGCTGGCCTGCCACTCATACATAACTCTCCCCCCGGCTGATCCCCAAAGGTTGAGGATCATTACACTCAGGGTACAGCTAGTTTGCTCCACAGTCTATGCATGGAATTGGGATTAGGAGGAGCAAATAAAAACACTTCCTAGCCCAGATTCTCAAAAAAGGCAAGCTACAACTCCTACAAACCGCAACAAGGTCCTGCCTGCATGAAACGGTGCACCAAGGCGTTGGGGATGGCAGAGGCAGCTGAAGGGGGTTGCGCGCATGTGTGTATCTGGCTTTGTCACAGATTGGTGAGCAAGTTAATCTCAGACTCCCTGACACGTGGCATAAAATCACGATCCCGTAATGGAATTCATTCGTCTTCCTGTCCTGGGAGAGGCCAACTCTAGCAAGGCATGCCAGAACGGAAGAGAATAAAACATCAGGGCAGGGGCGCTCGGCGCAAGACAACAGGGTCACAAGAAGAATCTGGAGGGAAGACCCTGGGATGAATCCTCCCTTTCCCAAATTCGTTGCTTGGAAGCAAGGGAGCAAAGAGGCCGGAGGCAGGAATGAGGGCACTAATTTCATCCCTCTTAATATCAGTCAGAATGGTCGGCAGTTCAGCATTTCGAATCCCTAGCGTTGTGTAATGGAGCGAGCTCCCGTTACTTGTCCCAGCTTCTGCCAACCTAGCAGTTCGAAAGCATGTAAAAAATGCAAGTAGAAAAATACTTGGTGGGAAGGGAACAGCATTCCGTGCACGCCTTTGGAGTTTAGTCATGCCAGCCACATGACCATGGAGACATCTTCGGACAGCGCTGGCTCTTCGGACTTATAACAGAGATGAGCACCACCCCCTAGAGCCAGAAATGACTAGCACGTATGTGCAAGAGCAACCTTTACCCTTAATGAGGGATGTTGGCATTGCACGGACAGGGTCACTCTAGAACAGGGGTCTCCAACCTTGGCAACTTTATGACTTGTGGACTTCAACTCCCAGAATTCCTCAGCCAGCAAAGTCTTAAAGTTGCTAAGGTTGGAGACCCCTGTTCTAGAGCACCTGCAGCCCAATAAAATGATTTTGTACCTGGGATGACCTGCCAACTGAGCAAAAGACATCACATCTTGTCCAGTCAACAAGCACAAGCAAGTCAGCACCACTTCAGACCTTACACAACAACAACAATCTTGCCACTAGGTCTATCTTTGATGGAGACAAGCCCAATGTTTAGTCAACCACTGACCAGCCACAAACATGGGGGGGAGGGAGAAGATGATGGTTTTTCTCCACTGTCCACCCAGTTTCCTGTCCAATGTCCACTCAGCCTTCTTGAAATCATCTGAATTGAGGATTGTGACCACATTTGGTGGCCATCAAATCTACAATCTGATGATGGTTTGGGTATATTCACGTTACATTGAGATATTTCTATTTCAAGTGAATTCACTCACTTTCTTGGCCAGGAACACAAGAGATGGCTTGCTTGGCTATCCTGGGGTTAAAATTAAGCCTTTTCCCAGGTTCTACTGCAGGGATTTCCAAACTTTAAGACTTGTGGACTTCAACTCCCAGAATTCCTCAAGCCAGCCATGCTGGGAACTCTGAGAGTTGAAGTCCACAAGTCTTAAGTTGCCAAGTTTGGAGACACAGTTCCACAGCATAGACCTGTGGTAGCTTCATGGTAGCTCTTCAGTTTTATAATCACCCACTCCCAGCTGTTCCCCATTTCCCTCAAGTCTTGGTTAAAAGTATGGATGTTCAACCTTTTGGCTTGCCTGGGCGGCGCTGAAGAGGAATTGTCAAATATATGAGCCTCGATGGCCAGTGGTCAGAATGCAGTACTGCAGGCCACTTCTGCTGATTATCTGCTATCTGCATTTTGGCAGATTGAATCCCACCAGGCTCAAGGTTGACTCAGCCTTCCATCCTTCCGAGGTGGGTAAAATGAGGACCCAGATTGTTGGGGGCAACAGGCTGACTCTCCGCTTAGAGAGGGTTGTAAAAGCACTGTGAAGCAGTATATAAGTCTAAGTGCTATTGCTATATGTAATATAGTTAATGTATTTATATAAATCCCATAATACTGTTAAAAGTTTACAATCTTCTGGGGCCACATTACTAGTTATCAAAGGCTGCATGCAACCCTCATTCAACGGGTTGGATATGCCTCGTTCAAAGGAACTTTGAGTAGGGCAGAGCTGAGCCAATACAGGTGGGCAACTGTTGGTTTCATCTATCTATCATCTTGGGTTGATGGAGTATTAGGTTGACCAGATGCAACAGAGTCTCTCTCCTCAATCCAGGAGCTGCAATCCAATACATCTGGGCAGTGCTAAAGGGGAAGGGCTGCCACAGAGGATGGGGATACGAAGGGCATCCAGTGCTATGAAAGGAAGGATAGGAGCAGCTGCAACTAGCCTTACGCTCTGTATCCTTCTGTGAACATAGCAAGTTGCACCTGCCGTGATTGTCTCCTTGACACAACTCATCAGTAACATAATGGTCTGCCCTCTTCCACAGCCATCCACTCTTTTTCAATACATCACTGGTAAAGACTGTCAACCTGTGGTCATCTCTGCAAAGCCTTAAATGGCAAAGGGCAAAGGAAGACAAACGAACAGGACATGAGATGGCCAGCTGCAGTTTCCAAATCCAGTCCAGATCTGTACTAGCTGACATGCTGTCTTCAGAATACAAGAGTCCTCAAGTGGTGGAAGATCCAGGGTCAGGCCACCTGTCTTTTAAGGCAGGGGTCTCCAACCCTGGCAACTTTAAGACTTGTGGACTTTAGCTCTCAGAATTCCTCAGCCAGCTTTGCTGGCTGAGGAATTCTGGGAGCTGAAGTCCACAAGCCTTAAAGTTGCCAAGGTTGGAGACCCCTGTTCTAAAGGAAGCACTTAGCAGTCTTGATTTAGATTTAAAAAGTAAGTCAAGTCAACTTCAAGTCAAGTTTTACTGCTCCGCCTAGTCGACAGTCCTGCATTCTTTAATGTTTTCCTGTCGGGCGCAAGAAACCAGGAAGTGCAATACATAGGCAGTTCTTGACTTTCACAACCACAGTGGAGTCCCGCATTTCTCTTGCTTAGCGAGACAGGGGTCAGTTGGGCCCTATTCTTTACAACCTTTCTTGCCACAGTTGTTTAAGTGAATCACCTGCAGTGGTCAAGTTACTAACATGACTGTTAAGTGAATCTGGCTTTCCCCATTGACTTTGCTGGTCAGGTGGTTGCAAAAGGGGCTCGCATGACCCCCCGGGACACTGCAACCGTTATAAATAGGAGCCAGCTGCCAAGCATCTGAATTTTGATCACGTGCTGCAGTGGTTGTAAGTGTGGAAAAACAATCAAGTCCCTTTTTTTTCCCCAGTGACTTCAAATAGTCATTAAATGAGTAGCTATAAATCCAGGGCTACCTCTAGTTAAAAAAGCACTATGATTTATTTTATGCTACAGAGGAATCTCATCTACTGATGATCAAGGCAAATTGGCCCAGATAATTCTGAAGGGACTTCCAAGGCAGCCGTTGGGTTCAAATAATTTAACAACCGGTTCTCTGCCCTAATGATTTCTCCCAACAACCAGTTCGCCAAATTGCTCAGAAAGTTAACAACTGGTTCTCCCAAAGTGGTGCTGAACTGGCTGAATCCCACCATTGCTTCAAAGGGGCATAGGGACTCCAGACCAGAGGTGGTATTCAGCAGGTTCTGACCAGTTCTGGAGAACCGGTAGCAGAAATTTTGAGTAGTTCGGAGAACCAGCAAATCCCACCTCTGACTGGCCTCGCCCCATCTATTCTCTGCCTCCCGAGTCCCAGCTGATCGGCTGGGTCTTCTTTGGTTGCCCTGCACAGGAAAACGGAGCTGGAAAGCAGGTTAGTGGGGTGGGGAGGGAAGGGAAGGGGGATTTTGCAGTAATCTTCCCCTGGAGCGTGGAGGGAATGGAGATTTTACAGTATCCTTCCCCTGCCAAGCCCGCCAAGCCACGCCCACAGAACTGGTAGTATAAAAATTTGAATCCCACCACTGCTCCAGACCGATATGCATTTGACCCCACCCTCAGGCTCAGCCTAATCATCTCCTACATCTCCCAGCCAAATCTTAACCAAGCCCAAACCTGCTTGGCTTTTTAGATCAGCCAAAGGCTTGAGCGCTAAATCCTGCCACCCAGATGGGCTGAATTAAACTAGGGCAATGCAGAAACTGAAGCCTCAGGCCAACCCGTTGCCCCAAAAACTTCAGGAATAACACATGGAACCCTTTAAAAAGCTGTGGCTGAATTGCAATTTGACATGACACAAGACACAAAATTTAGTTAAATACATGGGGAACAGTAGGGGGAATGAAGAGCATTTAATGTAAACAAATGCAGAGTAGTTCTGGCCTGTCCATGCATTTGATTTGAATCCCAGCATCCTAGTCAAAGGAAGATCTTCACAGATACACACATACACAGAGAGAGAGAGAGAGAGGGAGAGGGAGAGGGAGAGGGATACAACTATTATGTCCCCCTGATCTAAACACAGAGGCAGCTGAAACTACCTTACAGGGCTGTTGAAGGGGTTTTAAAAAGAGCCCCTTTGTTTAGGCAATTCTCTGCTCTCCGGAGGGAAGGCAGGAAATGAAATATAGGGAGGATTAAAGAAAGAGATACAATATACCTGTTTCTACTGCCCCAAGGTGGAAGCTAAGAGTGTGGCGTGCTCCAACTCTTAAAGCTTATGGCTTTTCCTTCAGAGCACACATTTTCCTACCCCTGAAGGAGAAAAATATAACATCTGAAAAAGGTATGAAGGCAGAGAGAGGGAGGAAATGGGGGCATACTGGTGGCCTGAGCCTTTTTTTGGAGGGGGAGTCCTGAAAGCCTCTTCAGCCTGCACAACTGAATGCCATTTGCTGCTATTTTGAGGCAGGAAATAGAAAGGAGTGCTAAGCTTAAAAGGCACTACCACATAAAAGCACAAGAGAAAGGAAAAAGGAAAAGGAAAAGGGGAAAAAAAATCTTGAATCCCACCCTCTCCAAAAGCTGAAAGGCTCAAAGAAAAGAGAGGGAAAAAAAGCTGGCTGCTCCCCTACTCATCCTGTGGACCTGCCCCCCTTTTGCATAATTGACCCACCCAGTGTGACCCCCCTTCCCTCCTCCCAAGCCCACTGAATGCGGGCCCCCAACCCCTCCCCCCCATTGTTTCACCTTGGGACAAACAAATTAATTAATGCAAAACAATGAAGGCCACTTGGATAAGGCAAAACAGAGCCACAGAGGCAGGGGGCTATTGGCTAGGACGTCCCTGTATATTTGTCACAAGCAGGACAAAGCTTGCGCATGGTCAAAGTGCCCCATGGCCTGAGTAACAGTAGCCCTCCTGGACTAGCACAGTAAACTGGCTACTCCAGATGGACAAGAGCATCCTTGTTGAGGGGGCGCGTGCACAGAAGAGGGAACACTCTACCCGATTTAAGGAAAACAGGATGTTGTCCTTGTTTTGCCAAGCAAGTTTGTTAGCCAGTTCAGACCTCAGCTGCAAGGGGAAAACAGCTCGGAGCATCAAGAGATGAATTCCGTTCCTCTTCCAGCAAACATTTCAAACAAGTTTGTCCGCTCAAAACCTGAGCAGAGGTTCAAAAGAGCAGTTTTCCAGGCAGGAAGCAGAGCCCGAAGGGAAGAATAGCATAATATCTGGGGGGTTCACACAATCCATGAACTGTCAATCCAGGTTATAGATTGATGGATTAGATATATATGCTACTGAACCCTGGGTATTGTAAGCCTCTGGGAGTCAGAAAGATTCAGTGCATACAAATCAAATCCAGCACCAAGTAATCAAACTATCTGGGATAGCATAGTAAAAAAAAATAGGAAGAAAAATAATTTGAGAAATACATTATACAAAACGTACATTGGTGAGCATTCAATTCTCTGGAAGGCTTTCGTTTTGAGCTGCCTTCCTGACAGAGTCAGGAGAACAGATTAACTCCTGGGGGGGGAGGCCAATTCATAGAATAGGTGCAGCGATAGAAACTGGAACCAACTGCACAGGTGGTCCTTGACTTACACCAGTTCGTTTAGTGACCATTTGAAGTTACAATGACACTGAAAAAGTAACTTATGACTGAATTTTGCGCTTATGACCGTTGAAGCATTCTGTCGCTCACGATCAAAATTCAGACGCTTGGCAACTGACTCATATTTAGGATGTTTGGCAGTATGTCCCAGGTCATGTGATCCTCTTTTGCAAACTTTTGACAAGCCAAGTCAAGGGGGAAGCTAAATTCACTCATTTTTGTTTAAGTTAAAAACTGCACTGATTCGCCCAACAATTGTTGCAAGAGAGGTCATAAAACGAGGCAAATGTCTCATTAATGTCACTTAACAAAAGTCTCAGCAACAGAAGTGTTGGACTCAACTGCAGTGGTAAGTTGAGGACTACCTGTATTCATATAACATGCCATCCCCAAACAATTAAACCTGGGATCTTGGGAAATGATGCAGCTGCTTTAATGAAACACAGGAGCTTCATGTACATTTGGAAACACCTTTTCCAAATCAGATCCAAAGCCCAGCTCTATCACATTTTACCTTAACTGTTGGCCTGATCTGTACAGCATCCTAAAATAATAACCAAACTCTGAACCCAGTGATTCTCAACTTTAGCCACTTTAAGATGCATGGACTTCAGTTCCCAGACTCCACCAGCCACTGAACCCAACTTATGTTTCTAACTAAAACTGCTCTGAAAGATTCAGGAAGCCCCAAGGTGTCATGGTTGGACTATCAGATTAGATTGCAGGAGACTCCAAATTCCACATGTTCTGACAATGGATATTATTAACTCTCAGTCTAATCTATCTTGCAAGGTGGTTAAAATGGGATGAGACATATGTGTACAGACTTCATTCCTTTAAAAAAAAGGTGAGTTTTACAGGTAGTCCTCAAGTTGCGAGTGTAATGGAGCCTTCCTGTCACAACTGTAATTCGTGATGGTCATAAAGTAAGTTCTTCATATGGCTGACTCAATTTTTTGATCTTTTTTGCAGCAGCCATTAAACAAATTGATGGTTTGTTATGAACATGGTTTTGCTACAAACAGGATATAAATGCCAGTTTTCGGCAAAATGCAGTCATGTGACTACAGGACACTGCATACAGCTGTATTTGTGGAATGGTTGGTGAGCACCCAAAGTGTCTCAAGTGACTGCAGAGAGGCCCAACCGTCAGAACTTTGAATCCAGATCATAAGTAGCCTCTACATAAATCCATCAGAACTTTGAATGGTCAATGAGTGGGCCAGTCGTAAGTTGAGAACTTCTTATAAATGTAATAAATCATAGCAAAAAACTTTTAAAGTCAGAATGTCATATTTTTTTGAAAAACCCACACAAAACAATACTGTACTAAATGCACTTGTTTATCTATTTTATGCATTTACTACCAAATGAGGTCTATGCCCAGCAGATCCACAATACACAGGCAATCTAGCTGAAAAGGATCATAAGAACATTAGAAACTGTTTCAGTAGCTAGGGGATGCTTTTGTTTATAAGCAAATTCTTATTTTTCACTATTTTTTTTATTCATGCACATCAGCTTAGCTCCCTCTCCTGCTTTCAACAGTCCCCATGTGCCTCAGCAAAAAAAAATGGCAAAGGTTTGTGGGACGTAACCCATCCCCAAGAGGGAATGAAAATATTGAGCATGAAATTTTGCAGAACCAAATCACTTCCATGCGTGGAGATTTCCATCTGCTTTTTTTTTGTCCTATCGACGTGACTGTGTTCCATTAGGCCAAGCTTTGTTGTTGTGTACTTCCCCCCAAAAAAACCCACACAGGGTGGACGAGTCCTAGAGAAATGGCCCTTTTAAAGCAAATAAATAAAACGGCAAGTTTCAAAAGAAAATATTCTTTTAGCAAAACAGCCCACTTTGTTTTGGAACCCAGCTATGGCAAAGTACACAGAAGGGGTGGGGAATACCATAATATCCTGGGAGTCAAGAGCCTTCTTATTACTAAGCTGCTGGAGCATTCACATCCAGAAATCAGCACAAATGCAGGTGCAGATCAATTCACTCCCCACCCCACCTCCAAACAAAAGTGTTTTCAGAATGGGGAACAGTCCTGAAGCAGGGGCATAACCTAGGGAACTGAGTTGTAAGACTGGCTACGGAGGTAGGACCAAACTTGTACTCACTACACAAAGGGCCTTTCAGAGAGGCTGAAGCTGACCCCTGCAGCACACTAATTCTTACACGGAGCTAGCTAGCTAGCTGCCTTATACAGAGATTGGAGGGAAGCGTAGGGAGCTTGTGGGATCCCTTGAGATTAACGCACCGATGTAAGGCTGTAATTTAGGGCCCCACAGCATCTGATGTTGATCTAGGCTGATCTTAGAAGTCTCAACATGCATCTGTTTCATTGGTAAGAGGACTCCCCTTGAAAAAGGATCCTATTCCTTGCAGGACAGAAGAAGACAATATTGCAAGATCCAGCCTGGGTTGGTCACCCGGACTTTTGTACTCGTGCTGGAGCCCATCCTCAGGGAACTCCTCTGTGTGCTTTAGGCTGTTGTGTGTGTGGTATTTATATGATGCCTTTTGTATGTAGTTTTTTAGATGTGGATTGAGGAGTTGATGGCTGGCTGTTGTTTCCCTGTGCTGCCAAGCCCTTGCCTCCTAAGTACTTGATAAATTGGGAGTAAATCAGTGCTTCCTGTTGATTGATAAGGGTCTCGTTTTCAATCACTTCCCTGGCTGTTTTTGTGCCTGCTTGTCCAACAATCTTAGTAGCTGCAAAATTGAGCGTGTCTCTTTGTTTATTGCAACGTGATCCTTGCAATACTGCGATTCGATGTGACTGCTCAATGGTCACAATTAAAAACAGTGGACTCCAGGTTGTGACACTTATTGTCTCATGTGCATCTTTCATATAAAAAGTGAGTGAAGTACCCCAGTCCCATCATAGCCCCTTTACACCGACAGAATGAGACATACAATCCCCAGACAGCCTATAATGGGCAGAACAGGATTGTGAGAAAGAGGGCAAAAACTGGAGCAAAGGAAACCTGGGGCCAGGGGGGGAATTCAGCGGGGAGGGGAGGGGAGGAGGAATCTCACAACAGGAAGGCATAACAGCACCACCAAATTCTTCCTTCCTTTCAACCCCTCTTCACTCAGCCCAGAGCAGGCCCTCTGACCTCCCGCGAACACTTCCTGTGTTTTCTGTCTTACCAGCATCTTAATTATATTAATAATCAAAAGAAAAGTTGCCTATCTGAGAACAGGAGATGTGGTTGCTTAAGAGCTCATTTCTTCCTGCTGCTTATTCCTCGCTTTAAAACTGTAATCTGCTGCTGGGGACACTACAATTAGCTGCCACCACGTTGGCTGCAGTGTGACAGCAGATTAGGATTTCAGCTGGGCCCTTAAAAAAGAAGGGGGGGGCACACATGAAGCACTGAAGGACCACCACCCTATTTTCAAGCAAGGATTATTGCACTGGGGGGATGTTGCTAAAACTACTGCGGGAAGGAGATGAAATCTGCCTTTCTTTTATTGTACCTGGCACTGTAGAGCAGGGCTCTCCAAGGTTGGCAACTTTAAGACTTGTGGACTTCAACTCCCAGAATTCCTCTTTGCTGGATGAGGAATTGTGGGAATTGAAGTCCACAAGTCTTATAGCTGCCAACATTGGAGAGCCCTGCTCTAAAAGACAGAACCTTGGACTTGGAGGGTTCTCCAACAGAGGCATCTTGGGTTCTGAGATCTCCCCTAGAAACGCATGCGTGTGTGTGCGCGGACACACACACACACACACACACACATACACACCTCTGCACAGCTGGGCATTTTGCTGGGAAGGACTTGTCAGACTGGCCGTGCCCTACAGCCTTGTAAACAAGCCTTCAGCACACCCTCTTATCTCCCTCAGGGCCAATTTCGGATTGCACAGCCCCTTTGAACACAGCAGAAACAGAGAAGCCAGAAGGGTGTGTGTGTGTGTGTGTGTGTTGAAGGGACAGATGTTAAGGGAGGGCAGGACTAGCGTGACCGCTGCTCCACCACACACACACACACACACACACACACAACCAACCCTGTGATGCCTCTAATCTTGGGTCATGCTATAGCAGCTCATTACGCCCAACAAGCATCAGTGGGCTGGCAAGGAAGCCAAATTTGGTGGCAGATGAAGAAAGAGGGTGGGGTAAAGGCTGGGCGCCTCTGATTGATGAGGTAAACTCATTTCTTCAACCTTGCTTCCCCACCACCCCACACACCACACACACACACCCTCTCAGCCTCCTTCTTAAGAGCAACCGGCTTTCCCTCCCCTCCCTTCCATCTACAACCAGTCATAAACCTGCAGAAGCAAGCCTGAATCCTTTTTCCACCCACTGCTGCCATCCATCAGCTGCCACGGGGTTAATTCCAGCTCCACCAGGTTATTTTCCCCTCAGTGCTTTTGACTCACTAATGATGTGCAAGGGACACAAAGAGACTGCTGTAAAGCAGATACACAACTCCCCCCTTTCCCTGTTCCCAGCACTGACTGCCTCCCTTGGTCTCTTCTCCGCCCCCCCTCCTTTACACACACACACACACACACACACACACACATACACACAGAGCCCTCCATGTTCCGGATACACCTGTGTGCTGCAGGGAAAGATATTAACTCCTTGGCAGCTAGACTTGGATCCTGGGGACAAATATTGCAGCCGGCAATGGGAAGAATAGGGACCACCGAGCCACAACTACCCTGACCGACAAACTTGTGGGTCCGGGGCACAGGAGGAAGCCCCATTTGCTCAGGCCTGGCTTTCAGCTCTGGTAAGGCTTGGACTAGCCAAGCATGTTGAGCAGCATAGCAACTACATCCCACCTTGAAATCTCAGGAGACAGCCAGGAGATCATTAGCAAAGTCTCAAGACCTGCTGCATTCAAGCAGCAAAAGGACTTATTCATGGGATTTCTTTATCTCCCCACAGGGTTGTTGTCTCTGCCCCAAAGCCTCTCTAACCAGTGCAACAGGAAGTGGCATCTGCCTAAGCAAGCCCTTCTTGTAAATAAGGCACAGTTCGGGTAGTCAGGGGACCTGATGCATCTGAGAAGCAGGGCGATCAACAAATGCCGGGCTTTGCCCGGAAGTTAAAAAGTACTGGATTAAAATACAAAAATGGTTAAATGAAATTACACATTGCCGAATAGAATTGAAGCCGAATTGTTTCTTTTGGGGATTATTAAGGGGAAATGTCCTAAAAAATATTTGATTTTACACATAACCACAGCAGTGCACAATGCTGGAAAATGGTCACTATACTGACAGGTTGTTTAGCAATCCAAACGATTTTAGATTGTGCAGAAATGGATAAATTTACTTTAGAGTTGAAGGGCAAGGAAGACTCAGAGTATTACACAGTTTGGGAAAATTGGTATCAATGGATAGATAATAGGAATAAGAAATGTACAGATCATAAGCGGATATAGATATATATATGTATATGAATGAAATGTATGTATATAACCAAGATATTTTAGTACTGTCAAAGAAGATTGAGATTTGTAAAAAGTTGTTTTTAAATTTATTTGTATTTTAATGTTTCAAATTTTAATAAAGGTTAAATAATTAAAAAAAACAAATACCTGGTTCTGTGAAGGAGATCCTCCAGGTTTCTTCACATCCTCCACCACCTGGGGGGTAAAAAACAAGAATTGGGCTAAAAGTAGCAAGCTGCTACGGAAACCATACAATTCAAAACGGGGCTCTCATATGGCATATGTATCTGGCATACGCCAACTACAGTATTTTCTTCACACCACAGAATTAATCAGAGAGTCTGTCTTTCTCCTTGATGTAAACCTTTCCATCTGCAGGAAGTAGTTTTAGTAGACTTGCACCAAGGAGGAACTCATTGTAGTCTTTTGTTTAGGACCATTCATGCAGAGACTTACAACATTGTCGAAAAATGTGACTTATATTGGGTCCTTGCACTTATGACTGTTTCACCAGCCCTGTGATCTTGCTCAGCAATGGATATCCCGGTCCCAATTATGGCCGTAAGTCAAGGACTAGCTGTAATAGTCTATACCAGAGATGGTATTCAGCAGGTTCTGACCAGTTCTGGAGAACCGGTAGTGGAAATTTTGAGTAGTTTGAAGAACAGGTAGCAGAAATTTTGAGTAGTTCATAGTGCCACCTCTGATTGGCCCCACCTCATCTATTCTCCACCTCCCAAGTCCCAGCTGATCAGCTGGGTCTTCTTTTGTTGCCCTGCACAAGAGAACGGAGCTGGAAAGCAGGTTAGTGGGGTGGGCAGGGAATGGGGATTTTGCAGTAACCTTCCCCTGGAGTGGGGCAGAAATGGAGATTTTGCAGTATCCTTCCCCTGCCACGCCCACCAGGACATGCCCACCAAGCCTTATCACGCCCACCAGCCCATGCCCACAGAACCGGTAGTAAAAAAATTTGAATCCCACCACTGGTCTACACCATTTTGTAAGTCACAGAAAAGACAAGAATGGGCCCACTGCATGCATTCTAAGCTCCTCAAATCAACAGATTTCAGTTTAGAGAACATCAACATTCTATTTACATCAGTGTTTTTCATACTTTTTTGAGGATGGGCACATGCTAGGTGGTTGAAATCTTCACGTCTAAATGTTGCCCAATTTAAAAAGAGGTCTAATTTTATTTTATTTATTTATTTTTAAAAAGCAAAGTTAACTGCACATAGGCCATAAAAGAAACTCCCAAAAATGATTTCAGAGTTATACATAGCCAAACTCAACAATTTTTTCATCAGGTTAAGATGTCAAAGAGAGCACAAATGAGAATGGAGAGCAGTAATAGTCTGTGTTCAAGCCAGGTCACTAATTAAGAAACATCTTGGTAGAACATGGGGAATAGCCTGTGGACATTCAAATTAGGACCTATCAGGTGGAAAGTTGATTTCAGGGAGCATCCTCGAACTTTCCAAGAGCTGCTGAGATGACAGTACAAATAGAAACATTCCAGCTGTTAATTCATTGGTTCAACCTGCATTAACACAATAAAAAGTGCCTTTTTGCTGATTGCTTAATATGGTGGCTGAACCTAGTCACTGTGGTTGAAATCATGCTTTATGGCTTGGTGCTGTTGCATGAATCCAACCACCGTGACTTACTCTATGCCTCAAACAATCCATGGTTTATCATAGATGAAACTGTTCAATTGCCAACTTGTTGGAAGTGTTACCATCCAGTCTTTAAAAGAGAAAGGAGGACTAGGTTTCTTAAGCTAAAAAGCATACTCTGATGACCTTAACCACCACGGAGTTTGAATACCTGCTTATCTAGCATTTTTTATTATCTCCTTTTACTTGTTCCTTATCAAGTGAAAACCCATAAATATAAACCCTTAGTGATTTTTCCTTAAATCCACACACGGGGATGCTATTGACCTGCTTAAACGCACGTCACCAATCCATTTGTCTTCAGATAAATGATTTCTGCAACCTACTCCTAAATTCTAGCATTATTTTATAGAAATCAGGTTTTTTTTACATTAATTCTATGCCACAGATTCACATACTCTCTCTTTAGTTACCAGGTTCAGTGGTTTTGTACTTATGCCCTCCTGGGAGAACGGATACCCCCCAATATTTTTTAAAAAATACTTAATCTTCTTTAAATAAGAATGCTTTCCTGTTACCAATGCTGTGTGAAAGAACTGAGAGAGGAAGTATGTAGGGAACTAAACTGTGGATACTTAAGATATTGTTTTGGCTCATCAGCAAAAGCCATCCATGCCTTAATTCTAGTGATAATTTGGCCCCAAAATATTGACAAGTGCTATACAAATACAACTTAGGATACTTTTGTTTTCTTCACAAAACTCCTACTCAGACACTAGTAGTGGTCTCTAAACCACCTTATAATCCAGTATTTTTCAATCTCAGCAACTTTTAAGATGTGTAGACCAACTCTCAGAATTCACCAGCCAATCATGATGGCTGGGGAATTCTGGGCATTGAAGTCCACACATTTTAAAGTTGCTGAGTTGAGTATCACTGCTATAATCAATCCAATGGTAATCAGAACAAAAGTTTACATGCTGTTTTTTCTGCTTGTTGTATCATTATAACAAAGTGTCCGTTGTTGTAGCAGTCAGCAATGTTGGGCTACAAACAAGGAAGTGGTGATTTCCAATCCTGTAGTACAGAGGTCTCCAAACTTGGCAACTTTAAGACTCGTGGACTTCAACTCCCAGAATTCTCCAGCCAGCTATGCTGGAGGCCCCTGCTGTAGCACATTGGGCAGGTGACTTTGAGCCAATCCCTTTTTCTCAACTCTAGGAAGAAGACAACAATGGGCAACCACTTCCAAAAAGCAGAGCCATTTTGGTGCAATGGTGAAGGAGGAGAATGTGAGTTCTAGTCACATCTCATGCATGAAAAAGGGCTAGGTGACTTTGAGGCAGTCACTCTTTTTCAGCCTATCTCACTTCACAGGTTTGTTGTTACGGGGTAAACAGGAGAATGGAGGCATATTAGGCATGCTTCCAAAGGTGGTATTCAGCAGGTTCTGACAAGTTCTGGAGAACCGGTAGCAGAAATTTTGAGTAGTTCGGAGAAGCGGCAAATCCCACCTCTGACTGGCCCCGCCCACATATACTCTCCGCCTCCCAAGTCCCAGCTGATTGGCTGGGCCTTCTTTTGTTGCCCTGCACAGGAGAATGGAGCTGGAAAGCAAGTTAGTGGGGCGGGGAGGGAATGGGGATTTTACAGTATCCTTCCCCTGCCACACCCACCAAGCCATGCCTACAGAACCAGTAGTAAAAAAAAATTTGAATCCTACCACTGCATGCTTCCATCCTAACTCATGCCTATTGAGTTATAATAAAGGTGGGAAATATATCATTGTTGGACTTTGGAGACAGGCAACATATCAAAAGATTGGTATATGCTTTTCATAGGCAATCGTAATTAGTAATTTAATGACTGCATTCTGACTATCTGCAGTTTCCAAATTATTTTCAAAGCAGCTTCACGTATGAAAGCGCCACAGCTATGAATCCTGGTTATTACTAGGACATAGATCATGATCATCAGTCTTTCTTCGTGCAGGATAGATTCATTAGTTCCTTTGGGCGTTCGAAACATGGACATCACTAATACTGCTTATCTTCTAATGAGGCAACCAAGGTATTGTTGGTGTTAAGATTCTGGATTTGGATTGGGAACATCCTGATTGAGGCCCTCATTTGATCCCAAAGCTCATGGAGACACCTGAGACCAATCAGTCTCGATGACTGTTGTAGGGATACAATGAGATGAGATGTCCCAGCTCAACGTATGCCACCTCGACCTTCGAAGACAACCGGCAGGAGATAAACATAGTAACAAAGAAATAACAGAGTTGACAGCTAGCAGATTTTTGTTGGCTTCATCCCAGCTGGTGACAGTACATGCTGGCATTTAGGAAGAGGGTCATTGTAGGTTGGTGGGCATGAATTCTGCTCCCCCAGCCCCACCAAGTGTGCAGCTTGGTAGTTGCAAGAGTCCCCTGCCTTCTGTTTCATCACTGACCTGCCGAGCCAAAGGGCACCTCTGAGCATTCTCCTGGTGAGCTCAGCTCCGTGCCCCTTTCTGCTGCTGAGCAGGCAGTCTCTCCCCAAGAACAGAATCATTAAAGGTCAGGAAGTGGCCATGAATCCAGAGAGGACGGAGCAAGGAGCAAGGAGAGCCGTTCTCAACCAGCCCTCCCCTCCCCTCCCCCCACAACTGCCTGCTGCAGCAAATTCAATCTCCCCCACACGGTGCTTAAACTGACACAGACATTCCACATAAAATCCCCTTTGATCGCAGAAATGCCTGCCCAGAGCTACAATCTGACCTGCCTGCCAGATCCTTTCTTTTCTTTCTTCACGCCTGGGAGTGGAGAAAGATCTGGAAAGGAGAAGACACGTGGCTTTCTCTGGCTATGGCGGCACAAAACAGGCATCTTCCAACCGGTGGGTCCCTCAAGATGTGGCCACACCACAGAGCTGCAAGGCCGAAGTCTTGCTTCCAGAAGGCAGCACACCACCTGCTGACATGGCGGCCGGTCGCTGCCCCCACCTAGCAACCCCAGAAAATCCCAGATTCATTATTAATCCCCACCAAGGAGATAACCTGAGGCCAATCGTTAGCCTGGAATAGCCAAGTGTGCTAATTAGAGGCATAAAGGTGTGTGTGTGTGTGTGTGTGTGTGTAAGGGGAGATGGAGAAGAGAGGAATGGAAAGAGGGAAGGTATGGATAAACGAGGCGCAGTTGAGAAAGGCTTGCTAGCACCAACCATAGGAAGGTTCGTACCTCACGCGGAAAAGTCAGTATCCAAGGAGCTACCTCACTGCTTAAGAGAGCATTTGCCATGAATTCGTTTGCTTCTTTCATTTTTCTAACACTCCATTGCAACACGTGTTCCCCTTTTTAGAAGAGAAGACAAGCTGAGAGAGACGGTCAATGCTTAGTCCATACCTTCACTGGACAAACACACAGCCCTGGGTTATCATGTGATTTGTGGGTTTCTAGCAAAGCGGCAATCAGGTAATGCTCGACTTATGACCAGTAGCTTAGTGACCATTTGAAGTTATGATGAATTCCAAAGGCTACATACAATTTGGTTTGATGTTATGTCCACTGCAGCGCTCCCATAGTCATTCACCCTTAGGACCAACTGCAGAGATGGTGCAGCAACATCCTATCTTCTTATTCCACCATGCCAGCTCCCTGCAGGCTTTTCCCACCACCACTGGGTCTCTGCAGGCTCCATTGCAGTCATAAATCAAGGACTATTTGTATATCAATCCAGCCCTCCAGGTCTACAAACTGCAGTGTTGGTAGGAGGGAGTATTTGTAGCTTAGGGTTGAATTGCTGAAGCTCAGAGAGCACCAAGGAACCTACCAAGCTACGGTTTATGGGTTATCATCGTGCCATCCAATCAAATGGGTTTTAGTGAAACAAACTAGGCTTTAGTGCGATGTTCTAATCTAATATCCCACAGTTGTAATGACTCTTTATGGTATTCTAGTATTTTCAGCCTAGTTTTAGTTCTGGTGTGTTGGGTCAACTCAAGAAAACTTTGAGAAGAAAATCATACAACTGAGTAGTCTTCCACAGTCTGCTTCCTTCCTACTGACTTACTAAAGTCTTGTGTTAATGTGCAACTTTTTCAACCTCTCTGTGTTGCCCTTGTGTCCCAGGAAGATCTGCATCTGATATATCTTGCCAAAAAGTTTAAAAAAAACAACCTTGAACCAAACCAACAAACCCAAAGTGATAACCTTAGGATGAAATTTTAAAAAGTAATGAATTGCTCTGGAGAATACTTCACGCTTCTTTTTCACTTGACCTCTTTCTCTCACACCATTCAGTGCCACATATTAAACATATAAGGAAATGTTGAGCCTTTTGTGACCCATCCACTTTTCACACCTGCTCAGAGCGCTTCTGGTTCTGCTAAAAAGCCATATGGCATCTCAGGGGATGCCCTTCAAGAAAGTGGCATGGTGGCAGAATGTACAGGACAGGAGTTGGGATTATTTTCTTATTTATTTATTTGTTTGTTTGTTTGTTTATTATTTATTTAATTTTGAGACAAGGGCCATATACGGTCTCTCAGCAGAGTGATAGGGCTCACATTTCCTCAAAGTAGGAACAGGAAACTACATTGGATTTAATATAACTTTATCTTGATGCATTAAAGTTGATAAATTAAATAGAGCTCATGTTCATTCATCCCATACATTGATTTTTTTCGTTTGCATTAAAAATCATACTTTGGTGGGAATTTTGAAGCCATGCTTACGATTTTGGAAGGCCATGGGCAGCTTGGTTTAGAATTCACTTGAGTTTTCAAGGTTCTAACCATAGAACAGGGGCTACCACCCACTAAGGATGGTCCCTGCCCGGTCAATTAGAGATCCACGTGGTTTCCTTCAACTTTTCCTGAAGATTGTCTCACCATGGTTGAAAGCCATTCTGACCTAATATCCGGAGATCAGTTGTAATGACTCCTGAAGAAGCATTGACCATTTACTAGAACCAAGCCGTTCATCCATCCCATTCTCATAGGAGGGGACAATAGCTAACTATATTGTTGCAAAATATAGGAGGCATCTGACCAGGTTCCATTTCCAACATAGTGCTGGGCACAAGCAACCAGAACCATTCGTGAATAGTCTCAAGCAGAAGCTTTATCGTTAGTCATCTATGTTACAAGAATCTCCCCAGACTTACCACATTCCCTTGAGAATGACCAGATAAGGCTTCAGGGATTCTGGGGGAAGTCAGGCCTATGCTGCTTTCTGCACTGCAAGGACTCCAAGCTAGGCCCCCTCTTAAAACCTCCCTCCAATCTAGCTAGAGATTCCACCATATAATGGCGGAAAAGGAATGCTGCTCTGGTTCTATACCAAAAGAGCAAAAAAGCCAAAACTTTTTCATATGGCTGGGAATACTGCATCTAGATTCCCAAGATGGTAGCAGAGCGTAAGAGACACTTCCAGATTGGTTCGATCCATTCTGCTTTTAAATGCCATGGCTCCTGCAGACCCAATGTTTGCTCCTTCAGGATCTGCACATCCAATAGAAATGGATGCTTTCCAAAGTGCAGAATCTGCAAACGTGGACAAGATTCTTAAGCAGAAGTGAGTTCTACTACAAATGTGAGTATCCCTGTCTTGAAAAGCTCAGCTGATACTACAAGTTGTATAAAAATGGCAATTGTGTCCCATGTCTATGTTGTCTGTCTTGGATGAAGTTGCAATCCCTCTTTAAACCTTGTTATGGTTAGCTGGATTCCAGGATTCACTCTTAGATTTAGATATTTAAGTTTTTAGCAGCTGATAGGATTGTTTTCTTTGTACCAGCTAGTTCCCAAGACAGCCTAATTTGGTGATGAAGATTCATATCTTGTTTATACTAACTGCAGGTACTGTGATATATTCTCTAGATGGGTTCAAAGAACATATTCAACCATATCATGGTTGGCTTGCATGGTTGGTAAAGCATGTTGTGTGAACTCAGACAGTATGACCTCTCCAACAAATAATGAGTAACAAATAACTAAGCAAAGTGTTATGGCTTAATGCAGGGGTTCCCAACTTTAAGACTTGTGGACTTCAACTCCCAGAATTCCTCAGCCAGCAAAGCTCAGCTGAGGAATTCTGGGAGTTGAAGTCCAGTTGAAGTCCACAAGTCTTAAAGTTCCCAAGTTTGGAGACATCTGGCTTAGTGCTTTATGGAAATCATCTGTGTAGTCACAAGCCTCAAAACTCTGTTGATGTCCTCCTTCCTAAAAGACTGAGACCCCCCAAAAAGGTAAATATCCAGAGGTAATAAAAGGTAATAAGATGCTTGAAAGAGAGGGCTATATAAATAAAAGCAATACGTGTGGCTGCCTTTCAAGATAATTTGAAAAATTCTCTTAGTTCAGAAGGCTACAGGCAGACCATTGAGTAGAGCCAATTAGAAACTCTGCTTCTGAGTGAAAGTACTGACTGCAACCTGTGAAGACTCAAGTGGCTTGTGTTGATGTCACCAGAAGGACTAATGTCTCCTGTAGGAATTTGTTCTGTTGTTTATCTTCATTCAGTTCCACCAACAATTGAGGTCTCTTTGACAATAACACAGCCTAGTGGTTCTGCCCAAACTCTGGAGCTCTTGATTGACATAGATTCTCAGTCCTTGGACCTTCAGTTGAGCTTTGATGGAAGACCACCATTACATCAGGGCTGTAGGCTAGATTATATGATTGTAGATTCAAACTCAGTGTTGATTCACTGTTTTATTTATTTATTTAAGAGCCACGGTGACACAGTGGTTGCAGTGCAGTATTGCAAGCTCCTTCTGCTGACTGCTGGCTGCCTGCAATTTGGCAGTTTGAATCTCACCTGGCTCAAGGTTGACACAGCCTCCCATCCTTCTGAGGTGGGTAAAATGAGGACCCAGATTGTTGGGGGCAATGTGCTGATTCTGTAAATCACTTAGAGAGGGCTGTAAAGCACTGTGAAGCAGTATATAAGTCTAAGTGCTATTGCTATTGATTCTCGTGATTGCTTGGAGTTTCCTTGGCAAGCTTTCAGAAATCATTTACCATTGCCTTCTCTTTTTTTAGGGCTGAGAGTGAGAGACTGACCCAAGGTCACTCAGCTGGCTTCATGCCTAAAATGGAATTAGAACCCCCCAGCCTCCCAACTGATATCCTGGTGTCTTAACCATTACACCAAAGTGGGTTTTTAGGCTAGATTGGAAAGTTTTAAAAAATCACTCCCATATTGTTGCCATACAATAATTTGAATGTCACCATGTAGCCTTTAAGAGCTGAATTTAAATTGAAGGCACACACATATATACTATATTGTATAAGGCAGAGGTCTCCAAACTTGGCAAGGTTAAGACTTGTGGACTTCAACTCCAAGAATTCTCCAGCCAGGTGGCTGGAGAATTTTGGGAGTTGAAGTCCACAAGTCTTAACATTGCCAAGTTTGGAGACCCCTAATATAGGGGTAGTGGTGAGGATGGATAGACGTTAGTTTGACAAATCTTTTAATGAAAGCCCAAGGACAACCTGCTAGAGCTTAGTTAAAAACTTACCCAAACCATGTTTTGCTTAGAGTTGGTTTATTAAATGACAGCTCAGGATATATTGGTTGGAAACATCCAGAAGAGGCCTTCATCGTGCAGTGGATAGACAATGGGTAAAATGATGATGATGATTAGCTGAGCTCCAACCAGTTGCTGGGTTCCTACCCTACCCTAAAGATTAAGTAGACCAACCATATTTGATTTTACATGTGCCGGATGAGAAGTCACTCTTAGAATTCATAGTATAGGACTTAGGTTTTGTAGCGCCAAGAATCTGGAACATGAGAAATGAACAGTTTCTAGTTTTTTTCTCCTAAACATCTTTTTTTCTTCCCTAAAATTTAGCTGTGAGTGTAAGGGAAAGGGGGAAGAAACACATTATTAAATATTGGGGTCATTTGTTAGCAATTATCAGTCATTTGGAAATTTATCCAGTAGATTCATACATGACTTCTTCCACTCCAAGATGATACAATTATTTGTTTGTTCTGCTGCTTTAGGCAGTATCTTATTTAATGATGTATCAACTAGTTGCTTTTATTATATGCACTTATTTGACTTGCACAGGGAGATGCATTTTAGGTTGCTTTTTATAGTGCATTTCGCCATTCACTTTTTAAAAATGTAATGTTAGAATATAAATGCAACCAATAAGTAGAAATACAAAAATAAGAGTTGGAAGTGTTGGTCTCCTTTGAATGGAGCTGTTGGCCAGACATTCTGCTTAAGAGGAACAATTAAAAAGAAAATAAAAATATATTTGATAAAAGAATTGGTCCTAGTCCTCTTAATCTTGGCCTCCCTACCTCTCATGTACCATGAATTTGACAGATTTAAAATTATTTAATATTACCTGTTGGGAGGCTGCATGTCTTAAGAGGAAGGCCATCAACAAAACTGTGAGGCTCATGACTGTTTAGTTCAGTTTATTGTCATTGTGCCTCGTACAACAAAATTAAATACCATCTTCAGTGTACATATGACTGAAAATAAACACAAATACACATCCTTCACATTCTATACATTGAATTGAAAACCCCTGATATGGCAGAATTCAAAAGAGTTACTGTTACCCTATGCAGCAGAATTCAAAAGAGTTACTGCCCTGGGACAGAAGCTGTTTTTCAGCCTATTTGTCCTTGTTTTTATTACCCTGTACCATCTGCCAGATGGTGACAGTTCAAAAAAAAGGGGGTGCCCAGGATGAGATGGATCTTTGAGAACGTTTTGAACTTTCTTAAGGCAGAGGGAGCTATAAAGCTCTTCCAAAGAGGGGAGAGGGCAACCCATGATCCTCTGGGCAATGACGTTCACCCTCTGGAGCACTGTCCTATCTGCCCCTCTGCAATTGGCAAACCTGATCATTCAAGTTGGTGATGGGAGGAGAAAGAATAAAATGCTTACGACCTATTTCATCGAATGAAAATTCTCAATTATTAATCAAGGAAATCCTCATCATTTGAAGATGCAGGAGAGACAGGAAGAAGTCAGCAAATGGAAGGAGAAGAGGAGCTATTTCCAAAATTTTGTTGGGAATTCTTTTCATTTGGAAAAGGTGGGGGTCATTTTTAACCGGGATTGCCACCCACTCACCCACAAAACCTTTTAAAAACACTCCCCACTGAAAATAAAAAAAATCTTGGACCGATGACTGACTCTGCCCACCCAGGCTCTTTACTCCACCTTCTGAAGATCTCAGTCCACCTAAAGCAGGGGTGTCAAACTCAAGGCCCGGGGCTGGATCCAGCCCGCAGGGTGCTTAGATCTGGCCCAAGGGGCCGCCCTGGAAATAGTGAAGGACTGGCCCACAGTGCCTCTGCCAGTGAAAACGGAGCTCGGGAGAGCCATGGGCGGCACTCCCAAATTCCGTTTTCGCTGGCAGAGGGTTGTAGGAGGACATCGCAGCTGAAAACGGAGCTCAGGAGCCCGTTTTCACTGGCAAAGCACTTGGGCCACCACAGGCACCTCTGACACAAGTGACATTGAGCTGACCAGCCCTCCCCCCCCCCCAAGATCAAACACAACCCTGATGCGGCTTTCAATGAAGTTGAGTTTGACACCCCTGGCCTAAAGCTCTTCAGGGCAGCCTCGGTCTCCTCCACAAACAGTGCCAAGCGAGATGAACCACAGAGCTGCCTTGACGGCAGGCAGCTTACAATACGCCCGAGTCCAACCGAACAAAGTAAACACTCGTTCCCAAGCAAAGATGCACGGAGTGGAGCATCCCACATGGTTTTAGGTAATTTCCAACATTTCTCCATGAGAGCAAAAAAAAAAAAGGCTGCTTGGCTGAGTTTTAAAAAATGTTAATCACACAAACGCAAGAAAATGTTGCAGAGCTCAGAGTGCTGGAGGGCATTAAAATAGGGCAAGACCACCCATGCAGCTTTGTGGTTAACTTTGGCAAGCCTCCTGCAACTCAGCCATGGGAACACCTTGCTGGTCACTAGGCTCAGGAAGAAGTTTATAATGTCTTTCTCTTCCACCCAAATGCGTTTTTTTAAAAATTCATACTTATATCCCGCCCTTCTCCAGAGACTCAGGGCAGCTTACAATTTTTTTGGGATACAACCCAATGTGCTCAGCAATAGCCTTCATTCCATTGTATATGCCTGCTTATTACTAAGCGGCATTTTTACAAAGTCAGCTTATTTTATTGCCCCCAACAATCTTGGGTCCTCAATTTACCTACCCCGAGAGGATGGAAGGCTGAGTCAACCTTGAGCCTGGTGGGATTCGAGCCTGCAATAGTTACAGGCAGCTGGAACTAAGTGCTAGGCTATTTACAGCCTGCACCACCAAGGCTACTTATTTAAAAAAATAATAATCAAAAAATGGCTTTAAAAAAAAAAATCCTGGTTTAGTGTGTCATAGGAACCCAGCAGCAAATGTGCTATGCTGCTTTGTGTTGCCTGAACCCAGCGTTATAATTTGTAAAGCACGGTATAGGAATTACAGGTAGTCCTTGACTTATGACCACAATTGAGCCCAAAATTCATGCTGCTAAGCGAGACAGTTGTCCAGTGTGTTTTGCCCCATTTTATGACCTTTCTTGCCACAGTTGAAGAGAATCCTTGCAGTCATTAAGTGAGTAGTAGGGTTGTTAGGGGACCATATGACCCAGAGTCATTGCAACCATCATAACTATGAGTCAGCTGCCAAGCGTCTGAATTTTGATTGCATGACCATGGGGAGGCTGCCACCATCCTAAGTGTGAAAAACGGTCATAAGTCAACTTTTTTCAGTGCCACTGTAACTTCAAATGGTCTATCTGCTGTGTGCAATTGTTCATTTAAAAACATGACTGAGTCTTGACTGAGACAGTAAGATGCGAACTTCAGTTAGATGTTATGAGGATCTGTGAACACATGCTCCTTCTCCCTCATTTATTTATTTGCTATTATGTTTAAGGCAGCAAATGGGTTGCCATGACAAATGAAACAAGGGAAATGCTACGTTTAAGAGGACCAAAAATCAGCAAATGCAAACCCTTAGAGGGCCAGAATATAACTTTGCATTCTTCCCAAACAGATCTGCCAATCAGTGATAACCGCTGAATTGAGCCAAGCCATGGCTCGTTTTAACCTCCGGTATGAACAAACCAAGGGGGCGCCTAGCAGTTAAAATGCTGGGCTTATCAACCATAAGGTTGGCAGTTCGAGACCCAAGTACCGGGTGATTGGGTGAGCTCCTGTTACTTGCCCCAACTTTGCAAATGCAAGTAGATAATAGGTACCACTTAGGAGCCGTGGTAGCGCAGTGGCTAGAGTGCAGTACTGCAGGCTACTTCTGCTGACTGCTAATTGCCAGTGAACTGCCAGTTTGGCAGTTCAAGTCCCACCAGGCTCAAGGTTGATTCAGCCTTCCATCCTTCCAAGGTTGGTAAAATGAGGATCCAGATTGTTGGGGGCAATAGGCTGACTCTGTAAACCACTTAGAGAGGGCTGTAAAGCACTGTGAAGTGGCATATAAGTCTAACTGCTATTGCTATTGTTAGGTGGGAAGGTAATAGCGTTCTGTGTGCTTAAATGGCATATAGTCATGCTGGCCACATGATCATGGAACTATCTTTGGACAATGCTGGCTCTCTCAGCTAGGAAACCATCTACTAGAGTTGGACATGACTGGTCCAGGGAAACCTTTACCCTTTATCTTGAAGAAACCATGAAGATTGGGTTCACATAAGACAAAACCAAGCAAGCTACATTATGTCTGAAGTGTGATATATGAACCCAGCCAGCAAGAACCTGTTCACACATACTGTTTAACCTCAGAATGGGTGATCTTTATCTTTCCCCCAGCACAAGCAGCTCCTGTTATTTAGGATCAATGCAAAGCAATGCACCTTCCATTCTTGGCTTGTGTACAGTATTACTCCTGGGGTGATTTATTAACCATATACTGAACTCCATGCAGATGACGGTCCAATCAGATTTGCCATGGGAAGAATTAGTAAGTGCCCCACAGTCAGCCTACACCCTTAGCTGTTACTAATAGTTAACAAACCATGAAACCAAAACCTTCCTGGTTACCAACGCTGTAACATATTAGGGACGGCATTCTTTGCTGAACTATTTTAATTAAATTTGTACTCCACCTTTACTTCAGGAGCTCAAAATGGCATACAGAGAGACCCCTCCGCACCTGTAGCTTCCTCACCACCACAATTTGGGGAGATAATTAACAATGATGTGGAAATCACCCTATGTTTAGCCTCTAGTGTAGCATTGGTCAATCTTGGCAACTTTACGATACATGGACGTCAGTTCCCAGAATTCCCCAGCCTGTGACATTCAAGTCCACAGTCCCAAAATCAAACACTGCTTTAGTGTACTGTATACAAAATTTATTTATTTATTTGGTCTCATATGCCGCCCTATCTCCTTGGGGACTCAGGGCGGCTCACATCATAAAAACATACAGTAACAAATTTTAAAAAGTTAAAAAATTATTAAACCAATACGACCAAATAAATTATCTAAAACCAGAACAAACATTTAAAACTAACCCAACCCCCCTCCCTTAGTCCAGGCCGGCTTGTTCAAATAACCAAGTCTTTAGGCCGCGGCGGAAGGAGCAGAGGTCGGGGGCCAAACGGAGCTCCAGTGGAAGCTGGTTCCACAAGGTGGGCGCACCCACAGAGAAGGCCCTACCCCTAGGGACCGCCAGCCGACATTGTTTGGCCGACGGCACCCCAAGGAGGCCCTGCCTGTGGGAGAGCACTGGGCGATGGGAATTCGATGCTGGCAGGAGGCATTCTCGCAAATGAAAGCTGAAAAAACTATGACCCTTTTCTTTCTTTCTTTTTCTTTCTTTCTTTCGTTCCTTCCTTCTTCCTTCCTTCCTTCCTTCCTCTCTCTCTTTCTCTCTCTCTGTTCCCCCCCTCCATTACTCCTTTTTTCTTTCTCCTCCTTTCTTCCACTCCCCTCCCTCCATCTCTCCCATTAAAAAAAAACCTCTGATTTAAAAATAAACCACAAAAAACACCCCTTATTTACAGTGCCATTGAGCAAGGTGATTTTTCAGGTTCCCAGTGAAATTGAAGAGTGCATTCATTTCTTCCAGCCCTCTCTCTTGCCTCTCCATCTCCCTACCCATTCCCATACCTTTGTGCAGTTGTGCTCTTATGCTGGGCCACAACCTCCCACGTTCCACCTCAATAAACCCCCAAATTCTAGACTCAGACGAACTGCTTCCAATCAACACATCAAGGATTTGTGCACAGTTGGCTAGTTTGCATAAACATCTATCGTACTTTAAACTCCATGCGGAAAGAAAAGTCCAGATTCTCCTCCCTTTCCCCTCTCCGCTTCAGAATTAAACAATGGTAGGAAAGGATGCAGGTGTCAGCAAAAGCAATAAGGGACAAGCTCCAATCAGGCTTTTACTCTCTGGGCAGGCACCCTTTGGATGCACAAGGCTCAACTCCTAGAACAGGAATGTCTAACCATGGAAACCTGTGAACTTCAACTCCCAGAATTACCCAGTCGGCCATGAGAGTTGAAGCCCAAAGTCTTAAAGTAACCAAGGTTGGACACCCCCGTCCTAGAACTTCGCAGCCAGCATGGCCATTACTGAGAATTCTGGATGTTGCATTCACATGTTAAAGGATTGGAGGAGAAGATTGTGGAAAGCTGTAACGATACACAACCAAACTCTTCTGAAATAGACAAAACACCCTTCCACCCCTTGTAGATAAGTATTTGCCCAACAATCTACCCCCAGCCAGCAAGAAATTTAAGTATAGGTCATTCTCGTCTAACAACCACAATTAGGATCAGCAACTGAGTTGTTAAGCGAAGTGCCACTAAGCAGAACCACAATTCTGCTTATGCTCTTCCTTCAGCTTCACAGGCTTGCGAAGAGGTTGCAAACACAGGCATTGATGGTAGAGTTGCTTTTTTTGTCACTGCTTTGAACGGTCGCTAAATGAGGCAGTCACTAAACAAGGGCTACCCGTAAAAGAAAACAAGGTTCACCAAGTGAAATTGCATCTTCTAAGGCAGGGGTCACCAACCTTTTGGACCTCAGGGACCACCAAACTCATAATTTTAAATCCCGCAGACCAGAGACCCTGGGAAAATCCCAAAAAAAGTCTGCAGGAAAATTTCCCATCCCGTTTTCCTACCGATTGAACATTCTTTATTTGGGATTGCAGGATACTGTCTCCAGCTCTGTTCTCGGGTGGGGGGAGAGAGACTTTTGGCTTCATGCTAGGAAAGCAGCAGAAGCAGCAGAAGTCTTTCTTTCTCTCTCCCAAACTCCAACAGAAATGAGTCTTTGTGAGACTTGTCATACTGGCACAGCCTCTTGGAGCAGGATGCCTTGCAGGGTCCCAAAGATTCATTTCTGGCAGAGTTGGGGGAAAGAAAGAAAGACTTTTGGTGCTTTCCTTGCGTGCAGTCAAAAGCAGAAGGAAGAAGCAGAAAGAAGCAGTCTGGTGGCCACGCCAGGCGCATGGGGCGAGTGGGGCAAGTTCCCCCCCTCCGCCCTTTCCCCCTCCCCTCACTACCTCGTGTTGTTCGCAATGCAAGCAACACAAGCCTTATGTTCCCACAGGCCATGTGGGTGGCACAGCCTTGTGTTCCCGCGCAGCCTGGATTAATTGCTTTGGGGGGGACATTTCTCTGCGGACCACCAAAATTTTCTCGCGGACCACTGTTCTAAGGGCATCTTCCACTGTTTGGAGGAAGTCAGCCACATCCAAGGACGGATAGGAGGCAATTGAACCCAGAAAAAAGGGCTGCTACTTTTCTTACGGGTTGACCTATTTGATGGGGCTCCAAGCCTTTCATTTAGCAATCCCTCCTCCACCCCAGCCCACCCATTCCACATCCAGTCTCCCCCCACTCACCCACCCACACCCCGCAACCTGCCTCTGCTGTAGAGAGAACCCGGATAGAGGAAAGGAGAAGAACAAAAGGGTTCAAGATTTTGGGGAGGGGTGGGTGGGTCAGCGTTTCAAGGCAACTGGGAGGAAAGCAGCCTGAGCTAATCAGGTGCCAAGTGGCAGCGCATGAGAGGAAGAAAATCAGCCGACTGCAGGCGCACTGCTGGCAGGGAGTCTCTGCTCAATCTTTCTGCAGGTTTCAGGCTGTTAGACAACTAGGCCAGAAGGCCTGAAAGTGCAATCAGCATTTAACCGCCAGGGCCAACAGCAATCACAGCGGTGAGAAGGAGTAGGTGGAGCGGTGCCAGAGCCCCCCCGCCCAAGAACAGGGAGCCGGAACGCACTGGAACAGTTGCAGCTCCGCCACTTGAGGGGGGAGGGAACGAGACCCCATGGCCACCCCACTGCTGACTGTCCCTCTTGCACCACCCACCTTATTCACCACACACACGTTGCAGGACAGGATACTGGTTTGGAGAGAGCAGATATGTGACCGTGCACAAATAAAACAGCCCCCCCCCCCCAAAAAAAAACCAGGCTCAGATGCAGGGCAGGCTCTTGTTTGCGCAAATAGCCATTGGCAACCCAAGGAGAAAATCAGCATGCTTCCATCTGCCAGCGCATATGTGGGATGGAAAATGCAGGCCGTCGACAAGACAGCCTCAAAATGGGGGGGGGGAGGGAAGAAGAGCAGGAAGGACCCACCACAGTAACCTTTGCATTGTGTGTGTGTGTGTGCGCGCATGTGTGCATGTGTGCGTGTGCAGAGCTGAGGCTTAACTCTTTCCAATCAGAGCCTAACGATGCTCCTCACTGCTGTGGCAATTCTGCCATCTCCCCCTCTGTTTCCCCCACCCCCTAAAAAAAAAGGCTCTGGGATTCCTTGCCTTCAGAATCGGCACTCAGAAGGAGCAAGCGTGCAGAGCCGAACTGCTCGTTAAGGGCTGCTCATTAACAGCCCTCTGGGATGAGCAGGGTAACCAGGGCACCTGCAATCTCCGACTAATGAGCTCCATTACTGTCCTGAAGCCCTGAGCACAAATGAGGGGGCAGAGGAGACTTTTTTTCATGATGGATGCCGGAGCGCTGCAGAGCCCATCGTCCCCAATTTGGAGGGCCTTGCACGGAGCCGTAGCTGACAACCGACTGGAGTCTCCATGAGAGGCAAGTCAGGAGGCCACGATGGGTTTTTGCGCTGCAAGCAAATCTGCGGAACTCCCTTTGCCATGGGCCCTCTCCTTTATCTGTGCATGGAGGAGCATTTGAGAGCTTCAAAGTTGAGCCATTGCAGGAGGACAGAGAGAGAGAGGAAGAGGAAGAAGGAGAGAGAGGCAGAGGGAGGGACACATCATTGCCACCACACCCCAGATCAAGGTTTCAGCCTCAGCTAGGAATTAGGAAGGGAAGCTTGGTTTGAGTCACTGGGGTGGAGGCTGATAGAGACTCAAACCACTGAGGAGCACTCGTCCTTGCCACAAAATCTGTGTGTGCGCTACATCCTCAGCACATTCCCCTCCTCCTTTCTACCCATAACCTCATCTCAGGGCCCTACGGCTGCCATGGGTGGGCGTCACTGCGTTCAGACTCTTGGCAAGGATGTGGGGAAGCTCACACAGGAGTCCATCACCACAATGCATCCTCTTGTGCAGAGAGGTAGGGACAGGATCCAAAGGAAACTCCCGAGGCCCATTGGTACCTTTGCTATCAAAGCTGACACCCTTCCTTTCTCCTTTCTCCTTACTCCAAATCCACTTCCCCCCACCCCCGCCCCAAGCCCCTGTAGGGACTCGGGAATGGCAGCCCTCCCCTCTAAACCAAGCCAGGGAAAGTGACAGCCCTGCTGGGCACATGTATCCTCCGAAGTGAGCTTCATCGAGTTCCACTAGATTTCGTCCTAAACGGAGGAGACGGAGAAACTGCAGCCTTGAAATATATCACCTTGGATTGATTTAAGCATCCTGGTATTTGGCACAATGGGTTCTTTAGGAAACTGGTTGACTTTTAAGAGTGCCATCAGTATGGCTCCCCGATGGAGAATTCTCAATCACCATACCAAACTACACTTCCCAAGGTTCCAGAGAAGAGAGGGGCCAACAGCTTGACCATTAAAATGACTTCAAACCAATCCACATTTGTAGCGCAGATGTTTCTCCAGGGTCCTACTGCAAAGTCAGCATGGGATCCTTGTCCTTTAATTGGTCTGAGATCATTACCCAGCCTCTGTTGCTTGTCCAAGGAGCTTAGGAAAACCCAAATGCGCCAATCAAAATATATGGGGAGGGAAGCCATGCTCCAGATCCCAGGATGTTGCAAAAACGGGGGACGGCAACTGTTGTAATCCTTGCGAGCACCCCAATGCTAGCAAGGGAACTTCTCATGCTAAGCTGGTGCCTGTTTATCTGAGCCTTACACCTGCATCAGTGGGAATCACAGCTTGGTGTGGTTTAAGTGTTTGGTCAGCTGCTCCAAGCTCCCGGCCAGCCCTGCACAAATCAATTCTATCTCCCTCCCCTCAATTCTGGATTTCAGTCCTCCCACAAACATCGCCAAGATGCCTTCCTTCTCCACCTATCACTTTGGGCTGAAGAAGCTGTTCCACCTGGAAGCAGCTATGCTCCCCCCAGCACGCTTTCTGCACAAAGAGATGAGATGAGGAACAAGGACAGAAATTTAAGGGCCAAGGTTTAGGGAAAAAACATTATCACCATCACCACAAGAGTACCCAGGCAGAGAAGCCAAGAGTCTGCACACCATCCGGCTGGGCATTTTCTATCGCCACCAAGCAGAGTTTCTCCAATAGCTCCATCAACCTCATCTGCAGAGTGAGGGTACCCTTCAGAAAAGCAGCTCGTTGCTAATCATCTGGTACAAGGGCAGAAATGTAGAGAAAGCCAACGGCTTGAGGGTCACCAAGCTTTGCTCTCCGGGCCGATCCTGTGCCTTTAAGGAACAGTACAGGAGCCAAGGGGCTGCAGCCAAAGGCTAGAAGCTTCCATCTGTGGTTGCTGGAACTTCCCCTAAATTAATTGCAATTTTTCTTCTTCTTCAAGAATCACAGCAACACCCTTCCAGGGGCAGGTGCTGATAACCCTCCCTGGAGCCTGTGAGTCAACCCACAGAGGGTTTTGGAAAGCAGCACCGTTCCGATGACAGCCTCTCTTCCACCCTCCTCCCCAATTTCCTTCCCTCTCCAAAGCACACCATTCTTATGTTGTCCACGAAGCCATCTTACTCCCATCAAACGAGACTGACAGCCCCCGCAGGCAGCCCTGAGCTGGAGGAGGAGGAGGAGAGGGAGGGAGAGGGGGGGGGAGACTTCTCCGCTTCTCACAGAAGACTCTGTAACTTCCTGGCTCCGTGCAAAATCTCCACCCCCAGGGACGCACTCAGCCTGTTCCCGAGATACAAGGGAGGGAGCCAAGCTGCCCTTGTGCTCCTTCCAAGCCCTCCCCGTACTAAGAACAGCCAGGCAGGGTACAGAGTTTGGAGGAGGAGGGGGGGACGTGGCTTGAGCCCAGAGGCTTTTTCCCTGTAGTGGGGAGGAGTTGGGGGTGGAAGAGGAGAGCAAACTGACCCTGCTTTAAAGGAATGAGACCGAAGACACTACATGCTTGACATTCCTTGGCTTGGCTCAGTGCTCCCCAGAAACGATGTGGAACCAAGAGTCCTGCCCCTCCCGCAACGGTTCTCCCCCCCACGTTAGAAAAGGAGTTGCAATCTCCTTAGACGTGATTGAACACTTTAAAAAGGCTCCCCACCCCACATTTTCCTAAGTCGGGCAGACAAACGTTATGGGCGGGCATCTAAAACAAAAAAAAAAAAAAGACAAGGGGGCTGTGCAGTCAGCAGCAAAAATGTGGTTCGAGAAAGGAACCTTTATCCTAGTTTGTTCTTGGCTCTACTGGTGATCCCTGAACCGCCCCCCCGCCTCCCCCCTTTCTCTCTCCGCTCCCCCCGCAAGGCCCGTCTGACCCACAGTTGCGGACTCAAAGTCTCCCTGCCGGGCTCCCCCCCCCCCAAAAGAAAAGTTGCTAGAGTCGAGAGCAGCGTATTTCCACGCCCTCTCTCCTTGCTTATACCGGTGGGCACCCCTTTCCTGCCAAACACCCCAGCCTCTGACCCCCGTGCCGTACAGGGGGTCCCCCTCCATTAATGTTTACTCGGCTAGTTAACAAGTGCAGGTTGCTATGGCAACCCATTCAAGCTGGGATCTACCAAGGTCCAGCGGAGTTGTGGTGGAGCAAGCGAGCCAAGACATCCTTTGCCACAGATATATGGGGGTTGGGGGGTGGTGTTTCGCTTTGGAGAATGCGCGAGGCACTTACAAAATAACGTCCTTGTCTTTCACCCACACGTCTCCCCCCCCCTCTTCTGCCTCTCTACCCCCAGGCCCCGGATCTCCGAGATGGGGCTGGATCTTTTCAGGGTTGAGGGATCTATGGTTGTACAAAAGACCTAGCTACTACCCCTTTTCCTCCCAATTACTGCCCATAATAAAATTTTTTGGTGGCAGAAGAAAGCAGAGACGGGAGAGGTTTCCCACGCATTTATTCCATGCTTTGGAAAACTCAGCAGGCTCCTGAAACGATCCCAGAGAGATCTCCTGTGGGTGTGCTGTCTTAGCCTGACGAAAAGCACGGCTTGTCATGAAAGCTTCCATCCCAAGACCGGTTCAATTCCTTAAATAAGCAGGATGGCTCCATGGAAAGTGCCCCGCCACCGCGGCCAGAGGTTTGGCTCCCACCCTCCCAGTGGGGAAAGTGCAAAGAGGCATCTCTGGTGCCAAGCCTTTTAGTTTTTTTTTAATTGTCATGATTGATTTTAATTTGGACTCGCCTGCCTTTTATTGTTGTTTCCTGCTCTGCAGTTTTCATTGCTTGGGAGCCACCTTGAGGCTGGTTTATTTATTTATTATTTACCAGGTCCGTATCCTGACTGTCATTCAGCAGCTCAAAGCAATGCTCCCTCCACCAACTCATTCTCACTTCCACCCCAAATTGCCCAAGTTGATCTGGGAGAGAGGGAAAGGGCCCAAAGTCACCGAGTGGCGGTGGCCGGCCTCGAACCTGGGCCTTTCCTGCTCTCAGTCTGAAGCCGAGGAGGTCAACGTCTGATAATAAAGGCGGGGCGCATACAAGCAATAACAAAACAATCGCTGCCCTTAATGGTCCCCGCAACAGTCATCTTGTGCAAGGCCTAAGACGAATTCGCCTCGCCTTGGCGGGCCCATCTGCAGTTCTCTTTCCGTCTCCTCCTCTTCCACCGCCCGCTTTCTCCTGTGCACCCAAACAAAATAGAAGCAGGCAAATTTAAAATAAAAATAAAATCTGGGAGTCGTTGGAAAGGCCCTCCGGTGGAAGCTGGGAGGCCAAAGACTTAAGTGGATAATGCCAGCTTCTGTTCATTAAGCAGCTGCCCTCCCTCTGTGGCCAGCTTTTCGGGCTTAAGGCTTCCAAGCCCCAAGAGCTACAACTGGCCTTCTCAGAGCAGAATCCTCTCCACCTTCAAAAACCTGTTCCCTCCCCCTTCCAATCTGACACACATACACATACACACACACACACACATACCACCTCTGCCTAAGATTCTCTCCCCCCATTTTTTTTGTTGCAAGCCTGCTGCTATGTGTTGAAGGCCCCTTCGATCCAACTTCTGCAAAGCATTCTGCCAACACGCCTCTGTGCTGCATTATTTATAAAATAGAGGCCTAAGCAACAGCTGCAGAGTTCCGCGGTCACCAGCCCTCCCCAGCTTTAAAGCACCAGGATACCCGAGGGCATATATAGAATTGGGGAAGGAGGGGAGGGGAGGGCAGTGGGAACGGGAAGAGGCTGGTTTTTTTTTTTTGCAAGACCCTTGTGTGTCCTTTCTCCCGAAGAGGCCCCATCCACCCATCTTGCCCTGGCAGGAGCCTTTATGGAAGGTAGAAAGAATAGCCCACTTGGCATTTCTGGGCAGCTCTCCTTGTCCTTTGATTCCTTTCCCAAAGCCTCTCTTCCAAAGATGGCGGCTGTCCGAGCCATATGATGGAAGGGGGAGGAGGGAGGCGGGAGTCCCCCCCCACTCCACTTCCAGCTTTGGTCTTGTGAGACTATCCAAGTCCTAAAACATGAAGACCCATGATGCTGGTCCCAGAGCCTCAAAGCAGAGAGTGACTTCCTTGCGCCTGTGCGGTCAAAAGCTTGCATCTCTCTCTTTTCCTCCTCTCTCTCTCCTCTCCTCCTCTCTCTTCTCTCCCTCTGTCTCTCTCCATCTCTCTCTCTCTTCCTCCTCTCCTCCTTCTTCCTCTCCTTCTCCTCTCTTCTCTCTCTTCTCTCTGTCTCTCTCCTTCCTCTTTCCTGTCTCTCTCTCTCTCTTCCTCCTCTTCCTCTCCTCCTCCTGTCTCTCTCCTCTCCTTCCTGTCTCTCCTCTCTCTTCCTCTGTCTCTCTTCTCTCTCTTCCTCTCTTCCTCCTCTCTTCTTCCTCTCCTCTCTCTCTTCTCTCTCTCTTCTTTCTTCCCTCTTCTTCCTCCTCCTCTCTCCCCCTCCCATCTCTCCCTCTCCACGTTCCCCCCTACCCCAATCAGTAACTCTCCTGCATCGAGCCGCCGTTCAGTGCCATGGGGTCCAATCAAGTCGTCTTCCCTTTGAAAAGCAGAGCAGTTTCTCTGTGATTGCAAAAGCAGGGGGAAAGCAGCAGATGGAAAAAACATGAAGGAAGCAGCCAACGTCCTTGCCAGGCCAGCCCCCATTTCTCATCAGTGCAACAGAAGAATGGCCTTGCTTCACTGGAGCAAAATATGACCCCAGGCAGGCCGCTCACCCAATGGGGGGACATGCAACGTGCTTGGGATTGTAGGCAACCTTTGCTTTGAGCCCAGCAGAACTGGACTTTTTCTCCCTTCCTGTGCAAAACAGAATGGCACTGAAACCCCTCGTGATTATTATTATAATTATTATTTGTGGCTAGTCACAAAAATCTCTCAGAAAGAAAGACTGAAAGAAAAAGAAAGACTGAAAGAAAGACTGAAAGAGGAAGGAAGGACTGAAAGAGAGAGGGAGGGAGGAAAGGAAGAAGGAAAGAAAGAAAAAGGAAGGAAAGAAAGAAAAAGGAAGGAAGGAAAGAAAGAAGGCTGTTTTCTCCCTTCTGCTCCCCCCTTCCTCTTTAATGCTTCTCCTCTCTGCAATCTCCTCTCTTGCACCAGCTGAAGCCAAGGATGCCGATAGGATTAATCCTGCATGACTGCCCATCTCCGCAGGGGTGTCTAACACCCTCTGGCCTGCAGCAAGCTTTAAAATTCCACCAAGCCAACTTAATTCCCGTTTTTTCCCCTGCAGTGCTCCTGGGTTTGCTGCAGTCTTAAGACAGGGATGCTGGATCACCCAGAAACAACAATAACACACAAAACAACATGGAGAGGGGTGCGGAAATGAAGCCCAGTGGCCCCACAGCTCTCTCCCGCTCAGCTCTTTCCCCTTGTGTGCTGTACAACCTGGCGGCTCCTAGAGAGAGGAGAAAGATGGAGTGCCCATCAATTCACCTCCTATTGATTTGAGACTTCAAGCTATTTGCTGCTTTTTTTCCTTTCTTTTTTCTTTTGCATTTGGCCCCCTGGTTCTTGTTTTAATTTTCCCCACATACTAGTATTTTTGCTTGGGCAAGTTGCCTATTTCTTTGCTCTCTTGCACACACAGCTTTTTCTTAAAAAGCAAAAAAAAGGCCATCTCTTCAACAATATCCTTTTGATTCTGCTCCAAGCCAACCATCAGGGCTTCCACAGCCCAAATGCCAAAACCTCCAATGTGAGGCCTCCCCCCCAAAAAAATCACAGACAGTATCTCCAACTCTGGAATAGCTGGAATGTATCAATGAATGCAAATAAACCAGCCAGTTTGGTGTACTGGTTAAGATGCTGGTTTAGAAATCAGGAGACTGTGAATTCTAGTCCTGCTTTAGGCATGAATGCGGGCTGGGTGACTTTGGGCCAATCACCAGGAGATGGAGAGTTCTGGTTCGGCTTTAGGTATTAAAGCCAGCTGGGTGACTTTGGGCCAGTCACTCTCAGCCCAACCCACCTCACAGATCTGCTGTTGTGGGGAAAAGAGGAGAAGGAAGGAGTACAAGGTAGTCCTTGACTTATAATAATTCATTTAGTGACTGTTCACTGTTTCAACTGCATTGGAAAAAAAATGCCATGTTTGACCATGTTTCACACTTATAACCATTGCAGCATCCCCCTGGTCACATAATCAACATTCAGATGCTTGGCAACTGACTCTAATTAGAGTAGAATAGAATAGAATTCTTTTTATTGGCCAAGTGTGGTTGGACACACAAGGAATTTGTCTTGGTGCAAATGCTCTCAGTGTACATAAAAAGAAAAGATACATTCATCAAGAATCATCAGGTACAACACTTAATGGTAGTCATAGGGTACAATTAGCAATCAAATCATACTAGGAAACAATCAGTAAAAATTGTTAGGCTACAAGCAACAAAGTTACAGTCATACAGTCATAAGAAGGAGGAGATGGGTGAAAGGAAGAATGGGAGGATTAATGGTAATAGTAGTGCAGACTTTGTAATAGTTGAACAGTGTTGAGGGAATTATTTGTTTAGCAGAGTGATGGCTTTCGGGGAAAAGAGCCTTGGTGGTGCAGGCTATTAAATGCCTAGCACTTAGTTCCAGCTGCCTGCAATTAGTGCAGGCTCGAATCCCACCAGGCTCAAGGTTGACTTAGCCTTCCATCCTCTCGGGGTAGGTAAATTGAGGACCCAAGATTGTTGGGGGCAATAAGCTGACTTTGTAAAAATGCCGCTTAGTAATAAGCAGGCATATACAATGGAATGAAGGCTATTGCTGAGCGCATTGGGTTGTGCTCCAAAAATTGTAAGCCGCCCTGAGTCTCCAGAGAAGGGCGGCATATAAATATGAATAATAATAAAAAACTGTCCTTGTGTCTAGTTGTTCTGGTGTGCAGTGCTCTATAGCATCGTTTTGAGGGAAGGAGTTGAAACAGTTTATGTCTGGGATGTGAGGGGTCTGTAGATATTTTCACAGTCCTCTTTTTGACTCGTGCAGTGTACAGGTCCTCGATGGAAGGCAGGTGGGTAGTAATTGTTTTTTCTGCAGCCCTAATTATCCTCTGAAGTCTGTGTCTGTCCTGTTGGGTTGCAGAACCAAACCAGACAGTTATAGTGGTGCAGATGACAGACTCAATAATTCCTCTGTAGAACTGAATCAGCAGCTCCTTGGGCAGTTTGAGCTTTTTGAGTTGGCGCAGAAAGAACATTCTTTGTTGTACTTTTTTGATGACGTTTTTGATGTTAGGTGTCCATTTTAGGTCATGTGATATAGTAGAACCTAGAAATCTGAAGGTCTCTACTGTTGATACTGTGTTGTCTAGTATTATAAGAGGTGGTAGTATGGGAGGGTTTCTTCTAAAGTCTACCACCATCTCTATGGTTTTGAGTGTGTTCAGTTCCAGATTGTTCCAGTCACATCACGAGGCAAGTTGTGCAACCTCCTGTCTGTATGCGGATTTGTCATTGTCTCGAATGAGACCAATCACTGTTGTGTCATTTATGACATTTGCAATGTCCCGGGGGGGGGGGTCATGTGATCCCCTTTTGAGACCACCTGACAAGCAAAATCAAAGGGGAGCCAAATTCATTTAACAACCATGTTACTAACTTAACAATGGCAACACTTCACTTAACAAATGGGGCAAGGAAGGTCCTAAAATGGGGCAAAACTCAACAACTGTCTCACTTAGCAACAGAAATTGTGGACTCAGTGTGGTCCTAAGTTGAGGACCACTGTATTAGGTATATTTTTGTTTATGAAAACAATAAAAGGCGGGATTAAATTCTAATCAATGGATACTCCCTCAATGGAACACATCATGAGAGAACTGGGTATTATTCTTCAAAGAAAGGGGGTGGCATATTGAGAAGGCCATTCTCTGCCCTATAATCACCAAAGGGTTGGCGGTAAGAGAGAAGACATCTTGATTACATAGATGAGCATAGGCAAGGAACAACCACCAATTCTGCATCCAACTATTAGAGTTGCAGATATAAGAACCCAGCTAAAGGGTTCTCAATGTCAGCAATTTTTAAGGTGGGTGGATTTCAATTCCCAGAATTCCCCAGCCACCTTGAAGTTGCCATGTTTGAGGGGAAAAAAACCTTTGCTGCCTGGGGAATTCTGGGAATTGGAGTCCACCCATCTTAAAGTTGCTGACATTGAGAAATGCTCAGCTACAGGTAGTCCTAGACCAAGCATCTTCAAACTTGGCAAGTTTAAGACTTGTAGACATCAACTCCCAGAATTCCTGAGCTAACATGACTGGAGGACGAATTCTGGGAGTTGAAGCCCACAAGTCTTAAAGCTGTCAAGTTTGAAGACCTCTGTCCTAGACTTACAACAGTTGATTTTATTGACCGTTCAATGTTACAATGGCACTGAAAAAAGAGACTTACTACCATTTTTCACATTTACAACCTTCGTAGCAGCCCCATGAGCTTGTGATCAAAATTCAGATGCTTGACAAATGACTCTTACTTACAACGGCTGCAATGTGCGGGGTGAGGCGTGTCATAGGATCCCTTTTTGCAACCTCCTGAGAAGCAAAATCAATGGGAAGTCCAGATTCACTGAACAACCGCGATACTAACATCAACTGCAGTGATTCACTTAATAACCGGGGTAAGTCATGTTGTAAAATGGGGCAAAACTCACCTAACCAATGTCTCACTTAACAACATGAAATGTTGGGCTCCATTGTAGCAGTAAGGCGAGTGTGAATGTGTAATTCTATAAACATGTTTAGGAGCCTCGGGCTCTTAAAAGTCTAGCTGACTATTCAAGATCACTCTTACAATTTCTGTAAAAGCTTTGGGCCAAAGAACACACTTTTATTTTTTTCCAAAGGAGCTTTGGGATATGATCCACATCAACTTTTATCTCTAGTAGTTCCCCATGCCTCTGGCTCGTGAGCTAAAACACTATCCAAAAGCCACAGTCGCACAGACGCACAGGGGTTACCAACCACTTTCATTCCCCATCTCGGGGAGATCAAGTTGCCTGGATCCCACTGCACAAATTAAAAAACGCTCTGCAGCTGCCAAAAACTCAGAGTAAAAGCCACCATCGAAATGGCTGTTTGGACCTTTTAAGACTTTCTGGTTCAACCCAGAAGACAGTAGCAAAAAAAAGCCCCAGGATTTATTTCCGTAACCCAAAAATTCAAGGTACTGTACAAGTTCTAGAAAATTTCAAGGACGCATGCTTGAATGGCCAGGAACTTGAGTCTTATCATCCCCCCAAGAGCTGTTCTGAATCTTGCAAATCACAAACTGCTTCTCCAAGCATTATAATCCACTGTTTCTCCAAACAGACTAGAATCAAATGAGCTGAACCCTCACATCTTGCCTCAGTAACTTAATTCAGTTAACTT
This sequence comes from Naja naja, assembly GCA_009733165.1. NCBI lineage: Eukaryota > Metazoa > Chordata > Lepidosauria > Squamata > Elapidae > Naja > Naja naja. The sequence continues at coordinate 12,460,846 of CM019160.1, forward strand.
AATTCCGTACAATCAAACCGTGTGTGGTTCCATCTCTGAACTGGCAAATCCAACCCAGAATTGAAAACCACTTTGAAGTTCCATTTCCTAATTCAGATTTTATAGGGCTGTCTGTGTGTTTATGTGTGTGTTTTCCAGGTAACAGACTACATTAAAAACATCTAGACAATGTAAACAAATTTACTATATTATATAGGTAATTCTTGATTTACTAACATTTGTTTAGTGACCGAACATATAATGGCAGTGAAAAAAGTGATTTATTACCAGTTTTCACACTTATGACCGTTGCAGCATCCCCATGGTCATGTGAGCTTGGAAACTGGCATGTATTTATGATACACGGTCCTGGGACCACGTGATCACCATTTGTAATCTTCCCAGCCAGCTTCCAAAAAGCAAATGGGGGAAGCCAGATTCACTCAATGACAGCCAGATTCACTTAACAACTGCAGTGAATCACAGATAACAGATAATCAGAGTTGGAGGGGACCTTGTAGGTCATCTAGTCCAACCCCCTGCCCAAGCAGGAGACCCTATACCATTTCTGACAGATGGCAGTCCAATCTCTTCTTGAAAGCTTCAAGTGATGGCGCTCCCACAACTTCTGAGGGCAAGGTGTTCCATTGGTTGGTTGTTCTGTCAGAAAGTTTCTCCTTATTTCCAGGTTAAATCTCTCCTTGTTCAGTTTCCATCCATTATTCCTTGTCTGGCCTTCGGGTGCTTTGGAAAATAGCTTGGCCCCCTCCTCCTCACTGTGGCAGCCCCTCAAATATTGGAAGACTGCTATCCTGTCTCCCCTGGTCCTTCTCTTCCCTAGACTAGCCATGCCCAGTTCCTGCAGCCGTTCTTCATATGTTTTAGTCTCAGGTCCCCTAATCATCCTGGTTGCTCTTCTCTACCTTTTTCTAGAGTCTCAACATCTTTTTTATAGTGTGGTGACCAAAACTGGATGCAGTAACTCTAGGTGTGGTCTTACTAAGGCTTTATAGAGTGGTATTAGTACCTCCCTTGATCTCGATTGTATCCCACTGTTAATGCAACTTAGGATTGCATTAGCTTTTTTGGCTGCTGCTGCACACTGCTGGCTCATATTTAGCTGGTTGTCCACTAAGACTCGAAGATCCCTCTCACAGTTACTGCTATTGAGCCTGGTTTCACCCAGTCTATATGTGTACTTTTGGTTTTTCTTGCCTAAGTGTAGGACTTTACTTTTCTCTACATTGAATTTCATTTTGTTAGATACGGCCCAGTATTCTAGTCTGTCAAGATCCATCTGGATCTTGAGCCTATCTTCTTGGGTGTTAGCTATTCCTGCCAGCTTAGTATCATTTAACAACTGTGGCAAAAAAGGGGCAAAACTCAACTGCCTTGCTTACCAATGGTATTTTGGACCTCAGTTGTGGTTGTAGGTCAAGAATTACCTGCAGATGTATATTACATTTCTGTAAAATATCAATTTCCTCTGTGTGTGTGTGTGGATAGATAGATGGATGGATAGATAGATAGATAGATAGATAGATAGATAGATAGATAGATAGATATAGATATGTAGATATATGGCATGCACACATCCATCCATACACATTTAAAAATTGGGTTTGTGTCAAGATTGGGCATTCCATAAGGATGCTCTCTTTCTACATGCAAGTCCAATTTTTTCCTAACTCTGCAACTGGAAATGACAGCTGTACATACCAATGAATCGAACTTGGGCTCAGCTGTCAGTCACGTCCTGCTTTGCATTGTCTTTAAGTCCACAGCAAATGTTCTTGAATTCAAACATTCCCTACTTTACTTAAAAAAAAAAAGCAAAATTTTCTGTGCAAAAATCTATTCCAGGGTTGATGGTTGGAAATACGTTTTGCTGGTAACACAAAAGGACAGTCAATTGGAAAAGAGTAGCCGCCATTTCTGCCCATCAACACTCAGAATTGCTCTCCTCCATGAGAATTAACCCCAAAACAGAATACATGTTTGAACTAAGTATGGTAGGTAAAGTTACTTCCAGATAACTTCACTGATTCAGACTTATTTCTATTAGCCCCTAGAGATAAGCCATGAGCATAAAGTAGCATCATTCCTTGCATACAAAACAAGGGGTACTACAACCCTTCTTGGTCTATGTGCTATACTTATATTGAGGTAGTTCCCCAAGAAAGAAGAGGAGCTAGGACAAAAACTAAATCTGATTTATGCCCAATTTAGTTAAAATCCATTTAATGCAGATAATGACAACATCCCATAATTTCTATTATTTTTCCTCTTCTAATTCTAAGCCAGTAGGAACTTCTAAGGAGGATCCTTCCTTAATGCTTTGAGAAGCCATACATACTTCTCAAAGTAGAGCTTGATTTAGAACTACAATTGGAACCAGAATTTCTGTTGTTAAAGCAAGGCAGTTGTTAAGTTTGTTTTGTCCCATTTTATGACCTTTTCTGCCATGGTTGTTTTTAAGTGAATCACATGGTCATTAAGCAAATTCAGCTTCCCCCATTGACTTTGCTTGTTGGACATCAGCTGGAAAGGTTGCAAATGGTGATCACATGACCCCAGGATACTGCAACTGTCATAAGTACATGCCAGTTGCCAAGCGTCCAAATTTTGATCACATGACTGCTGGGATGTTGAGATGGTTGTAAGTAACCTTTTTCAGTGCTTTTGTAACTTTGAATGGTTGCTAAATAAATGGTTGTAAGTTGAGGACTACCTCATCATCTCCACCAAGGTGCTATTTGAGCCGTGGTGCAGTACTGCAGGCTACTTCTGCTGGCTGCCGTCTATCTGCCTGCAATTTGGCAGTTCAAATCTCAGCAGGCTCAAGGTTGACCCAGCCTCCCATCCTTCCGAGGTCAGTAAAATGAGGACTCAGATTGTTGGAGGCAATAGGCTGTCTGTAAACGGCTTAGAGAGGGCTGTAAAAGTACTGTAAAAGTAACAAACAATCTGATAATCCAGAAGGTCCTTGACTGTGCAGAAATGGACATACTTACCCAAAAACTAAAGGATGAGGCAGACTCAAAATATAGTACAGCTTGGGAAAAATGGTACAATTGGATTAAGGATAAAAACCAGGGAATAAAAAGATAAGGAAAGGAAAAAATAAAGTGGTTAGATTAAGAGTATTTACCAGAAACAGGAAATGAATATTAGAAAAATTGGTTTTGAGAAAAGAACACACCGTCTAGTTCCGTGATGGCGAACCTATGGCACACATACCAAGAGGTGGCACGCGGAGCCATTTGTGCCGGCATGCGAGCTGCAGGCAAACTTACCTGAGGGCACATGCGTGCACCTCCCAGCTGATTTTCGGCTGGTTTGAGGCCTTTTTCGGCCTCCCAGGCTTGAGGAAAGCCTCTGCAGCCTGAAAAATAGGCCCGTTTCATCACTTCCTGTATTTCCAGAAATACCGGAAGTGACGAAACAGCCCTATTTTTCAGCCTGCAAAGGCTTTCCTCAAGCCTCTGGGAGGCCGAAAATCAGCTGGGAGGCACAGTGCAGGTAAAGGGGCGGGGGATTGCGTATGCATGTGCAGGGGGCGTGGGGGGGGGCATGCACATTGCCTTCTGGGTGCTGGCACATGAGCGTGCGTGCACAAGCACATGCACAGGAGCCCAAAAAGGTTAGCCACCACTGGTCTAGCTGATTAGAAACATATATGTTTCATGTGTATTGGTTTTGTTTTTTACATTGGTTTCATTTTTAATGAAATGTGTTGTATTATGCATTGTGTGTATATATTTTAATCTTTAATAAAGTTTATTTTTAAAATTCAAAAAAAAGATACTGTAAAGCAATATATAAGTCTAAGTGCTATTGCTATTGGCTTCACTTTCTGAAGCTGAAAAGAACCATAGTCCATCCATCCAGAAGGAATCAGGAATGGAATAAGCAAGTTTGGTCCAGCATTCCCAATTCTCATAGCAACAGGTTTAGATTCCAACAGATTCCACTAAGTATGCCATGAATGAGGCACTGCACTCAACAGAAAAATGTTGCCCGCGAGGGAAAGGGAGAACGTTTACGGAATAGAAGGACTAGGAATGATATGATAGCAGTGTTCCAATATCTGAGGAGCTGCCAAAAATGAGGTGGTCAATCTATTCTCCAAAGCACCGGAAGGAAGGCAAGAAACAATGGATGGAAACTAATCAAGGAGAGAAGCAACCTAGAACTAAGGAGAAATTTGCTGACAGTGAGAACAATCAATCAGTGGAACACCTTCCCTCCAGAGGTTGTAGATGCTCCATCTCTGGAGGTTTTTAAGAAGAAACTGGACAGCCCCTTGTCTGGAATAATATAGAGTCTCCTGCCTGAGCTGGGGGTTGGACTAGAAGACCTCCAAGGCCCCTTCCAACTTTGTTATTCTGTTAAAGATGATAAAATGGCCCATTCTTTGTCTACGAATGCAAATGCTGACACATGCCAAGTAATGAGCCCATCTTCCCACTTGCTTTGCCCATTCCATTCACCTCCAGCGTCTCTCGCCCATCTGCTATGCCTTCCCCTTGAACTTGGCTTCCTTTCTATTTAATACTTTGCAGACAGCACCCAGGATACTCTGCAAGCAATTCCCTGCAATTTGCTTCTTCCATGAAAGCAAAAAAGAAAGAGGAGTCATCCACAGGGATCAATTACACCTGGGATCAGCTGCTTTTAGAGCCACTCTGGTACTTAGAGGCAGGCAGAACAATGGAGAGAAAAAGAAAAGGAAAAAAAAACCCACAGAACCGAAGCTCATCCCATAGACTTAGATTCCCACAATGCACCAGCATCCACAAGAGCAAACATTTCTCTGCACTTTGAAAGCTTAAAATCCAATCTAGCCTTGAGGCAAAGCGACTCTTCTTCCCTTACCAGTGGGAGGGGATGAGACCAGCTTCCTGCAACAGACCAAGGGGGCCCTGGTCTCCCCACCCACCCCTGCACAGCTGGCAGTGCTGTTGTTTGTATCTCAGGCAAGAGAAAAAGGAGAAAAAGAAAACGCCAGAGAAATTCTTGGTGAGTTCCCATCCTAGACGCGAATAAAGTTTTGGCATCTAAGCCTTTTGAATCACTTATATTTTTACTAACTGGCTGCACAGAGGGGATTTTTGTTGGGGGAGGGGGAAGAGGAAGGGAGGTGTTGCTATTTATACGCTTGTGTTTTAACGGAGGGAGAGATGATGAGTGTTCATTTAAAATAATGCATCCCTTAAAATAACCTGCCGTGTTGGGAGATGTGTTTCCCAACAGCTGATTCCATTTTGGATCAAAAGAGCCTTAGATATACAAGAGGGAACTGGTCTTGCTGGGAGAGAGGGAAGATCCTAAGCCTCAAAAATGAAGGAATGTAAACCAGGGCAGATTATTCTGTAGGAATTGTATACAAGCAAACAATAGTTTGTAACAGATTTTGCACATGGGAGGATGAACCAACAGGGTCTTTTCATAGATTTTGGAATCTACTCAGTGTATTGTTTGAAATACAGTTCCTCACAGCTCTGAGGAACACCAACAGAGTTCTTTGCGTGTTGTCTCAACCACCAGAATAGAAGTTGTTCTGGACTTAATAACCATTTGTTTAGCAATCCCTCAAAGTTGCAGTGGCACTGAAAAATGTGACTTATGGCTGGTCCTTGCATTTATGACTGTTGCAGCATCCCCACAGTCACCTGGTCAAATCCTTACCAGTGCTTGGCTGCTGGTATATATTTACCATGGTTGTAGCCATGTGATCACCATTTGTGACCTTCTCAGTCAGCTTCGGACTAAGTTAATGGGTGAAGCCAGATTTACTTAACAACCATGTGATTCACAGAAGAGCAGTGATTCACGCAACAATCATAGCACACACACAAAAAGTTATTAAATCAGACATGGTTCACTTAACAATTGCCTTGCTTAGCAACAGAAATTCTGGTTCCAATTGTGGTCATAAGTCAAGGACTGCCTGTAATTGGTTAGTATCCTGGACTGGTCTCCATTATATCTATTGCAGGAACCCCTAAAACTGAACAAGTTTTATTATCAGAATTGCATGTACATTGACCGGATTTTCCTATTGCACTAAACTACGGCTCGTTTCAACATGATTTATTGACTAAATCACAACTGGCAGGGTTCATCCAATGCACTGAAGTCCAATTGAACAAGCCACACTTTTTTTTACAATCTTCTAGTTTATCAAACAGGGCTATAGGACGACTCATAGGAGGCACTTTATGCCCCTATGAAGAAATACACATCGAGATGATCTGCTCATGATGTGCAAATTTAGAAATAATCACCCATAAGCATACATTGGGTATTTTAATTGGCTTATTGCTAATCACAGAAAATGAGGTCTTCTCATATCTACCTTTGCACCAGCAGAATTCCAGTTCAATTCTGTAGACAAAGATTCTTCTACAACATTAGCCATAATGCTTTTTAAACCAGGGCAGGGGGACAGAAGTCCACATGTCGTAAAGGAACCATGGTTGCCCACCCCTGGTTTAAACCTTTCTCTGCAATCATCTAAATTGGGAACTTATCCTGGTACTCAGGGGATGTTAATGCAAACCAAGTCTACATTGTGTTTATTCCTTTAATATACATTAACTTAAAATGGATATTGCTTCTACTAGCTACATGGGAAAGGAAGTTCCTTAAACTTAAGAGTACATAACAATAATCATTCTTACTCCTTGTATTGTGAGTTACACGTGCACAAACCTGGGCATGACCTCAGTTCACAGAGCCTAAGTGCTCAAATCCTTCAACTTTACTCAGCAGGATACTCCTAAACATACCAAGCAAGTTTCTAAAATCTCTCCAAGGAATCTACCACAACCTCCTTTTTGCTGGCAAGAGAGCAGAAGAAACTCGACGCAAATCCCCCGAGCAACCCAAATGAATCCTCCACACCAACTCAACAAAGGATAATCTGGTGCAAGCCTCCTCTTGCCTGGGGGTGGGAAAGCTTTCATGCCAACCGGTGTGACCTGGAAGGGGCCCAGCTAATAATAAAAGAAAAATGGAGCATTGTAACCACACAGTTGCCACTGTGAAGCCAGCCTTACCAAGGGTACCCCAGCTGTGCTCTCCTGCCCAAGACCTGGTGGCATTCCTAAAAGCCAAGCTGTGGAACCCCTAACCAAAATCTGAGGGGTGGAGGTGACAGGCATGGCCTGGAGACAGCCACGGGAATCTTGCCATCATCCCAGCCCCCACCATGGAAACCTGAGGTGGGCCTAAAGGAACAATCACCGTTCCATGCAGCACCAGAAGCAGCAGCAGCCTCTCCTGTTTCAGGCACAGTTCCCAGGAGAGCTGGGCCAGGCTTTGTTCGGGAACTAGAGAATGGGCCAGAGAGAAATATGGTCTGTGCCAGTGCTTGGGTTTCATTCTGGTGGGATGCCGGGGAGAGCAAAGCAGGGGGGTGGGTGGGGGAAAAGACACCCCTCAACCCAAGGCTTTGAGGGGACCAACAAGGCAGTTAGAGAATTGGAAGTTTTGTGCAATGAAAGCTACAGGAGGAAAGAAGGTTCCGCAGAGATGTCTGGTTTTTTTAAAATGAAGCACAGGTCCCTGAAAGAGACATATGTTTGCACATGCTGAATTATGATTTTATGGACACATCCACACACAAAGGGTAGTCCTTGACTTATTACCATAATCGAGCCCCAAATTTCTGTTCTTCAGTGAGACATTTGTTATAAGCGAATTTGGTCTATTTTGCAACCTTTTTTACAACAGTTGTTAAAGTGAATCATGGTTCGTTGTTCAGTTAGTAACACGGTTGTTCAGTGAAACTGGCCTCCCCCTTAACTTTGCTTGCCAGATGTTGGCCAAAGCTGATCACATGACCCTGGAACATTGCAACCATCATAAATATGAGTCAGTTGTCCAGCATAGAGCCTCGGTGGTGCAGTGGTTAGAGTGCTGTACTGCAGGCCACTTCTGCTGACTATCGGCTGCCTGCAATTTGGCAGTTCAAATCCCACCAGGCTCAAAGTTGACTCAGCCTTCCATCCTTCCGAGGTGGGTAAAATGAGGACCCAGATTGTTGGGAGCAAGAGGCTGACTCTGTAAACCGCTTAGAGGGGGCTGTAAAGCACTGTAAAGCGGTATATAAATCTAAGTGCTATTGCTATTGCTATCTGAATTTTGATCGCATGACTGTGGGGTTTCTGCAACAGTTCTAAGTGTGAAGAACAGTCACTTTTTTCAGTGCTTTTGGAATGGTCACTAAATGAACTGTTATAAGTCAGGGACTAGCTGCAATCTGGCACAAATGGATACTCCCAGGGAAGTTGCAAAGGGCAGATTCCAAAAGGATGATTAGCCAATTGCAAAACACATAAGGATGGGTGTCATTAGCATAATTTCCCAATGCCTCTTGACAAAACACCTTAGAAACATTTCATACCACTTTCCATGCCAGTCCTCATTTCTACAACACTTGCCAACCACAAACTCCATAACTTCTTAATGATGAAAGCCTTTGTATAACACGCTGGCTGCTTCAGGTATGTGCAGACGCCCAAAATGTGGACCAAGCTGGCAACGCTGAAAAGAAATCCAATTTCTGTAGTAAGGAACCACGTTTATACCCTATTGCACATTCTTGACTTACAACCATTCATTTAGTGATCATTTGAACATGTGAGTGACTTACCACCATTTTTCACATTTACCCATCAGTCCCAGCATCCCCACGGTTATGGGATGAAAATTTGAGTGCTGGGCAACAGGCATGTATTTAGGACCCTTGCAGCATCCTGGTGTGTCTGTGTCTGTCTGTGTCTGTTTGTGTGATGTGGTCACCATTTGCAACCTTCCCAGCTAACTTCTGACAAGCAAAGCCAATTGAAGAAGCAGGATTGCAAGGCAGCAGGAGGGAGAATGAAAAAAACAATAGGGGAAACATAGCAACTCACTTAAGTCTGCTATTATTTTTTTAATGTATTGAGAGTATTTATTTATTTGAACCATAAGTCCTTGACTTACAACAGTTCATTCAGTGACCATTCAAAGTTAAAACAGCACTGAAAAAAGGGACTTAGGACCGTTTTTCACACTTATGACCATTGCAGCATCCCCGTGGTCACATGATTTACATTCAGATGCAGGACTAGTTCATAGTTATGATGGTTTTGGGAGTGTGGCTCGAGGCTCATGATTTAATTGGAGTAACTGCCAGAATCCTGACACCAGCATGACTAAACGCCAAAGGTGCATGGAACGCTGTTCCCTTCCCACCAAAGGTGGTCCCTATTTTTCTACTTGCATTTTTACATGCTTTTGAACTGCTAGGTTGGCAGAAGCTAGGACAAAGTAACGGGAGCTCACTCCATTACGTGGCGCTAGGGATTCGAACCACCAAACTGCCGACCTTTCTGATCGACAAGCTCAGCGTCTTAGCCCAAGCCACCACGTCCCCACATACATACATACATACACACACACACACATATATACATATACATACATATACACACACACACACATATATATACACACACACACATACATACACACACATACATACACACATATACATACACACACACACACACATATATATATAGCTCCATTTAACGTCCTCCTGCTGCATGCAGCCTTAGGGCAGGGTTGGGCAAGAGACAGAAGTGGATTCCTAGATGATTTTGGTGGATCAGGAAGATTTCCCTGGTTTCAATGCTTCGACAGCAGCAACAGCAACCATCGTTTTTTGGGGTTGGGGTTTCTAAGAAGCTGCTGGGTTTGTGAAAAGAGGGGAGAAAGAGAAGTCATATGTAAAGATTTATACATAGAACTGATGCTAGGAACCAGTTCTGGTGCTGAGCATTGTGTTTTACATGATCCGCAATCCTATCGCCATCTCGGGTCTTTGGCTGGTGAAATTCTTGAATGCTCATGAAAAACGATGACTGTCCTACAGCCCTCAAATCTGCCCCACATCTCTCTCTCTGTCTGTCTCTTTCTCTCTCTCTCCACCCTGAACATAAGGAGACCTTGGTGTCTCAAGCCTCAGAGAACACGGACATGATGGACAGACAGATAGCTCTAAGGTTATTTCCGCCACCCTGGTGCTGGTGACTTTGACATTCTTGGGGATGGATATGCTGGCAGCTGAAGAAAGGTGACAGCTCTCGCTAACCATGGAAAAAACCAGATTACGACGGAAAGCCCCTACATGAGGAAGGCATGTGAGATGCAAAGTTAAGAAAGAGAAGAGGCCTTAAGGGAAGATATTAAATACTAGCTCGATACCCGTACTTTGCTATGAAACTATGTGATTGGGCTTAGTTTTTGGGGAGGAAAATAAGAGGGGGGGAATTCTGCCTCTGCCTACCAGCATCCATCAGTATTCATCTGGCTAGCTCCTGTCAGTGTGTGAGAGTTGAAGGCTGTTTGGAAACTGAAACAGTATTTGCTGGGTGAGCAAGAAGGAGACAGCAAGGAGCTTGGGCGTGGCTTAGCTCAACTGTTCTGTACTAAAGCTGCTTGGTGCTGTGAAACTGAAACTGAAACCAAAACTCCTCTCTTCTGCTTGTGTTTTGCATTTGGAAGAGATTTCTTTTCAGGTGGGGAGGGGGAGTAGAACTCCTTAGCATCAGAGCATGTTAATAACAATAATATACGAAATACCAATGCTCTGATGGTCATTTCGAAAAATCCTTTCTTAGTGAGCACCTAGAAGCCAAGAGGAACATACATACCAAATTTCAAGTTTGTAGGCTTTACGGTTCTGGAGATTTTGTGATGATGCGTGATTTCGCTTTTATATATATAGATTGGCTCCACTGTGCTGTCGGGGAGAAAGAAGGAGCAGAACTGAGAGGCCACTGGAATTTACCTTTGATCAGCCAAGTGGGGTTGCCAGCCATATATGACCAGCTACACGTTATCCCGGCCTTGTGTCCAGCATACCCTGCATTTTAGGAAGCCTCAACCGCTCAGGAGCAGTGGTGAAATGCTACTGGGTTTGATCTGGTTTGATCGAACCGGTAGTTAAAAAAAAGCTCCAAAGATCAGCTGAGAGGAGAAAGAAGAGAAAAGTGCAGGATTGTCTCTCCTACCTGCCCTTGTGCTTTTCTCTTTTTTATCCTCTCAGCTGATTGGTGCAGCAGAGCCTCAGCTGGTGTTTGGAAAGCTGTGTGCTCACGCACAAAGTACGCAATCACCAAACTGGTAGGGAAACTGGTAGAATCCCACCACTGCTCAAGAGCCTTCCTATCCGGCTCCAAGGAAACTTGGATTGCCCTTAGCAGGTCCCTCCAGGCTGAACTCCTGTTCCACTACAGTTCACACCAAGCATTTTGGGACACCATCACCCTCAACACACAACTCAGCTTGGTAGCCCTCTAACAACTTCCTCCTGCTTTTGTTACCTACCCCCCACCACCACTCTTTCTAACAATTTATTTCTCCCAGACTCAGTAATGCACACAGAACTACCTCTGAGCTGTGCAATAGCTCTCCAGCGACCCAGGAAGCAGCTGTGACATTTCCATAGCCAGGGCAAGCTGAAGGACTGTGCCTGTCTCACTTTTCCTGGCACATTAAATGGAAGCAGAAGGAGGCATTTGTGTTCTCTCCACCAGCCCTCCCCATAAAGGATGTTTCCTTGCAGGCTTGGGCCAATGTCTCTCGTTGTTGTGAGTCAGGCCTGGTATTCAACCAAACGGTAGTGTTAAAAGAGAGATCTCTGAGCCCCAGCAGGATCCTGCTTTAAAAGAATTAAAAGATGCTAGATGAATTTCGGAAGCAACACTTTCAGTTCTACTGTAACATATAAGTCAATGTTCCCCAAACATGTCAACTTCAAGATGGGTGGACTTCAACTACCAGAATTCATAGTTTACAGATTAACAGAGTGGAAGGGATCTTGTTGGTCCAACCCACCCCCAAGCAGATCCTACACCATTTCTGACAGATGGCAGTCCAGTCTCTTCTTGAACGCTTCCAGTGATGAAGCTCCCACAACTTCTGAAGGCCATTTCTATTCCATTGGTTGATTGCTCTCACTGTCAACAAATTTCTCCTTATTTCCAGGTTGATTCTCTGCTTGTTCAGTTTCCATCGATTATTCCTTGTCTGGCCTTCAGGTGCTTTGGAAAATAGCTTGACCCCTTCCCTCCTCTCTGTGGCAGCCCCTCAAATATTGAAAGACTGCTATAGTGTCTCCTCTGGTCCTTCTCTTCACTAGACTAGCCACACCCAGTTCCTGCAACCGTTCATCAAATTCTGGGAGTTGAAGTCCACCCATTTTGAAGTTGCCATGTTTGAGAAAAAACTGATATTAGCCACAATGCCCAAAACAGTCCACAACACTTCTTCAAAAGACGACAAGTAAGAGGAAAGATCTTATGCAACTATTAAGCCCTGCTGTTTTCCAACATGGGTAAGTAAATCCCTAAGTACAGCATGTGTGTCTGCTCCAGCCAAGATACACAGGTTGGAGAAGATTAGCCCACAAGCTGACTATCCAAAAATGCCACATGGGGAAAAAAAACAGGACAGGTGGTAGGCTTCTCAGCTACCATGGAAACATGTAAGCCTAACTCCTTACAATGGACTTGAAGCATTTGTACCATCCCTTTATCTGCTGTCTGTGTGTTTTAGGAGGTGATGAAGAAAGAACTCGCAAGAAATTTGCCTTTTATCGAAAGGGATACTACAGTGAGGACTAACACACTACTAGGAAAACAGTATCAGGAAAGATAATAGAAGCTTCAAATGGAACGCACACCAACAAGTCTACGAAAGAAGATATGAGCGTTGGGAAGAGACTGTATAGTGGTTCGTTTGTGTTTTGGGAACTCAATGGCAGATCCCAAGTTGAACTATTTGTTTTTCTGGATACAGGTAGAGAGCCCCAAAATTTCCTTTCCTGAGCAAGGCAGTTGTTAAGTGAGTCTTAACCCACTTTGCAACCTTTCTTGCCACAGTTGTTAAGCAAATCACTGAAGTTGTTAAGTGAATATGTGGTCACTAAGCAAATCTGGCTCCCCCCCTGACTTTGCAAATGAGAAGCCAGTAGAGAAGGTTACAAATGGTGATAGTATGATGACCCAGAGGTGGTATTCAGCAGGTTCTGACCAGTTTTGGAGAACCGACAGTGGACTTTTTAGGTAATTCAGAGAACCAGCAAATCCCACCTCTGACTGGCTCCGCCCCCATCTATTCTCTGCCTCCTGAGTCCCAGCTGATTGGCTGGGTCTTCTTTGGTTGCCCTGCACAGGAGAATGGAGCTGGAAAGCAGGTTAGTGGGGTAGGGAGGAAATGGGGATCTTGCAGTATCCTTCCCCTGCCACATCCACAAGCCATTTTGAATCCCACCACTGGTATGACCCCAGGATAGTGCAACCATCATAACAATATATGCCTGTTGCCAAGTGCCCATATTTTGGTCATGTGATCTGGGAATGCTACAACAACCAGGCATAAGTCAAAAAATTTTCAGTGCCATTGCAACTTCAAACAGTCACTAAACAAATGGTTGTAAGTCAAGGACCAATACAGCAAAACCCAAGGGAGGCCCCACCAATAAAAGCAACACTACGAAGCTAGGATAAAATCATGGACCCATCTAATAACCACATTTACTTATCAAGCTACACTATGATTGGCCAGATTTCTATGAACCAACTGATTATAATTTCCTGTGATTCTTAACTATATGGAAATTTGCACTAACCTGCAAGTTTATTTATTTATTTATTGGATTTCTAACCCACCCCATCTCCCGAAGGACTCAGGGCAGCGTACAATATAAAACAATACAAAATATACAATTAAAAAAATATTAAATGAGAAACCCAATTAAAGCTAAAACAATAAAACCATCATCTAAAACTCCCTTCCTCACCCTCAGCCCAGGTCAGCACATTGGAACAACCAGGGTTTGAGGTCCTGGCGGAAGGAGCGGAGGTCAGGGGCCACCCGAAGCTCCAGGGGGAGCTGGTTCCACAGGGTGGGTGCTCCCACAGAGCAGGCCCTACCCCTAGGGGTCACTAGCCGACATTGTCTGGCTGACGGAACCCCAAGGAGGCCCGCCCTGTGAGAGCACACAGGACGATGGGAAACAGTTGCTGGCAGCAGGGTCTCCCGTAAATATCCCGGTCCTAAGCCATGAAGGGCTTTGTAGGTTAACACCAGCACCTTAAATTTATTGCTAAATTTGTTGCTAACACCCTCCCAGTGCTAGATTACTCACACTTATAATCCACATCAGAGGTCTCCAAACGTGGCAACTTTAAGACATAGCTGGCTGGAGATTTCTGGGAGTTGAAGTCCACAAGTCTTAAAGTTGCCAAATTTGGGGACCCCTGATCTACATGGAAGGGAGGGGGGAATTGGAGAGGGACCTAAACTCAAAGCATGTCCCCTATATGCATCCAACCTTCCCAGCCTAATCAGAGATAATAAAGACCCTTCAGTATTACCTTACATTTGTTGACCTGCTCCACAAGCCAACAACAGAACATAGGGACAGCAATGGGCAGTCTTCCAATTCAATCTTAATTCTAATCAAGCAAAAAATTATTTTCATCAACTATGAAAATGGGGGCAAATCCTCTCCTTTTCTGCTTGCCAGTTCATGCAGACAAGGAGTGAAGCAACCCTTTCACCCAGTATACTTACTAATGAAGGCAAATATACACGTCCCGGGCAGAGGTGGTATTCAGCAGGTTCTGACCAGTTCTAGAGAATCGATGGCGGACATTTTGAGTAGTTCAGAGAACCAGCAAATACCACCTCCGATTGGCCCCGCCCCCATCTCTTCTCTGCCTTCTGAGTCCCAGCTGATCGGCTGGGTCTTCTTTTGTTGCCCTGCATAGGAGAACGGAGCTGGAAAGCAGGTTAGTGGGGTGGGGAGGGAATGGGATTTTGCAGTAACCTTCCCGTGCCACGCCCACCAAGCAACAACACGCCCACCAAGCAACGCCCACAGAACCGGTAGTAAAAACATTTGAATCCCACCACTGGTCCCGGGATAATGTTGCACAATCCAATCTGGGTTGGTTCCCAGGACCAGAGGTTTAATCTTCCAAACTTTCAGACTTGTGCTGGAGCCCAATCCTCAGGGAACTTCTCTCTCACCAGAATGTGATGATTAAAACTCTGGTCCTGGCGACCAACACAGATTGGATCCTGCAATATACTTAACTGTTGGAATTCGCCCATTCTTTTACAATCAAAATCATTCATAGGGGATGGCGGTTTTTCCACCCATTTCCATTAAAGTTTCCTCCACATACCTGGAGTCATGTTGACCAATCCACCCCTCCCAGAAATCCAATGACTTCTTCTCTCAGTCTTTTCTTTTTTTTCTATCTCTCCCATAAATTAAACCCCATTTTTCCCGTGGTACCCTCTCTCCCCAACCTTTCATCTTCCCCATCATCAAACTCTGCTTAGCTTCTGATCTTCCTTCTGTGTATTTATTAAATTTATATGTTGCCCATCTTACTGTGGAGCAACTCGGCATGGCTTACAGCATCATAAAAACAAGAATATAAGAACATTAAAATATTTTTTAAAAAAACTTCTACCCAGCTGTTTGGGCAGAAAGAAAAAAAGAAGGAAGGAAGGAAGGAAAGAATTACTTATTATTCTGCTGTGATGTCATATGTTCCAAGCTATGCAAGCTGACCAAGGAACCCAAATTGCCAAATCATTAAGATCACGAAGATATTCCAAACTCACTTCTGGTTACCTTAACACCAGCTTTTCTTACTACATTGAAATACTAAAGTTGCAACTCTCTTCATTCAGTGACAGGAAAAATTTACAATTGGTTTCATATGTCACATTCAGGTAGGGTTTAATGATGCTTTATTGAAAAAGTCACCACTACTTTTTTTGAATAAACCCAGATTAAACCTGATTTGCACAGCAAAAAAGCTCAAAAACCATGGTTTATCAATGACAATGACTCAAGTCATCAAAAGTCCTAAAGCAAACAAATCTCACTATTGGCACGATTGCAATGTGAATTTGGGCAGAGTTGTAAACCCAACTTTTGATGGCCACTAAAATGAGAAAGCTCTCAAGTCCCTCTTTCCTACCCAATAAACAACTGTGCTCAAGTGAAGTAAGTCCCATCCAACATCTCAAGCTATTGTGATGTTCTTTCTGCATTTGAAGGGGATGGAAAGACAAGACAAGCAAGTGGAAATCCTGGAGAAAAAAATTGGGAGGGGGGGGAATGAAGGCTGTCTTTGCTTACACTTCTGCTTTCAGTTTGTTGTGTCAAGCTGTACCCACACAGCATCAAATGTTGCACTTGTGCAACCCACAGCTGAAACATTTATACATTCCCTCAAAAATACTATTTTTATACTTTCCACTGATTCATAATATGATTTCTTTGGGTTTCAGTTTACAAAGTTCTGTATGATCCCACCCACCCTGCTTTCATAAGCCCTGGTTGATAGCAGTGTTTTTCAAAGTTGATAACGGTAAGATGGGTGGACTTCACCTCCCAGATTTCCCCAACCTGTAGGCTGGGAATTGAAATCCATACATCTGAATGTTATCAAATTTTGGGGGGGAAACCCCAATGGAGGACAGACTGAAGTTCTTATGAGGATGGGCTCCAACATGAGTCCAAAAGTTCAGAAGACTAAACCTCTGGTCCCCGGTGACTGACCCAGATTGGATACTGAGGTTCTTGTATCACATGGGACTTCAAGACCTTCCTTCATCCTTTCAACATGGCTATTGAAAATCAGCAGTATGACTTCCTACTATCCTGAACGCCATCACTCTGCTAAACAAATAATTCCCTCAACTATTTACAAAGTCTGCACTACTGTTACTATTAATCTTCTCATCACTCATCACCTCCCACTTGTGATTGTATGACTGTAACTTTGTCGCTTGTATCCTTACGATTTATATTAACTGTTTCCTAGTTATGATTTGACTGCTTATTGTACCCCATGACTATTATTAAGTGTTGTACCTGATGATTCTTGACTCTTGATGAATGCATCTTTTCTTTTATGTGCACTGAGAGCATTTGCACCAAGACAAATTCCTTGTGTGTCCAACCACACTTGGCCAATAAAGAATTCTATTCTATTTTCTGAAGAGAAATATACAAAAACAGAATAATCAGAAAAGATTGAATCCTCTCCCCTCCATCATTACTACCCTGCCCATTGTAGCAACATATTCTGTGGTTTATAGTTTAGCTTGTGACATCTCAGAGAACAGTAACCCAGCCAATAAACCATGGCTAAACCAACTGTACTTACGTTTCTGCTAGGAAGTCAGGTCTACCTGTTGCTGTTTAGTGCACTGAAGTGTCCGTCTTTTCCCAATAATTTCTCCAAGGAGACCCTTCTCCTCTCTTCCTTTTATAAATGCCTGATGTGTCCTATATCTCAGCCCCTGTGCTCTCTGGCTCCTTCTTCTGTCATGTCGGGGGATTAAAGCCTAATCCACACATGCAATGAAAACTACCAGTGTCCCCAAATTACAGAACAGACCATTTTGGAGCAGACCATTATGGAACAGACCGTGCCACTTCAGGCTCTGTGAGATCACATTCCCCCCTCCCCTCCTGGAAAAGCAAAAATAAACAGAGCAGGAAACGAAGTCTGATGATCTCTCTCTCTGTTTCTCTCTTGGTGTGCTAGTCATTAAAAAAAGAAAGTTGCAAGGAGTTTTACCATAAGGAAATACCCAAATATTCTGCTCAGCAGTGGCGCTCTTTCCACCCCTTATTTGATTACCTGTACAGACAATGCTCCACACTTCCAGCCTCCAGATAATGGAGAGGTGTTATTTATTAGCTTCCTTGCATGCGTGTTTTAAGAAGTGCCTGGCTTTTTATTTTATTTTTACTAAGGAAACACCCCAGAGGGATTTTAACTTCTTTTTTGGTTGTTGTTGTTTAACCCCACCTGTTGATCCCATCAAGAGTTCCCCTTGGGCAGCAATGTAACCAAACACCAGCTCCCTTCTATCATCTAGTGGGTTACCACTGGGACTTTCTAACACAGTCAGTTGCCCTTCCCATGAGAAACAGGAATGACACTCCTCGCCCATGGAAGCTCTACCATAGCCTACTCAGCACGACTCCGGAATCCACCTGGATTTGCATTCTGCTTCTTTCCAGAGAAAGCAAGTATGTCTACCAGGGCATCAAATACCACAATGAGCAAACAGAAATCTCTTGAAGCGCTTAGCTTGAACAAGTCATCAGCGGTTTCTCAAAAGATTCTTGTCAATTTGAGATAGCAAGGAGCAGCTATCTTGAAAGACCAATTTCTATCTCAGCCCTAAACTCATTTGAAGATCTTATTAAAGCCACAATTTGCTAAACTGTCTTTTGTTAACTAAGGTAAAACTGCCTGGATTCACACACTATCCTAAGCTATACATTACGGTTTGCACAACACAAACACTGAGTTTGCATGATAAACTAAGTGAAGTTGCACACTGTTGGGTGTTAAGGGTGCTGAAAAGTGTCCAGGACAGTACAGGTTGCCCTTGACTTACAACCATTTGTTGAGTGACTGTTCAAAGTTACAACAGCACTGGAAAAATAGTGATTTATGACTGTTTTTCGCATTTATGACCCCATGGCCATGTGATCAACATTTGGGACACTTGGAAAACTGATTCATATTTATGACCATTGCGGTGCCCCAGAGCCGTGTGCAACCTTCTGATAGGCAAAGTCAGTGGGGAAGCAAGATTCACTTAACAACCACGTAACTATCTTAACAGCAGCAGTTACTCACTTCACAATAGTGGCATGAAAGGTCGTAAAATAGGCAAAACTCACTTAAATAAATGTCTCGCTTAGCAATGGAAAATTTGGGCTCAATTATGTCGTAAGTGGAAGACTACCTGTACTGTCCTCAGGGCAAAAGGGCCCAAGGCAAGGATCCCTCATGACTTGAAATGTTCTGCTGAATTAAAAAACAAACAAACCAGAGACTGTAGCCAGGTGAGGACACACTGGCTGTGTAACCTTTGCATTAACCCAGTGGTCTCCAAACTTGGCAACTTTAAGACATGTGGACTTCAACTCCTATGCTGGCTGGAGAATTCTGGGAGTTGAAGTCCACAAGTCTTAAAACTGCCAAGTTTGGAGACCTCTGCATTAACCCAATGCTAAAGAAATCACATTTGGGTTTGGTGCTATGTGCAAACCAGATGCTGTGCTTTCAGTCCACCCAATCTGTCACCACTACTGTTTTTGTATATGATCCAGGAGAGCAAATATACTCTTCATGGTTCCCATAACCAGGGCCCAGTTTCCAGACACATTGTACAATTCCATCATACAATTATGATGGAAGGAGGGATAGTTTGCAAAGATAGAAAAATACAATGAGGCATAATTAATATAATGAATGTTGATGTAAGCCAGATTTCCTTTTTTTCCTTCTCCTGCCTCTAATTTTTCTTGTTACTATTTCTTCCTTTTTTTTCCATAACAGTTTGCCTCAAAAGGGAATAGTGTGATGAGTATGCATATCTATTAATGTTTTAATCTGGGGAAAATTTCTGCCACAAATAATCTTCGAGAGGTTGTAACTGTACAGATAGTCTTCAACTTACAGCAGTTCGTTCAGTGACGTTCAAAGTTACATCAGAAAAAAAGTGACTTATGACCGTTTTTTACATTTACCCCCTTGCAGCATCCCTGTGGTCACGTGATCAGATGCTTGGCAATTGACTCATATTTATCATGGAGGGAATGCCCCAGGGTCATATGATCATCCTTTGCAACTTTCTGAAAGCAAAATCAATGCAGGAGCCAGATTCTCTTAACAACTATGTTACTAACTTAACAACTGTAGTGATTCACTTAACAACTGTGACAAAAAGGTCGTAAAATGAGGCAAAACTCCCTTGACAACTGTCTCCCTTAGCAACAGAAATTTGGGTTCAGCGGAGGTTATGAGGACATGAAGATGCAAAACGGGGATGCCACCACAAATGACAGCAATGGAACTGGCTCGCATCATCAACCTGCTTCCACCAGAGACTGCCACCAACACAAGCCATCTTGCAAAGCAACCAAGAGAATTTTTAGAACAGTGCAATCTCAAGGAATACCTTTCTAGGATTTAAGAGTGATTTACCGGTGCTTACGGTTCCCCTACAGTCCAAATTCTTTAGCAAACTAATTCGATCCTCCCCATCAAGGGTTAAGTACCAACACATTCCACACTCCCTTGTTCCAGGCAAGGTGATAGCTGATTTCAGCAGAGAAATATGGAGAAGGAAAACTAGGTATAAGACAGAGAATTTAAAAATATTCAGAGAAGTTTACAACTAAAAATGCAGAATGGTTGAAATGGCTGATCTACAAGATTGTGCTAGTATAAAGATCTAATTCAAAAGACCCTATGTGGATTTTCTTGTTGTTAAAAGTTATAGTGCATTATTGTTCCGATGCCTTCAGCTGCATTGGGACTTTAATTCCCATAATTCTCAATCAGCCTGATCATTAACTGGGGATTAAAGGAGCAGCTAAAAAGCAAGTTACCTGCAAATTTTGAAGACAAACCACAGTGTGCCCATCTGCTGGGAAATATGACAGTTCTACACCAAACAACTGGAGGATACCAAGGTGGAAATCTGGAAAGGAGACCTTAATTGTGGCCAGACTCCACTCACATTCACTAAATTGCACATTGTAATAGTATTGTTAACATTTCCTTAAAACATGTTACAGTTTTAGTCAACTTTGCAAATGTTGTTTTTCTTCTTGAATTTTGTTTACAGTGCCCTGAAAACTGAAAAAGTCTAACTGAAAAGGCAGAAGAATAGAGTTATCGTGTAGACACAAAAATTACCAAGGACAAAATATTTAAAGAGCAAAAAAACCACCCATTAAAAGCTCCAGAGAATAACAACAACAAAGTCCAGTATTCCAGGACACCATGAATGACTTCACAAGCCTATTTAGTCACTGTTCAACTCTACCCAAGTTCTCTCATCATACTAAACCATAACACAATCTTCCTGGATCTGATGCAGCATGTTGCACTATCCCAAGCAAACGGGTTTACTCAACAAACCACAATTAAGCTAATCATAACTTAGTGCAACATTTGAACCCAGGGTCTGAAAATGCTTTCTCAGAAGGTGCAGTAGAGAGCTAATTCCTGTTGTCTGGCTGATAAGTCATCCAAATCTTTCAACAGCCCTTTTCTTCCAACAGGTTCCGACCATTTATGTTGGAAACATCTCTGTAATTTCACTTTAACTACAGTAACATAAGCACAAGGAAAGAAAACAAAGGAATACAGAGGAACAAACAGATGGCTATTTTGATGGGAAAGGGGATTGCCTCTTATGAAGATAAGTCCTACTCCACATAATAACACATCAATTAATCATACTGGACTTACTTCTACAATGCAGTAACCCCCATTCCTTTAAGAAGCCAATACAGATAGTCCTTGACTAAACAGCAGTTGTTTAGCGAATGTTTGAAGTTAAAATGGCACTGAAAAAGTGATTTATGATTGATTCTTGCACTTACAACCATCACAGCATTCCCACGGTCACATGATCAGACTTAGGGTGTTTGGCAATCAGAATGTATTTACATTAGGTTGCACTATCCTGGCATCACTTGATCACTATTCCCAGCTGGCTTCCAACAAGAAGGTCAATGGAGGAAGCCAGATTTGCTTAACCACAACATGATTCACTTAACAACTTCAGTGGTTCTCTTAACCGCCATGGCACAAAAAAGTCATAAAATTGACTTAACCTACGCTTTGCTTAAATTAGCAATGGAGAAATAAGGCCGTCAGTTGAGGAGTACTTGCATATAACTAACACACATGGCATAGCCTTTCCTACACCAATCACTTCGTTCTGGGACCATCTTCACCTTCTCTATAGCAGATGTAAAAGACTTGAGATCCCAAGTGCTATGGTGGATCCAAGGTAGCTTCTTCTGAAGGAGAGGTAAAGTCAAAGTAACCATGACTGCAATCCATAAGGAGTCATAGAGCCCAAAGAATCCAGAAGCCCCCTTTGTAAAAAGAATCAGCAGAGTGGCTTCAAAGCTGCTGGGAAATGAAACGACGATAAGCAACCCATGCGTGGATGAGATGAGATGACACAGACCACAATATACTTGGGGCTTTGTGTTCAAGAGTAATGCTGGCAGCCAGTAAGAAGGCTACCCTTTAGGTCACATGATTCTGGGCAGAGAGTGCATCAGATCAAAGGTTTTCGACGAAACCCCAGTTTAAGTTGCACTACCGAAATGTCACACATGCAAAGGATTCCTCCATTGTAACCCACCATCAATGGAAATTGTTTGAGCAGACAAAATATAAATATCAACCCCGTGCATGCAGTGGAAATTTTCTTCCGCAAACTGCGTCCAAGGAAACAAAACAGCTCTTCTGCTACTATTGAACTCCATGCTATGAAACTTGCAACTCTGCAGATGCAGATTATGTAAAATAACCAAGACCCCAAATAAGGACATTTCCAAATCCAGGAATATGCAAGGCATGTAAAGATATCAGCAAAGTTAACCATCTCTAGTGGTCATCCCACTTCGGACCTGTGAAACCCGTAACCAAGTCCAACCCAGCTGATTGACAGATGCTTCTGAACCACCAATGCGCCTAACTTTCAGAAAACATTCACTTTAACCATTCTATTTAACTTCAGCATTTTACTTATTGCACCAACATGAAGAACTTGAAAATAATTATAAATATTTCCTTTCGCCAACTCTGTCGTCCCCAATACCAGGTTATCAATACATCATATGAAGATTTGTATTCAAGGAACAATCCTCAGGATTGGGGGGACAGAAGAGAAAAGCATTGTGATACCATGATCCTTTAATCCAAAACAATAATCCAGGCTGCAACCCTATTATATAAAAGTTTTTTTAAAAAGCTAAATTGTAGATCAGTGTTTCTCAACCTCAGCAGTTTTAGGAGATATGGACTTCAACTCCCCAAATTCCCCAGACAGCATGGCCACACCTCTTAAAATTGCTAAGGTTGACAAACACTGTTGTAGATTATGTGTCTCTAAAAGAGCATGTAGCTGTCTAGCTTCATCAGGGCTGGTAGTTTCAGAGACATGCTCTCACAAGAATGACCAAATCCAGAATTCCTTGCATAAGACAAGAGGGGGAAAGTTGGTAGGAGGGGGAAAACACCACAAATAATAATCAGAGAGCGATCCCATCAACAATAGAGCCAATTGTTTTTGAGATGTGCAGACCCAAAACATAAGGACAAGCATCTAAGACAGCCTCACAAACAGATCCATAAATGCTGCCTTATCTGGCTTTAAGTCTGTATAGGACCACACAGGCAGGATGGTATTATGCATGCAAAAAAGAGGCTTGTATTACAAAAATACACCTATAGTTGTACTTGGGCCATGTATTTATATTACACTTCTGCTTACTTTTCTCAGCCAAAGTTGGACAGCTGCCTCAAGCCATCCCCACGGTGAGAAATGAACAATTAGAGACCTAGGTCAAGCCAACGATGCCTTAATCCTGTGTGAAGCTCTTTTGCTCATGGGTCTTCAAAATCACAGAGAACTTTCCCACCAAATCCTAGCCCACCCGGGTTAACAAGTGGCTGGATGGACACTTCTCCCCACCCACCCCGTCCCAGCTACCAAATTATTTGAGCTGGTTCTGTTCTAATATTTTGCACCACACATCAACCTTAACACCCCAACAGGATTGCCCACGGTTAGACTCACTCCTTCTAAGTGTTCCATACAATCATCTCCTAGGCTCCTGGGGTGTGCAACAGGTTACAACGAGCAAACAAGCCTCGGAGCAGCTCTGCTCTAGAGTCAGATTGCCAGCTTCTGCCTTGCCTTTTAATAAGTCAAGATGCCTCCGGCCAGGCTGACACAGTCGCCGTTGCCCTCGTAGTTTAATGACATTGCAGCCTACGTGTCATTTGACCGATCAACAGGTGAACTGTGTGCTGAAGTTAAAAAGAGAATTGCAACTGAATGTTCCACAGGAAGCAGCAGCAAGCCCCCAGCCGGTTTACTCATCACCAGCTGGAAGACAGGCCAGAAGTGTTTTTAGAATAAAATTCCCAAGGCATTTGGCACTTCTCATCCCCACTCCCCAGCCTTTCTACATTCCTTCCTAAAGCATGCAGGCAAGGCAACACGACCTCAGTATCCTAGCTGCACAGAGAGATGGTACTTCTGATGAGACTGCAGGACCAACAAACCTCTCCCCCACTACCTGGTACAAAGCTACCCCGCTTGGCAGCCTTGTTCCCTGACCCCCCACCCCACCCCCATATCTGGACCTTCCTCTGGGCTCCAAGGTGGCAGCAGTAGAGCAGGGGTCTCCAACCTTGGCAACTTTTAAGATCTGTGGACTTCAATTCCCAGAGTTCCTCAGCCAGCAAAGCTGGCTGAGGAACTCTGGGAGTAGAAGTCCACAGGCCTTAAAGTTGCCAAGGTTGGAGACCCCTTCCACTAGAGAGTCTCTGTTTTTACTTGGCTGATGTGCACTATTAATAGATGCTTACCATTCTCTCCCAGATCTTTCCTCGGCAGAAATAAACCACTCCCAGGTCCCCAAAGCCTCCCTCCGAGGCAGGAAAGGCGAGGACTAAAGCCAGCCAGGCCCCTCCAGGCTGCCCATAACCTTCTCCACGTTTCCATCTGCTCAGCTTGCATCTGCCAGACACAAGTTTCCTTGTGTCCCTTGTGTCCTTGATTCAGCCTGCCGTGCCCCCCCCCTCCTTCCCACAACTCCAGCAGGGCTCTTAAGCTGCAATCTGCAGCCACTACTAGGAAATCCTGCCACAGTTGGGAGAGGGAGGGAGCGAGGGAGGGGGCTGCCTGCGCTCACCAACTCCTGCAGTGTATAAGTGGCCCACTAGCATCAGGCTGGGCAAGAGCCTTCTGTCCTGGGGCGCACCATTGTTGAAAGGAGAAAAAGTGTTTCTGGGCACAAGGAAGACTGGTGATTGAAAAAACAAAATAAAAACCCTTTTGAGGAACAGCCTGGCACACGAGCCACAGGGGCACCTAAGAGGGAACCTCACCTAAACCTTTCGCTTCCTTCAGCCTGCCCAGGTGCAAGCACACAGCTCAGTGCACTTCAAAAGCTGTCCGATATACTAGTTCAGTCTCGCCCAGCAGTCTGTCTGATAGGAGCTGCTATCTGAGATTCTTGTAATGGGAGATGCCCAGCACTGAGCTAAGGCCCTTCTTCACGGAAAACATGTGCTCTGCCAAGAGTTATAGCCCCTCCCCAGGAGATGTTTCTGGGCATACCCTGTGAGGAGAGACTCATTCAAGCAAACTGCATATTGTTATTAAACCCAGTATTATATCTGATTCCCTTTACACACACACACACAAATAAATCCTCGAGAATCTAGCTCTTACCTTCTGGTTCCCATCTCCTGGAAAGAATGCTCTATGGTCCCTTCACAAGCCCAGCCAAAGGAGAGTTTCCAAGATTCAGGAGCCAAGCATTCTTGCTTGCTCTCTCCCCCACCCTCTCTCCCACCCATCACTAAAACTTTTCCTGTGCAAAAGTGTGTCAACAGATCTTGACAAAGAAAAGCTCAGAGGTTTAAGGCAAGTAGCACCCAGAGCACCTCCTCAGCCAAAGTGTTCCTGCTAATTTATTCCTGTACTAGTCTGTAATGTTTTGATTCCTCTTCCTCTTGTCGGCTTGTCAAACCACATCAGGAGCCAGAGGGGGGCTTGGGGGCAGGGGAGAGACATCCCAAGAACGAGCATTGGAGAGTGTTTTTTAATGTATCTAGCATTTCAAAAATGGGCTCCATGCAGGAGCAGCCTAAGACATTTTGTGCCATCACTAAGATGGGAACAATCAATGTTGCCATCCTATGCCTACTTTGCTAGGGGTAAGTAAGGTTGAGGTCAGATAACACCAGAGTGTAAATGTGCCCAGTGAGATAGCTTTAAAAAGGAGCGGAAGACTCCTTAAGGCCAGAATCTGAAAAACACTGCTTTGCAGGAATGAGAAAGTCACCTGTGCTTCTCCACTTCTATACATAAACTGCCCTGTGTGGTGATCATTCCTCCTACAACTTAAAGCATCGCACCTTGTTTTGGGAGGAGCCAACCAAAAGGTGCCCAGAAGGGGATTGACTTCGGCTGCTACCTGGAGCATCCTGACTGGCAAGTAAGGCCCACTGGAAACATGATGAAGCTTGTCCTTGAGTAACCAAATCCAATTTCTTCACTTGCCAAGAGACTTTTAGACACACGGTTTGTCCGAAAAGGCATGGGGGAGAGGGGGCAATCTGGTGCCACCCTCCACTGGTTTTCATAGTACAAAACTCCAGGCAACCCACCTTCTAAGGCAGGGGTCTCCAACCTTGGCAACTTTAAGCCTGGTGGACTTCAACTCCCAGAATTCCCCAGCCAGCTTTGTGAATTCTGGGAGTTGAAGTCCACCAGGCTTAAAGTTGCCAAGGTTGGAGACCCCTAAGGGATAAAAACCTGCCTGGGTAGTGTCACTCAACACTTTTTCCAGAAAGGGAGGGGGGAGAGGGAGGGAGGGAGGGAGAGAGAGAGAGAGAGAGAGATTGGGGGGGTGTCTCCTCTTGCCACCTCTCTTCATTGGCCTGGGGGGGGCTGTCATGCCATAGTCTCCCCCTACCTCCCATTCTTCAGCTTGCCAACAGACACCCCCCTTTTTTTCCCCAGGACCACAGACCTGTTTTGCAAGCTCCGCTGGTGCTGCTCGCTTCTCCAGCCGCTCGTTTGCAAAGAAGGCTACCTCGACAGCCCTTTCCTTCTTTCTTCCACCGCCCCCCCTCCTCCCCACCTCTTTCTCAAGCCACATTCACAATGCCTTGGGGAGGGGGGGGCTGAGAGGAAACTCTATAGAGGAGAGTTCACCCCTTTCCCAAGGAAGGTTCTGCAGGGCGCTTCCGTTCCTAATCGCGCCTCCCCTGCCAGCCCCACATGCTGAAATAATAAAGGTTTGTTTGCCTGCGAAAAAGCCCGCCTCGCTTCTCCCGCCTGCCACCCCGTCCCCCTGCCGCAACTCCTTCCCCTTTCAAAGCATCGCCTCCTCCTCCGCCTCTCAACTCTGTACTCCCCCCTCCCCACCCCCGGTAAACAGATCCGCTTACTCCGTGGCTTCTCCAGCGCGCGCGCACACACACACAGAGATACACACACAGAGATACACACGCGCGCCCAGCGCCCTTCGGCTCGCGCGTCCCAGAACTGCATGTGCGAAGTCAGATTAATGTTTACACCTAAAGCGATTTCGGGAGCAATTTTAAGAAGCGGCAGCGCCAAGGGGACCGCGGGTGAAAGAGGAAGGGAGGGAGGGAGGGCGGCACGGAGGGAAGGAAAGAAAGTGACGGCTGACAATCCGCATATTGCAAAAAAAGGGGTGGTGGTGAATAACTGAAGAGGTGAAAGAGAGAGAGAGAGAAAGAGAGAGAGAAAGGCAAGAAATAAAAAGAAATTATCACCTTTTTTTTTGCGCGCGCGCTTCAACTGTCTTACCTCCAGCTGCCAAGGCTTTGCTTACACTGGTCGAGACAAAAGGCTGGTTCATACGGATTAGTTGTTGGGTTTTTTTTTTTGGTGTGTGTGTAAAAAAAACTAAAATAAAAATCAAGCATTCGCGTCTTTCTCTCCACCCATCATCCCTCTTCCGAATCCCGCTGCTACTTCGCTGCCCACACGCAACCCCTCCGAGCGGAGGAGGAGGAAGAGGAGGAGGGGGTGGACTTCTGCTTTCCCCCCAACCTCCCTCCCCACCCTTCCCGAAAAGGTTAGAGAGGAGAGGAGTGCAGAGGGAGGGAGGGGGAGAGAGGAGGGGGGGCGAGGCACGGAGCAACTCGGGTGGGAAAAGAAATTGGGAAGCCATCCGACGTCCTGGGGTCGCGGAGGGGGGGAACCCAGAAAAGAAACGGGGGAGAGCTTGGCACGAGCCAAATAACACCCCCCTCCCAAAACCCCTCTGGAAAGATTTGGCCCGGGGTGGGTGTGGGTGTGAGGTAGGGGGTTGGGGAAAGGAACAGGGGGCGTTGGAGGGCGGCGCGGGCTAGCTGGCTGGCGAGGGGGCAGCCCGCCGAGTTACTCACCAGCCTGCTGCTGTTGCTGCTGCTGCTGTTCCTGCTGTTCCTGCTGCTGCTGCTGCTGCCCACCGATCCCTTCGGCGGCGGTGGCTGCCTTTCGGGAGAGACTTTTTTCTTCCAGGGGATCAGGAGACTCCTGGCTGCCGGGGAGACTGCCCGACCCTTCGGCGCCACTGCCAACCTTCAGCGACAGCATATTCATCGCCTGCGCGATCACATTATCCTCACGCAACTCTGCTGGACGCGGTCCCTTTTCGCCGCTGCCGCCGCCTCTTTCCCTCGCCTCCTTTTTCCTTTCGCTGGCGCTCTCGGCACGCTCGCTTTCTTCCTTTTGCTTTTGCCTCCTTCCTTCCTTCCTTCCTTCCCTTCCCTCCCTTCCCCACCACACCGCACACAAAAGACGGGAGCCAGGAAGGAGGGGTGGGTAGGAAAATATGCAAGGCGGCGAGAATTGGCTTCCCAGCGCTCGCTCGCTCGCCGCCCCCCGCGCCTCTGTCTCTCGCGCCGCTGCTGGAAAAGGAAATGAAGAAGAAGAAGCGGGCGGGCGTGGGGGGGGGGGGTTGGAGAGGAAAAGCAGACCCTTGGCTCGCGCTGCCGCTCAGCTGCTGCTGCTGTGCTGGGCTGGGGGATTTTGCTCCTCCGCCCCGCTGGTCGCCCGCCGCCGCCGCCTCCTTCTTCTTCCCACCGCCGCTTTGGCTCGCTCACTCCTCCTGCCTTGCGCCTCTCGCTTGCCGGGCTCGGAGAAAAGGCTGGCTGGGGAGCTTCTTCGCAGCCGCTGTTGCCGCCTTGGCTGCCTCAGACGCTCTCGGCTTACCTTCGCTTGTCAGCAGCCCGAGCAGCATCCGGAACCCCAGGGAGAGACCCGCAAAGCATCTTGGGGGATGTAGTATTTCCTTTTTTTTCGGCGAGGAGGTGGGGAGGGGGAGGAGAGGAGGAAAGGAGAGCGAGCCGACTTTTGGGGCTGGACGGGCGACGAGGGGCTGCGCGAATTGGCGGAACCAGCCAGCCGGGCGGCGGCGGCGGTAGAAGCGCTTTCCATGCGATGCTTCCCGTCCTCCGGAGTGCGCGCTCGGAAAGCTCCATGGTGGTTCCGGGTTCGCAAGTGGCCGTGCGATGTTGTCACCCTGATTCAGGGGGGTCCCCAAACTTGGCAACTTTTAAGACTTGTGGACTTCAATTCCCAGAATTCTATGCTGGCTGGAGAATTCTGGGAGTTGAAGTCCACAAGTCTTAAAGTTGCCAAGTTTGGGGACCTCTGCCCTAATTGTTTTAAAAAAAGAGGGACAGAGAAAGAGAGATGCTATAGGATCTCGGGGATCCTTGCGAGGTGCAGAAGGCAAATTTAGCTGGAGGTAACTGGGTGGGAGGGAAGGTTGGAGGTAACTGGGGGGAGGGAAGATTGCCCCCCCCCTCTTCCCAGCGTTATGGGCCAAACCTTTTCCAGGGTTCGGTTTTAAAGAAATGCTCAGCTGCAACTGCCCTCTCCCCTCTCCACACCCTTTCTCTCCTGTCCTTGTTCACCTTCTTTAAACTATCGGCCCCTCGGAGTTAGCGGCTCTGTGTGTGTGTTTAAAGCTACGAGATTCTCCTGGGATACCCAGCCCTTCACAGAATACTTCGCGGGGTGGGGGGGTGCTTGCTGATCTCGGGGAAGCTTCCCAAAAGGGGGAAAAATACTATAGAAAAGGAAAAATGCCTCGTCTATAAATAAGACGCTACTGTTTATGTGTGAGCAGTACCCTCTAATGGTGGGAACCGGGACTGCTCCGCTTCGGGGAAATCTCCGAGCCTTGAACCCCCGACTTGTTCTTTCGTTCCGCAAGGAGTAGATCTCTCCGATCCAGGACAAGGGCGCGGATGGTGGCGTGGGGCAGGGATGACATCAAGCAATCCAAAGGCTGTGAGCCCAGCCTACTCTTAACCTCAGCTAAGCAGTCTCTGCAGGGAACTTGTAATCTTCTAAACCAACCTTGGCAGCTTTAAGACTTGTGGAATTCTGGGAGTCGAAGTCCACATGTCTTAAAGTTGCCAAGGTTGGAGATCCCTGTTCTAAACGAACAGCAGGACACATCTGACCAGAGCTGTTAACAGTACGGGTGAGCAGCTCAGAAAGTGCCTCCAGATTCCTTACTATATCCTGCCCACCGCCCCACCAGAGCCACCCAGGATCCTACTGGAAAATGTGAAGGCCAATGGTCAAAATAACAGCTGTGCAGCTTCCCTGTTTTTCTCTGTAAATGGTAAAGGTAAAGGTTCCCCTTGCACATACGTGCTAGTCGTTTCCGGCTTTAGGGGGCGGTGCTCATCTCCGTTTCAAAGCCGAAGAGCCAGCGCTGTCCAAAGACATCTCCGTGGTCATGTGGCCGGCATGACTAAATGCCAAAGGTGCATGGAACACTGTTCCCTTCCCACCAAAGTGGTCCCTATTTTTCTACTTGCATTTTTACATGCTTTCAAACTGATAGGTTGGCAGAAGCTGGGACAAGTAACGGGAGCTCACTCCATTATGCGGTGCTAGGGATTCGAACCGCCAAACTGGATCAGAAAGTTCAGCATCTTAGCCACTGCATCCCTTTTTTCCCTGTATAAAACTAAGCAAATAAGATAGGAAAAAGGCCTCTTCCAAATCAATGGTCTCCCAACCAACATTTCAGGAACATGCTTAAAAACAGAGGAAATCTAACATGAAAAATAAGTTTATGTTCATCTTCAGAAGGGATGTAAGCTGCTTCCCTTTTGGGAGTTCCCATCTGCTACCAGTAACATGATTTCTGCCAAATGGGAAAAACCTAGTGGTCAAAATGTCCACTCTTTCATTAAATGGGCGTCATACATCACTACCTACTGGTTATTCATTTTCAGTATCTATCATTCCATCATTGATCCATAAATCATTTTATCCAGCAATTGTATAAGAAATCTACTTTCTCATATTTTTAGGTTTCTTGGTAACTCTCTGAACAGCAGAAAGCTGGTTTGTATCCCCACTCATAGGCTGCACTGAACTTCCCAAAATTTTGCTTTTTGTCAGCTTCTGTACTTTTTCAACCAGAACTCTGCTAAACAAGTTCTGAGGAACATTGAAGAGACATGTGGTTTTTACATTCTTGTTACCTGTTTTTTTGTTACAGATTTGTATTCTTCTAGTTACCAGATACAGTCTTCACACACACACACACTACACAAGATTCACAACCGTTTCATAATCAAACCACATCCACATTTTAACATTTCTCCAATTAACACCATCTAACCTTACTGTTTTTCAGTATTTTCCCTACATTCATTACTTCTTCATCAGCAATTTCTTGTTGGATGCTAATATTTGTAGAAGTACGGAGTTGGAAGGATCTAGTCCAACCCCTGCTCAAACTCAGGGGGTGGAAAGATTGTCCAATCTCTTTTTTAAAATCTCCAATATTGGGGTAGCTACAACATAGTTTCAAAAAATATTTCAATTTCACTCTTCAAAAGATTACTATCACTCCTCTAAAATATTCTTCCAGTATTCCCTGATTTAGATTTCCTTCCAAATAATACAATTGCTTTGATTCTTAATTCCCTTCTACAGGAAGTTCCTTGTTTAGCTTTGTTCACCCTGTTCCAAGGCCATTTTTAAAATTTCCATCAAAACCACTCTACAGGTAAAACTCAAAAAATTAGAATATTGTGCAAAAGTTCATTTATTTCCGTAATGCAACTTAAAAGGTGAAACTAATATATCAGATAGACTCATTACATGCAAAACAAGATATGTCAAGCCATGGTTTGTCATAATTGTGATGATTATGGCTTACAGCTCATGAAAACCCCAAAACCACAATCTCAGAAAATTAGAATATTGTGAAAAGGTGCAATATTCTAGGCTCAAAGTGTCCCACTCTAATCAGCTAATTAATCCATAACACCTGCAAAGGATTCCTGAGCCTTTAAATGGTCTCTCAGTCTGGTTCAGTAGGAATCACAATCATGGGAAAGACTGCTGACCTGACAGTTGTGCAGAAAATCATCACTGACACCCTCCATAAGGAGGGAAAGCCTCAAAAGGTAATTGCAGAAGAAGTTGGATGTTCCCAAAGTGCTGTATCAAAGCACATTAATAGAAAGTTATGTGGAAGGGAAAAGTGTGGAAGAAAAAGATGCACAAGCAGCAGGGATGACCACAGCCTGGAGAGGATTGTCAGGAAAAGGCCATTCAAAAGTGTTGGGGACTTTCACAAGGAGTGGACTGAAGCTGGAGTTAGTGCATCAAGAGCCACCACACGCAGACGGATCCTGGACATGGGCTTCAAATGTCGTCAGAAGCGTCTTACCTGGGCTAAAGAAAAACAGACCTGGTCTGTTGCTCAGTGGTCCAAAGTCCTCTTTTCTGATGAGAGCAACTTTTGCATCTCATTTAGAAACCAAGGACCCAGAGTATGGAAGAAGAATGGAGAGGCACACACTGCAAGATGCTTGAAGTCCAGTGTGAAGTTTCCATAGTCTGTGTTGATTTGGGGAGCCATGTCATCTGCTGGTGTTGGTCCACGGTGCTTCATTAAGGCCAGGGTCAACGCAGCCATCTACCAGGAGATTTTGGAGCACTTCATGCTTCCTTCCACAGACGAGCTTTATGGGGATGCTGACTTCATTTTCCAGCAGGACTTGGCACCTGCGCACACTGCCAAAAGCACCAAAACCTGGTTCAATGACCATGGGATTACTGTGCTTGATTGGCCAGCAAACTCGCCTGACCTGAACTCTATAGAGAATCTATGGGGCATTGCCAAGAGAAAGATGAGAGACATGAGACCGAACAATGCAGAAGAGCTGAAGGCTGCTATTGAAGCATCCTGGTCTTCTATAATACCTCAGCAGTGCCACAGGCTGATAACTTCCATGCCATGCTGCATTAAGGCAGTAATTGCTGCAAAAGGGACCCAAACCAAGTACTGAGTACATATGCATGCTTATACTTTTCAGAGGTCTGATATTGTTCTATGTACAATCCTTGTTTTATTGATTGCATGTAATATTCTAATTTTCTGAGATTGTGGATTTGGGGTTTTCATGAGCTGTAAGCCATAATCATCACAATTATGGCAAATCACGGCTTGAACTATCTTGCTTTGCATGTAATGAGTCTATCTCATATATTAGTTTCACCTTTTAAGTTGCATTACAGAAATAAATGAACTTTTGCACGATATTCTAATTTTTCGAGTTTCACCTGTATACTTTCTTGACTCTTTTAATGGTATAGGGTTGCTGCCTGAGCAAGGGGCTGGACTAGAAGACCTCCAAGTTCCCTTCCAACTCTGTTATTATGTTAATCTATTAATCTTATTTGTTTCGTATCCTTGACTATATGTTAGCAAGTGTCCCTTTCTCTCTCTGTACAGATAGTATATTGTACTTCTTTCTTATTCCCATTTTTACAGCAATTTTCTACACATACTTCCCTTATCCATAGCTTCTTTCACTTCATCATTTCATACTCGATTACTGTAACTCCATGCAGCTCTGTGAAACTCAGTAATTTAATTTCTTTTACTCTGTTTCAAGCAGAGTAATCTCAATTTCCCACCAATTCTGTTTGGGAGATGAATCCACCGTCTTCCCTCTTTTTTATATATATTGCGGCCATTTTGTTATCAGTCTAAATATTTTCACTTGTTCCTTTTCTTCTGTGTCACTTTTCTGTCTCAAACCCACTCTTAGTTGTACCAGAAAATGGCAGAAGAGAAATAAAAGAAAGCTAAAAATGAAGAAGCCAAAAAAGAAAAAATATGCCAAGAAATAGCTTCCTATTTTCTTTACAGGTTGTGTTTCTCAAAACTCCAAAAGCCTTATATTTCTCAGTCATAACCACTCTTTCATCCAAACCAAGCAGCAAGTTACAAAATACAATTTCCAGTCAGGTAAATCCAATGCTCCTTTTTCCTTTACATCTTGTAACACCTTATATTTCACTCATGTTTTTTTTCCTTTGCCACACAAATTTAGAGATATCCTTCTGCCACTGTTTAAATGGTGCATCAATTGTCAAAACAGGTATTGATGAAACAAAAACAACATTCTAGGCAAGGCATTCATTTTAGTCACAGAAATTCTTGCAACAATGACAGTTGTAGTTTCTCCCATCTTTAACACATCTTTGTTAACTTCATTCCACGTCTTATCACAGTTATACTGAAATACCATAGAATTCATATTTGTCATGGTGATACCCAAATATTTTACTTTCTTCTCAATCTAAAAACCTTCTTTGTTCATCAGTTCTTTGAACGTCTGCTTTCATGTTTTTGTTAACATCTTTGTTTTATTTATTAATCTTAAAGACTGCTAATGTATCAAATACTTTCCATTTGCCCAGTTTCAATTCCTTTTAAAAGATTTTCCAGAAACAATACCAAATTGTGTTTCAGGCAGGCTGCAATGCTGTGTTTGTTTATCTGAGGTAAAAAATATCCAAGGCTTCTGTCAGCCCTTTGAGGTAGGCCAGGTCAAGAAACAGACACCTCATGAACTACAGGTAATCCTCAAATTACAATTGCAGTTGAACCCAGAATTACCACACCTATCACCCCACTAAAAATCATGGTCATGTAACTGCAGGAGGTTACCAATTGCCAAGTGCCAAAAATGTAATTACATGATTGGGGGAGGGGCAGCCTTCAGAATTTTGTAAATGGGTTATAACTAGCTCTAGAGAGGTCCATTGTAATTTTGAACAGTTGCTAAGTGATAGTCATTAAGTGAGGACTGCCTATATTGTTGTTAAAGGGATAAATAACAGAATCTTTTAAAGCCTGACAGATTCTCCCTCTCTCTTCTTATAACAAAGAGAATCAATATGGGGTAATCTTGAGTTTCTTCCTCACTCCTTCCTCCCTTTTGGGGTTAATCTGAAATGACATCAGTGAGCCTTAAATCTCAGTTTAAAGAGTGGTACATTAAAAAACAGTGCCAGTTATGAGATTTATAACCAGCCATCTTGTGTGAATGTAGCTATTATGGCTATTTTGAATTAACATTCTGCATGAACTTAGTCAATTATGGTTTATTAATAAACAGTGTTTAAACTAACTGTCACTTTGCATAATATGTGTATGCCTCTACAGTGGCATCCAATGCATTTATTGTGGAATATCCCCCTCCCCACCATACAAGTTGCCCATTTCAATGGTAGTATTCAATTTTTTTACTACCGGTTCTGTGGGTGTGGCTTGGTGGGCGTGGTATGGCTTGATGGGCATGGTGTGGCTTGGTGGGTGTGGCCGGGGAAGGATACTGTAAACTCTCCATTCCCACCCTACTACAGGGAAAGGATACTGTAAAATCCCCATCCCCTCCTCACCCCACTAACCTGCTTTCCAGCTTCGTTCTCCTGTGCAGGGCAACAAAAGAATACCCAGCTGATCAGCTGGGACTCGGGAGGCAGAGAATAGATGTGGGCAGGGCCAGTCAGAGGCGGGATTTGCTGGTTCTCCAAACTACTCAAAATTTCCGCTACCGGTTCTCCAGGACTGGTCAGAACCTGCTGAATACTACCTCTGGCCCATTTCCTCATGGGCTGATGGACACGTTCCAGTAATCTCTCTGTTCATAGAGCAATGGCATGAACCACTGCTGCTATTTTAATATTTTTATTTGTTGCTTTTCTTCAAAACTTATTGATTTTAATCCGATTTATGGATTTAAGATGTAGTTTTAAACATGTCTTGGGGTGCTCTTTGTTTGAACTTTCTAATTCTCATCTAATTATTGTAAACCACTCTGGAGAGGACCTTTTTCAGAAATTATGGTTTCAGGAATTATGGTTTCAGAACTATCAGGAACATCACCAGATCCCTGGGAGCAAGCATTAAGAAACACAGCAGGGCTTCTTCCTAAGTAAACACAGTCATATCATCCGGTTACCATGCTGACAATCTTCAAGACTTTTCAGAACATTCCTTGTGCCCCAGAGAGATGTTACAAAGATGAGAGGCTGTTGGCCTCCAGCAGCTACTGATGTCAGCTTTGAATTCCTCTGCTATTTTTAGCATCTGATCACAATCAATACAAATCACCACCATCTCCTCTCTTCTTTGGACCTTTCCATATACAATTAATTCAGCATAACCACACAGCCGCATTTGTGGCATGATCACAAATCCATCACAACCAGGGTTAGATGTTCAGCCAAGACAAAAGGAGCATTAGGTGACCCTAAATGGCTACCTAGTCCAGCCTTCTTTTTCCACAAAAACATAATAACAAGATTCTGGGAGGTCCACAAGTGGTACCTAGATATAAGGAGCATGAAGATCCCATTGGCTTAGAGCAGAGGTCTCCAAATTTGGCAACTTTAAGACTTGTGGACTTCAACTCCCAAAATTCTCCAGCCAGCATAGCTGGGAGTTGAAGTCCACAAGTCTTAAAGTTGCCAAGTTTGGAGACCCCTTGCTTAGACCAATGCTAACACAATATTTGACTTTTGTACAGGGAATGGATTTTTAGGAATGTAAGATGGTGGCAGTAGAACAGGGAATTTGTGATAGTTTGCCCCCCTTCATTATAAACCTCTTTCTCCCAGAATGTTTTAAAGGAGGAGGAGGAGGAGGAGGAGGAGGAGGAGGAGGAGGAGGAGGAGGAGGAGGAAGGGGGGGAATGGACTTTCAGCATCCTGCAGAAAGACATTGGATGCACCACATCCTAGACTAGTATTGGCCTTCTGTGATTGCAATAGGTTCCAAAAAAAATAATTTCTCAAAAACCCACTGTCAGGATTTTCACACCCTGCTAATCCATCTTCTAGTTTTGACTGAATATGTTGCGTGAACTCTACTATGGTGACCTGTAAGCCTTATTTCTTGGCTTTATGTGTTGTGTGAACCCAACTGTCCTCTATAAAGAAGCATTAACCGAACTATAGCTTAGTGGTTCCCCATCAAGGAGCCAAGAGGATATAATTCCAGCCCTATTTAAAGAGAAGACCATCTATTCACAGTTTCTCAAAACTATATGAATCAAAGAGAATGGTGGCTTATCCAGGTTGTCAATCAGTCTTGATTCACATTTCTTTTGGCATCCTATACATTTATAATTTGGCATGTAACTCTTGCCAGGAGTGCCATAAAGAGAAATTCTGGACATACTCCAGAAGCTAAAACTCTTTCTAGAAAATTGGTAGTGATCTGACTGTACATCCTTTTCCTTGTGTGCAACTTTTCAAGGAAGTCTATTGACCAAGCCATTTATCTCCCAATGTTGTCATTTAAAATAAGTTACCTTAGTTTATGTGTAGAACCCAACAACTGAAATTTCCAAGCCATAGTTTATACAGGTAGTCCTCAACTTACAACCGTTCCTTTAGTATCCATTCACAGTTACAACAGCACTGAAAAAATTTAGAACCAGTCTTTGCACATGCCAGCATCACATGATCAGAATTTGTATATTTGCAACTGGCATGTATTTGCAAAGGTTGCGGCATCCCAGAATCATATGATCATCACTTGCAACTTCCCCAGTCAGCTTTGGACAAGCAAAGTCAGTGGGGCTAGCCAGATTCATTTAGTGACCATTTGATTCACTTAACAACTGCGGTGATTTGTTTAACAGCCAGGGCAAAAAGGTCATAAAATCAGGTAAGACTCACTTAAACAACTGCTTGCTTAACAATGGAAACTCTGGTCCCAGTTGTGGCCATAGGTCAAGGACTAACCACAGGTTAGTAAATACTTGGATCCAGTTTATGACTGTAACAGCCATAGGAAGGTCCTTTATTTACGGGAGAAAATTCAGTAGGAGTACAGAATAATTTTGTCATCTATTCCATTAGGAGTAGAAGTAAGAACTGTCTTTGGTTAGACTGCACAGTGGCTCAGCTGCTAGCACCAAATGAAGCCTGTGGAGATTCATCTTCCACCAATGAAAAAAAAACCCTACCACATACTCAGAAAAATCTGTCTGAAAAACAAGTATTTTATAGAAAGTTTTAAACAAACAAGTTTTTAAAAAAGTTCTATTCTATTCTATTGTGTGCCCAATCACACTTGGCCAATAAAGAATTCTGTTCTGTTCTATTCTATTCTATTCTATTCTATTCTATTCTATTCTACTCTACTCTACTCTACTCTACTCTACTCTACTCTACGTCAACTATAAAACGTGTATACAAAATGGACATCCCGAACCGACTCTCTGAGTGGTTCCAAGTGGCCATAAAAGTTGATGGGGCTAACGATATGAGAAAGCCATGGGGAGCCAAAGATCAGTCAGATCAGAGGTCCCTCCCCACCCAGCCAAAGGGGGAGGCAACCCCAGGCAACAGTGATCAGTTGCCGGATTCTTATGATGAGGGCGAAAGCAACCCGATGATGAGTAGACCAGTTCCCCCTTTCGTCTTCCCAATACAGCTCACGGCCCCAAAAACAGGAATTCAGGGGACTTTCTAAGCCCTAATAGATTCAGGCTGCACTAGGTGCCTGATCAACCTAACCACGGTCCTGAAACTGGGGATCAGAGCGAAAAAGCTGACCCACCCGATCCGGTTCATACAAGTTGATTTAATTGGAGTAACTGCTGGAATCCTGACACTCTACAGTGTGCAGCCACCGCCAAAAAAGCCAACATAGTTCTAGGCTGCATAAACAGAGGGATAGAATCAAGATCACGTGAAGTGTTAATGCCACTTTATAATCCTTTGGTAAGGCCACACCTGGAGTACTGCGTCCAGTTTTGGTCGCCACGATGTAAAAAAGGATGTTGAGACTCTAGAAAGAGTGCAGACAAGAGCAACAAGGATGACTGGGGGACTGGAGGCTAAAACATATGAAGAACGGTTGTAGGAACTGGGTATGTCAAGTCTAATGAAAAGAAGGACTAGGGGAGACATGATAGCAGTGTTCCAATACCTCAGGGGCTGCCGCAAAGAAGAGGGAGTCAAGCTATTCTGCAAAGGCACCTTAAGGCAGGACAAGAAGCAATGAGTGGAGACTAATCAAGGAGAGAAGCAACTTAGAACTAAGGAGAAATTTCCTGACAGTGAGAACAATCAATCAGTGGAACAACTTGCCTACAGGAAGTTGTGAATGCTCCAACACTGGAAGTTTTTAAGAACATGTTGGATAACCATTTGTCTGAAGTGGTGTAGGGTTTCCTGCCTAGGCAGGGGGTTGGACTAGAAGACCTCCAAGGTCCCTTCCAACTCTGTTATTCTATTCTATTCCTATTCCTATTCCTATTCCTATTCCTATTCCTATTCCTATTCCTATTCCTATTCTATTCTATTCTATTCCTATTCCTATTCCTATTCCTATTCCTATTCCTATTCTATTCTATTTTACAAACTACTTTCTCCCCAAAACATATCCATGCTGTACACACTCCAGGTTTGGGTCCTTTCAGCCTTGTCATCTTATGCAACCTAGGACGAGTGTCTTTTCTGTGGATCCTCCCACTCTCCAAGATGATCTCCCTTCTGGTGCTCAACCAGTCTCAACTCTCCTCACATCAGGAAAGCCATTACAATATGACTTTCCTCCCAGGAGCCAGTTGAGTGGAAGTCCCTCCCAGGGTTGTTTTGTATATGCTGGTTTGCCATTTTACATTGGAGGTAGTCCTCAACTTATGACCAAAACTGAGCCCAAAATTTCTGTTGCTAAGCAAGACAGTTGCTAAGTGAGTTTTGCCTCCTTTTATAACCTTTCTTGTACAGTAGTTAAGTGGAACATTGCAGTTGTTCAGTTAGCAACATCG
This sequence comes from Naja naja, assembly GCA_009733165.1. NCBI lineage: Eukaryota > Metazoa > Chordata > Lepidosauria > Squamata > Elapidae > Naja > Naja naja. The sequence continues at coordinate 12,500,637 of CM019160.1, forward strand.
TTGTTTGGTGAATCTGGCTTTCCCGCTTGACTTTGCTTGTCAGAAGGTCACAAAAGTTGATCATATAACCCTGGGATGCTGCAACTGTCATAAATACATGCCAGTTGCCAAGCACCTGAATTTTGAATCACGTGACCACAGGGATGCTACAATGGCCATAAGCATGAGAAATCTTTATTTTATTTAGTGGTTGCTTTGACTTGTCAATCACTTACAAGATAATAACACAAGAGCACACAACAGATATAAACTTAATGTAAATCACTCCAAACTTGATTGCAGGAAGTATGATTTCAGCCACAGAGTGGTCAATGTCTGGAATTCACTACCTGATTCTGTTGTCACCTGCTCAAACCCCCACTCATTTACCCTCAAACTAACCTTCATTGACCTCACACCATTCCTAAGAGGTTTGTAAGGGATGTGCATAAGCGCACAATCGTGCCTACCATCCCTGTCCCATTGTCCCCAATTATTAGTTCCTATTTCTTACATTTAAACTTATGTTTATTCTTATTTCTATTGTATTGTAAGGTTTTGACAAAATAAATAAAATAAATAAAAATAATAGGTATAAGTATAAACGTGAGTAAGAATACAGGAAAAAGATATGAATAAATGGGGGCAATAGGACAGGGATGGTAGGCAAAAATTTGTGCACTTATGCATGTCCCTTACAGACCTCTTAGGAATGGGGTGAGGTCAATAGTGGATAGTTTGAGGTTAAAGGATTGGGGGTTTGAGCACGTGACAACAGAGTCAGGTAGTGCATTCCAGGCATTGGCCACTCTCTGTTGCTGAAGTTGTACTTTCTGCAATCAAGTTTGGAGTCATAAGACTTTTTTCATAAAATAGTCATAAGACTTTTTTCACTACTATTATAACTTTGAATGGTCACAAGAGGACTTACCTGGATTTATTTATTTATTTATTTATTTATTAATTAATTAATTAGATAGTTTTGGTTTCTTTTCTTCTACGGTATTTGATTTATCTATGTTGCACCCTGTCCAGAGTCAAACTGTTTGAGTTGGGAAGCCTTAACCATCTTGAAACAATTAAAAAAATAAAAATAAACTGGCATCCTCTTTTTTTAAAGTGATTTACTTTCATCTTTTTCTTCTTCAGCATGTTTCATCTCTGGTCCTTCAAGCTAAGTGTGAAAATAAGGTGGCAATTGTTTGATCTCCCTTCCTTTCCCTTGCTTCTCTTCCAAAAGTATTAGGCCCCCTCTATGCGTCGTATATGAATGGGCACAACACGTGGATATTCACACATGACTGCTCTGTCACATCACATTTGGCATAGAGGTTGCCAGGGTCAAGGAGGGGCGGGAGAGAGAGAGTGCTAATTGCACCAATGTTGTTTTCATTTCGGTCAAGCCAGCTGGCATGTCGAGTCGAGTCAAAGTTTCTGTTGTTTGTTTGCTTAATGGCTAGGTTCACCTACCTGGTTTTTGGTAACTACGCTTAGCAAACCATGGTTTAGAAGCCACCCTGGCCAAGAGCATGCAAAAACGCTAGACTGCAAACAAGCCAAGTCCATTAAGGCAGGGGCTGTTGGGAAAACTTGGGTGTGACCTGAATATCGACCGACCCATTAGTTTAAAGCAAGCAATTAAAAGGATTTGTTGGCTGGTCTGTTAGCATCAATTCAGCTGACCGCCTACCTTTCTGCTTAGACTTACCTCCAGATCACATTTCTCCTGAAAATTTGGAACAGGTTTGCAGTATAGGTTGCTAATGGATACACCCATGCAATTTCTGTCTAGTAAATGACACAAAAGACAGAACAATCAAGTGGCAGAATGCTCTCAGGGCATCGGTGATGATGCTCTCAGCTGCTGAAATGATTATCTGAGTTTTAGCCGCTTTCTTGGAATGGGACTGTGGGGAGGAGAACTGAAGAAAGCAGCAGAAGGACAGGGGAACAGCTGCCTCAGCAAAATTCTCTTAAGACACGAGCAATCTTTTCAAAGCCTAAATCCTTCTTCCTTCCTAACAACCGATTGGTTCACACATTGCTGTAAGCCATGGTTTAACTATGGCTGGCTCCCTAAGCCATAGTCAGCTAGGTTCACACAAAGAGCTAAGTCCAAGGCAAGTAAACTGCATGCTGACCTGGTATGCCATGGGAACTGTCTATTTTCGGCAGGATGAAGCATTTGTCAGGATGAAAACTCTCAGGTTCCACCCTCCCCCCAGCTTGGCAATCCTCAGGTCTGTTCCATTGCCAGATGCCTTCTGCACACTCAGACTTACTATGCTTTCTTTGCCTGTGTTCTTACAGTGTGCTAAGCCAAGATTCCCTTAACTGTAAAACACAGATGGCTGGGTTAACATAATACGCTAAAACTGTTTCTCAACCTCAGCAATGTTAAAATGGAGAGACTTCAACTCCCAGAATTGAATTGAAGTGGTCAGCTGGCTGACTGGGGAATTCTGGGAGTTGAAGTCCACCCATCTTCAAGCTGTCAAGGTTGAGAAGCTCTGATCTAGAGTTCAGAATCAAGCAGCACGTTGGACTCAATTAAACAGAGTATTCTATTTGGTGTTTAGCATGTCTCTTTTTGGGGGCGGGGAAATGTGTCTGGGGAGGAGGGTTTATTTGCATGCTGTACCTGCATTGCTACAAGGGGGAGGTGAGAGCAGGTGTCAGGAAGCATTATGCTACTCCAGAGCCCATTAGTTCTGGTGCTGCGCCTCAGGTCTTTTTGCGTCAGCATCAGGAACGCCAGCTGTGCAGGGACAGGTCAAGGTGCTAAAAGCAAAACCACTGGACTCTCTGTTCTAGCAGCTGTTTCCTCCCAACCCTTTCCAACTTCAAAGCTATCCCTTGACTGGGGGAAAGGGGGTTGTGGACCTGCTTTGTATAATCTTAGTTTGCTGATAAGCAATAATAATCGAATATGGTACTGTGCAATATGCCGCTGTTTACAAGCCACCATGGCTGGATTCATCACACAAAGGACAGAGGTATTGTCTTTTACACTTTTCCCGTTTTGATGCAATAATGATATTAGGGATGAAGTCATCAGACAAAGCTGTCTGAAATGTTCTACTGTAAAGGTAGCTAATGCAGTTCTTGTTATGTATGTAGGTTTGAATGTCATTGGTTTAGTTTGAATTGTTCTTGTAAAATGTCAAATATGATTGGTTTGAAAAGCGGAAAACCCTGCACTTTGATTGGCTGGCAACTGCGGCTGCTGGCTATAAGTAGCAGCCGTAGCCCAGCCAAGACGGGTCCATTCGAGCTGTAGTCACTAATAAACTCTTCACTGAAGCTCTTCGCGTCTGACTCTTCATGCAAACTTAACACTGGCGACAAAGGTGGGATTCCCCTGAAGAGAAGACGCCGCGGAAGACAAGCAGAAGAGCGAGATGGCTGCGCTGAACACCCCCAGCCCGTTCGATCCAGCGGCAGAAGACTGGGAATCGTATGCGGATTGCTTCCAAATGTATTTGGAAGGAAACGACCTTGCCGACATCTCCGAGAAGCGGAAGAGGGCGGTCTTTCTTACGCACTGCGGTCCGGCAGTCTTCAAGATGGCGAAGGCATTGGCGGGAGCTGCAGGCGTGAAGGTAATGGAATGGCCTGATTTAGAAAAGCTTTTAAGAGCCCATTACGCCCCACAAATATCGTGCCTCATTAAGAGACACGAGTTTTACCGTCGGGATCAAGGGCAAAGCAAAAACGTTAACGACTTCGTGGCAAGTTTAAGAGACATTGGGGGTGCATGCGAGTTTAACAACTTGGAGGAGGCCATGCGTGATCGATTTGTTCTAGGCCTCAAAGCCAAGGTGCTTCAGAGCAAATTGTTATTAAAACCTAAGATCACGTTGAAGGAGGCCATAGAAGAGGCCTCCTCAGCAGAAGCCACTAAGTCCTCAGCGGCAGCCATGAAGAAAATTAACAAGGCCTCAAGCCATTCTGATGTGGAACAGTCCACAACAACCCATTGCGAGCAAATAGATTCTGATTCAGACTGTAGTGAGGTGGAGGAAGGAATTTATAGACTCAGAATGGAGAAGAAAAGGAAAGACCTTGGAAGAAAGAGGCAAGACTTTTATTGCAGAGGCTGGGGGGGGGGCCACCCCTGCACTGAATGCAAGTTTTTAGACACCATCTGCCTATGTTGTGAGAAAAGAGTTCACCTAGCAAGAGTCTGCAAATCATCCAGAACTCCACCTAGTAGGAAGAAATTTCCTGAGAAAGAATTCAAGCCCAACAACTTCAGTGAGAAAATGGGGCGCAACTCAGAAGCAAATGGGAAGAATGAAACTCATCAAACAGTCACCATTGGTCATTCTTCACCCTTAAGAAGCAGAAAAGTACATGTGAAGGTACTAACTTGCCAAATGGAAGTGGACTCAGGCTCCTATTTATCTATGGTGTCATGGGACACTATTCACAGGCTACTTCCCAACATTCAGAAGAAACATTTCCAGAAGCAAGCACTGACTCTTAAAGACTACCAAGGGAACAAGATTCCAGTAGTTGGAACAAGAGAATTCAACATGAAGTTCAAAGGCCACACCAAACGTTTGCCCCTGACCATCGTGGACAAGGACCACCCAAGCTTGCTGGGACTTGAGTGGTTCAATCCACTAGGCATCGAGGTGACTGGCATCAATCACGTGAGCAACTCTGAATGGGAGGAGGCCTTGAAGTCTGAGTTTCCAGAGGTCTTCAGCGAAGGATTGGGCAAGTATATGGGGACCCCTATCACTTTCAACCTAGATCCCAAGGTGCCCCCAATTCGTTTAAAGCCCAGAAGGGTCCCATTTGCCTTAAAGGAAAAAATTGATGCACAATTAGATAAACTAATAGCTCAAGGAGTTTTAGAGCCCACTGACCACTCCAGATGGGAGACACCCATAGTCACACCAGTCAAGACTGATGGGTCAGTAAGAATTTGTGGAGACTATAAGGGGACACTGAACCATGCGCTGCAGCAGAGTGTATACCCAGTTCCAGTGGTGCATCATCTATTACATTCACTTGGCAGGGGTACAGTCTTTGCCAAATTGGATCTGGCCCAGGCATATCAACAACTAACAGTTGATGATGCCACTGCAGAGGCCCAAACCATTGTGACTCATAGAGGTGCCTTCAAATGTAAAAGGTTACAATTTGGAGTAAGCATGGCACCAGGCATCTTTCAAAGCCTTATGGAAAGGATGCTCCAAGGACTGCCAGGGGTAGTGCCTTACTTTGATGATGTGTTAATCTCTGCTGAAAATGACACTCAGTTACAAGAAAGACTCAGAGAAGTCCTTACCAGATTCAGGAAAGCGGGTTAAAAGTCAAGGAAGAAAAATGCACTCTTAAAACTGACAAGGTTGAGTTCCTGGGCTATATGATTGACAAGCATGGCATCCACCCTACCAATGCCAAGGTTCAAGCAATCAAAGAAGCCCCTAGACCTAAATGCAAAACAGATTTGCAAGCCTTCCTTGGACTCATTAACTTTTATCACATGTTCCTACCTCAGAAGGCAACCATTGCTGAACCATTGCACAGATTACTGGATAAAAAGTCTGTTTGGGTCTGGGGGAGGAAGGAACAATCAGCATTTAACAGTATTAAAAGACTAATCACGTCTGATGCTGTACTCATACAGTTCTCTGAGAATTTACCTGTTGTACTGACTTGTGATGCATCCCACTTTGGAGTGGGGGCGGGGTTTGAGCCACAGGCTTCCCAGCAGGAGGGAAGCCCCTACTGCATTTTACTCTCGCACTTTGACCAAAGCAGAGAGGAATTACAGCCAATTGGACAAGGAAGCATTGGCAGTTGTTGCAGCTGTCAAGAAATTTGATGAATATTTGTATGGGAGAACATTTACCATTGTTACAGATCACAAACCTTTGTTAGGCATTGTGGCAGGAGATAAACCTACACCTACTATCCTGTCACCAAGAATGCTGAGGTGGACTGAATTTCTTGCTGCTTATTCTTACAAACTTATCCACAAGCCTGGCAAGGACATTGGATATGCTGATGCACTGAGTCGTTGCCCACTTCCTTGCCACAAGGAGGACTTTGAACCTGAAACACACACCTTTTTCCTAGAAACTGTTGCCAAGCTTCCAGTGCATGCTGCTGAAATTGCCAGAGAGACTGCCAAAGACACTTTATTGGCTCCTGTTATAGGCTGGATTAAGAAAGGTTGGCCTCTTCAAGATCTGCCTCACCTGGCCCAACCTTTTAAATCCAGGCAAACTGAATTATCTGTATTAAGAAGATGTATTTTGTGGGGTAACAGGGTGGTTATTCCTGCAAAACTACAAAGAGAGGTTTTGGAAATGTTACATGAGGGTCATCCTGGTATTGTAAGGATGAAGGGATTGGCCAGGAGTTATGTATGGTGGCCAGGTATTGACAAAATGGTTGAAAACTGGGTTGCATCTTGTCCCAACTGTCAGGTAATCGGGCCTGCCCCACCTCTCGCCCCCACACAGGAATGGGAATGTCCTAGGGGCCCATGGTCTAGGATTCACATTGATTTCGCTGGCCCTACCAGAGGGCACACCTTCCTTATTATAGTAGATGCATATTCGAAATGGCTAGAGGTAATTCCTATGGCATCCACCACAAGTGATGCTGTCATCAAGAAGCTCAAAAAACTTTTTGTAACCCACGGGTTACCTGATGTTCTTGTCTCTGACAATGGCCCTCAATTTACATCCAACCTTTTTGAATCCTATTTAGCACAACAGGGTATCAGACATGCCCTGACAGCCCATGGGCACCCTTCGGCTAACGGCCGGGCTGAACGCATGGTATGTTTTACCAAGGAGAAGCTTCAGCAACTGGGTCCTGGGGACATTATTATTATTATTATTATTTATTTAGACTTGTATGCCGCCCTTCTCCCAAAGGACTCAGGGCGGCGAACATACAAAAAGCATATACAATAAAATAAATAAATAAAAACAAGTCCAAATTACAAAAACAGCTAAAACAATAAAATTACAAAATAAACTCTTAAAACTACCCGCCCCCATGGTCAATCCAGGCCGGCCTGCTGAAACAGCCAGGTCTTCAGGTCTCGACGAAAGGAGCAGAGATCAGGGGCCAAACGCAGATCCGCAGGAAGCTGATTCCATAGGGCGGGCGCTCCCACAGAAAAGGCCCTAGCTCTGGGAGCCGCCAGCCGACAATGCCTGACCGACGGTATTCCCAGGAGGCCCCTCCTATGGGAGCACGGGCGATTGGACTGTGATGTGGGCAGGAGGCGTTCCCGCAAGTACCCTGCACCCAAGCCATTTAGGGCTTTATAAGTTGTTACTAACACCTTGAAGGAAACCGGAAGGCAACCGGCAACCAATGCAAGTCGCGCAGGAGGGGTGTAACATGGGAGTATCGGGATACCCCCATCACAGCCAGCGCGCATTCTGCACCAGCTGCAACCTCCAAGTAATCCACAAGGGTAGCCCCATGTAGAGAGCATTGCAGTAGTCGATTCTGGAAGTGACGAGCGCATGGGTGATCATTTGAAGGGCATCTCGGTTCAGGTAAGGGCGAAGCTGGCGAACCAGCCGAACCTGGGTAAAAGCCCCCCTGGCCACAGCTCCCACCTGCTGCTCCAAACTGAGCTGTGCATCCAGGAGGACGCTCAGATTCCTCGCCCTATCCACGGGGGGTAACACCTCCCCCCCATGACCAAAGATGGCACATCCACTGAACACCGAGATGCCGGTAAGAACAGCCACTCAGTCTTGGCTGGGTTGAGCCTGAGCCTGTTACTCCCCATCCAGGCCTGCACCGCCTCCAGCACCGGGACATCACTGAGAGAGCATCACTGATCTGGTCTGGGGTGGAGATATACAACTGGGTATCATCTGCATATTGATGATACCTCACCCCAAAACCACGGATGATCTCCCAGCGGTTTCATGTAGATATTAAACAGGAGAGGTGAGAGAACCGACCCTGAGGTACCCCACAACTAAGGGGCCTCGGGAGGATCTCTGCTCTCCTGTCAACACCGACTGCGAACGGTCCGAAAGGTAAGAGGAGAACCACCGTAACACGGTGCCCCCCACTCCCAACCCCCAGAGCTGCCGCAGAAGGATACCATGGTCGATGGTATCGAAAGCCACTGAGAGATCTAAAGGACCAGGACAGAGGAAAACCCCTGTCCCGAGCCCTCCAGAGATCATCCACCAATGCGACCAATGCTGTCTCGGTGCTGTGTCCGGGCCTGAAACCCGATTGGTACACGTCAAGGTAATCAGTTTCCTCCAGGAACAGCAGGAGCTGCTGAACCACCACGCTCTCAACAACCTTCGCTAAAAGCGAAGGTTGGAGACTGGACGATAGTTATTCAAAACGGTTGGGTCCAGAGCAGCCTTCTTAAGGAGGGGTCTCACCACCGCTTCTTTCAAGGTGGCGGGAAAAACCCCTTCACTCAAGGAAGCGTTGATAACTGCCTGGAGCCAACGTGTAACCTCCCTGGAGGCATAAACCAACCAGGAAGGACACGGGTCCAATAAACACGTGGTGGAGGACAGCCTCCGCATGATCCTGTCCACTTCATCCAGGGAGACAGAGTCAAACTCAACCCAAATAGGATCCACAAGACTCATCGCCACTCCATCGTCAACATCCTGCCAGTCAGAGTCCAAGCCAGCCCGCAGGGGGTCCCCTCCCTCCCTCAACTGCAGGAGGGAGCGAGTGACCCTAAACAGGGCCGCAGGGCGATCATCTGCAGACGCGATCAGAGCGGAGAAGTAAGCACATCTCGCTGCTCTAATCGCTTCCAGGTAAGTCCTAATATAGGCTCTTAGCTGGAGATGGTCAGACTCAGAGCGACTAGTCCTCCACCTGCTCTCTAGGCGTCTCCTCTGCCGCTTCATTCCCAAGCTCCTCTGAAAACCAAGGAGCTAAACGAGGTCACGGCAAGGGAGAGGCCGCAAGGGGACAACCCGGTCGAAGCTGCCGAGGCCGCCTCTTGCCAGGCGGCCACCAAAGTCTCGGCCGGGCTGTGGACAAGGGAGGTGGGCAAGAACCCCAGGGCCTGAAACCTCTCCAGGTCCATCAGGCCTGGGGTGGAACCATCGATGGCTCCTCATCCCAGCAGCGAGGAGCAGCAGATTGGAAGACCAGCCTCAGGAGATAATGATCTGTCCATGATAGGGGTAGAATAACTGGAGATCCACCCCCAGATCACTACACCACTGCCCCGAGATAAAACCAGGTCGAGTGCGCCCCCTCATGGGTGGGCCCCTGAATCACCTGGGTCAGGTCCATGGCTGTCATGGATGCCAAGAACTCCCGAGCCAGTCCAGACGCCACCCCCAGGGAGGGCAAGTTGAAGTCCCCCAGGACAATAAGTCTGGGAAACTCCACCACCACTCCCGAGAGGGCATCCAGCAGCTCGGGAAGGGCCGCTGCAACACAGCTGGGGACAGGTACGTCAACAACAGGCCCAACCACCACCCAGGCCCAACCTCAGAAGGAGGGACTGCAACCGCCAATCTGGGACAGTGGCCTCCCTTGGAAACAGAGTCTCCCTAATAACAATAGCTACTCCTCCACCCCTTCCCTGGGCTCGTGGCCGGTGCAACACCTGGAAACCTGGGGGACAAAGATCACACAGAGGGACACCTCCCTCAGGCCCCAACCAGGTCTCCGTAATACACGCCAGATCCGTAGCCTCCTCCTCAATGAGTTCACGAAGGAGGGGAGCCTTATTAGCTACTGATCTGGCGTTTACATACACCAGCCTGAGCCCAGGGACCACACCAAAGACCCAGGGGAGGGCAGAGACCTGAGGGTCGGAGCGCACCACTGCTCGTAAATAGCGGGGCCCCCAATACATGATATGGCCCTCTGTCTCGCCCACCCCTGCCATAACCAATCGCCCTGGGATTGTCAATCCCACCCTACTTGATGCGGACCCTGTGGCCCCTCACCCCCCCTCCGCTATGAGACCCCCCACCGCCCGGCAAACCAGACTCTACCGAAAAGGCAGAGCCCCTCCCTCCTCCCTAACCCATTAAAACAACGAATTAAAATTTTAAAAGTCGCCCTTTCCCAATTTAAAATTTAACCCCTTGGCTGCGCCATGCCACCTCTCGGGATCCCAGGATCCGCCATTGAGGTAAGCTGTCGATAACCCCACAGGCCAATTCATGGACAAGGGCGCAGTCCTGAAGGCCCATAACTCCGCTAGCAGTAAACCACCATAAACAGTAGATCACAAAATTCATAATGGGTAGGATGAAAATGTCACGGCAAAAAAGTGATAGATGTTGCACTGATGTCAAGAGTGCCTAGGTGGAGAGTAAACGGTCCAGGTATCAGTCCAAAAGTCCCACGCCACAACAGGCCTCTCACACCTGTTCGGCCAGAGTCACAATAGGCAGCACACCGCTCTCTCACCACGGTGGTCGGGGTGAGATTGGAACTGATGGCACGATGGTTCAACCCCTCTATTCTCTCACAGTAGAGGGGGTAGTCCTCCCATTGTCCTCACACCACAATGGGACCCAGCCTGAAACCGCATCCTGAAGAAGGAAAAGGTTGAGATGGATGGAAGATGGATGGAAGACCATGGCGGCTGGAACAAAGATGACGCTGCACCAACAAAAGTGCAAATAAGGGAGTCCAGGGAACCCAAGGGCAGCCAAAGACAGACATAGTGGACGAGCCCAGAATAGTAGAAAAAATAGGCAGTCAAGGGTGGCACAAAAAATAGGCAGGAGGACCAGGGAAAGAATCCAAGAATAGCGTAGTTGTTAAAATCGCCAACGGCCAAGATGAAAGAACCGGCCAACCGTGGGGGTCTCGCCTATGACAGACTCCGACCCCCCACCAGGCCAGCACTGACTCAGCCACAACATCCACCTGCGCCCCCACCGAGGCTGACAGAGTCTTCTGAACAGTTGGGGCGAAGGGGCCGCCCAGGGGACTGGGCCAACGAGAACGCCACTATATAGCCGGGGCATCCTCAGGCAGCCCAGGAGCCAACAGCAGCAGCAGCAGCAGCACCAGGCCGCTACAACCAGGCTGCTGCCACCATAGCCCCGGCCACCATACCCTTCACAGCCAACAAGGCTGCCCAAAGTATTGAGATGTTCGCTGCAGCCAGAGCCTCCATGGAGCAGCCACTTTCTCCACTGCCCCCATTGACTCCGCCACCGCCACAGCAGTCTCCACCGCCAAAGCCGTTCTGCCACCTTGGCGGCCTCTGCCGCTGCAGCCTCTCCGGTAGAGGAAGCCATCGCTGCGGTCGGGGCCTCCGCTGACATCACTGAGAAAGTTGAAAAACTTCTTAGTGTTTAGCACATCACTCCTAACCCATCTAATAACTTATCCCCAGCAGAGTTGTTGATGGGTAGGAAACTTAGGTCTTCCCTTGACCGCCTTCATCCCACTTACGCACCCAACGCACCACTAGATTCCACTTCCAAAGTTCGCACATTCAGTGTGGGTGATTCTGTTTATGCTAAGAACCTTATGAGTGAACCTTTGTGGATTCCTGCTGAGATAACTCAAATCACAGGCCCTCGTTCTTACAGGGTGCAAACAGAGGATGGACTCCTCTGGAGCAGGCACATTGATCAACTCAGATCCAGGTTCTCTCAGGAAGATCGCACTTGTTCCTCTCTAGTTCCCTCACCTGGTGTCAATTCTAGGGGGGAAGGGGAGGAGCAGGAGGATAATCAGCAAGCAAGAATCCATCCCATGTGTAACGAGCCATTACGACAGGAACCATTCCAAAACCTGTCACAATGTCAAAATCCATCCTTAGAAGTGGAAGATTGTACATCACTACCTGACTTGGGTGTTGACATTGGGCTGGAGATGGGTTGGGAGGAGAGACCAGATTCTAACAATCAAACAGGGTCTTCTTTCACAGGAAGTCCCAGTAGGGAAATGTCAGCAGACACATTTCCTCTCTCACTGGGTGAGAACGTTAAAACTTCTGAACCACGAAGGTCTCAACGTACACGTAAGAGCCCCACCTATTTAAAAGAATACATTAGATAGGTTGGGGTTTGGTATGGACTGAACCTAGTGGGGAGGGGTGTTATGTATGTAGGTTTGAATGTTATTGGTTTAGTTTGAATTGTTCTTGTAAAATGTTAAATGGTATTGGTTTGAAAAGTGCGGGAAAACCCTGCACCCTGATTGGCTGGCAACTACGGCTGCTGGCTATAAGTAGCAGCCGTAGCCCAGCCAAGATGGGTCCATTCGAGCTGTAGTCACTAATAAATTCTTCACTGAATTCTTCACTGAAGCTCTTTATGTCTGACTCTTCATGCAAACTTAACAGTTCTAAAGGGTTGTGGATCTGTCCCTTGAAATCCACTAGATTCCCTGCCTCACTTGACTCTTCAAATGCACACACATGGAGTTGGCACGCTGTAAAGCAAAATGCCAAAACCTATCTTCACCGTTATTTCCATGTGTTGCTCCTGGCCTCTAATCAATTCCAGAAATATTCTTGGAAGGTTATTATTACCATTATTTGTTCAATGTCTCCACATCCTTCCCTACTCAGAGTGGCTATAAATAATACGCCCGTGGTAAGAATAACCTACATTCCCCAAACAGCTTCAAACCCAAAGCACAAGAAATCAGGAGTCCATCTTTGCCAACTTCTGGAAGATCAAGGGAGCCAAGCTAACCGCTACAGCAGTGTTTCTCAACTCAACAACTTTACAACCTGTGGACTTCAACTCCCAGAATTCCTTAAGACAGCTCACTGGCTATGGGATTCTGGGAGTTGAAGTCCACTCATCTTAAAGTTGCCAAGTTTGAGAAACACTGCTGTAGGAAAAGGCTGTTTCTGATTGATGGGATTCTGTTTGATGACTCCATCCCCCATTGGTTCATGAGAATGGAGCTCACCATGAATTCCTCCTGGAGGACCTGTTCAAAGGGACATGTGAAAATGTTACAAGCTGCAATCTAACATTATCTTTAGAAGTGGTGGTCCACCTGCCCAGCAACAAAGACAAAAATAAACCCAAATGGGAGGGTCAGGGTTAAAAGGGGTGAAGGGAACAGCCTTATTAGAACTTTGCAACTGGCTACGTTCCTCTGTTGTGAGATTAAACATGGCAGTCCCTCTTAAATTACAGAGGGGTTCAACTTTTGGAAAAGAATTTAATTGAGGCTCTTAAGAGCAGATCACAGATTCAACAGCTTAACACTCAATAGTTTAATTCGATTAAAATGACAGCTTCACATGAATTTTGTAGCTTTCCTAAAGAGCCCCAGGAATATTTAGAAATAAGAATAAAACCAAAGGGGTATTTTGAAAAAGGACACTCAAAAATGGAAAAATAATTACCGAAGTATATAATTAATCCTCAAATAGCACTAGTAAAAGATACCAAGCAGAATGCATTGAGTTGTTTTCCTGATATAAAAAAGAAATACACTTTTTTGTGCTTAACGTCAACACCTCCAACTATATGTACAGCTTATAACTGTTAAAGGGAAAGAGGCAGCCCAGGAATCTTAATATTCAATGGGATTTTTTTCCATTACCAGTTCCCTGGCTTCTTCACAGATCTGAAGTTCCTTGGTTTAGGATCTTGAAACATAACCTATCTTTCCAGAGCTTCCAGGACTCCTAGCAGCTGCTTCTTTTGCCTTTCTTATCTTGGCACCCTGAGGGCTAGAAATTTGCTCTTTGAATTTGCTAATCCTGCATTCAGTGTCCGTATATATGTTCAACCTGCCTCTCCATTTCCTAGCAGTAGCTGCCCTGTCCTGTGCATTTTTCTTTCTTCCTTGGGTTTTTTTTCCTCCCCATTTCTTGGAGCCAGAGCTAGCCATCGTTGGATAAATCATCTGTCTGTCTGAATACAGCTGTTCTCCTGTCGCCTGGCTGGCTGGTTGGGAAGGCAGAAATATAACCAGACCTCCCGGCAAGCAAGCAACCTCCTCGGAAGCTTAACAAACAAGTCACGCTAAAGTACCACACAGGTTCAAGCCCCTTGTTCCACAGCATCTTCTTCTTGCCCCTTGGAAGCCGGGTGTCCATGTCAGACACTCTTGTTGCATTAACAATGCATGCAGTTGGCTCATTCCCAGCATGCCCTTCTTCAGGCCCTTTTACCTAAACCTTGCTGCAAATCCCAGGAGGGAAGGGGAGGCCCCCAATCGCACCTGTGCTCTTCTCTCTTCCAGCCTTTGGGACAAAACCAGCCTTCTTCCGATGCAGGTCGCCTTCCAAGCAGGATGATTGACAGGTCCCAAGCCGTCCCCCCTACTGGAACGGATTTGCAGGTGCTGCCAATATCTGTCTCCACCTTTGCCCCTCGTCTCTCTGACTTTGTTTTCCCCTCCAGGCTTTTGTGTGTTTTACAAGTGCTCTCTGGAATAATTTTTCCTGAGGATGGAAGGAAGGGAGGGAGGGAGGGAGGGAGGGAGGAAGGAAGGAAGGAAGGAAGGAAGGAAGGAAGGAAGGAAGGAAGGAAGGAAGGAAGAAAGAAAGAAAGAAAGAAAGAAAGAAAGAAAGAAAGAAAGAAAGAAAGGAAGAGGCAGTAAGGGAAGTTTTTGAGTTTATAAGCAGGCATTAATACAAAAATGCATACTACCGGTACTACTCACCGTCTTTTATAGACTGGGTCCAACATTATCATGCTAAGCCAAAGTTTGCCTAACTTTGCTTAACTGCATAAGCCACAACTGATTTACACCCCTTATGGTCATAAACTATGATTTACAAACCATAGTATGGGGGAGTTTATGCATCCAACCTAGCCAATGCTAAACAAATCATGTTGTGGTTTAAAGCAGTGTTTCTCAAACCTGGGAACTTTAAGAGGGGCGGACCAACTCCCAGAATTTCTCAAGCAGCATCCTGCCTGGGGAATTTGCGGGGTTAAAGTCCACACATTTTCCAAGTTGCCAAGGTTGAGAAACACTGGTTTAGAAGAATGTGTCAATCCAGGCAAAGGTTCTGGGTGGTGGGTGAATCAGACTGAGATCAAAAAAGCAAACTTAATAGATAGTGCCCAAGTTGCGGCCATACAAATTGCAAGAGGACATTCATCTCACATGGAAAGTGGGGCAGGGGGAGGGGGAGGGGAGGGCAGGGAGAGAATCTTAACAATATATTTTAAAGAATTATAGGTTCAGATTTATTTCTGCTCCCTGCTGCAAATTTATTTTTGCTTTTAACTGGTTCAAAAAACGGAAATGCACATATCAAAGTGTTTTAAGAAATTCTAGGTAGATGGGGAGTGGGGGCTGTGTTTACATGGAACACAGTCTTAATGTTGCTTGAACAAGCACCCCTGCACTGGCTTTCCTACAGCATGTTAATTTGATTGTCGAATTCATTTCTTTCCTGGATTTGTACACTGTAGTGAATCACAAATTGTCCACATGGCCTAAGTTCAAACAAAGTGCTGAGCCACAGAAAAGAAGAAAAATGGAATCAGGATTAAAACTAACCCACTTGGCTTATTGTGTGAATGCAACTGTCAAATTTCTAACTTACCTGTTTAAGCAAGTTGAACGAACCCTAATACTTAGCAGGTCAAGCATGTATGGTCAATGTCTTTGATCTGGTTCACAAAACACACTGTGATTTGATTGGTTTTGGATTAGTGTGTTGTGTGAACGCAGCCATCAAGGGAGTTGTAAACCATGTTTACAGCTTAGAAAGCCAACCTAGTGTTCTTTATTCCATAAACCATAGCTTAAGACTTGGAAACCCAGAAACAGTATTGTACCATCATTCCAATATGGGGAAAATTAAACTTAGTTGCTTCTCCACGAAATTGGAATGGAGTTATAAAAAACAAGGAGAACTCTGAAGTACAAATGAAGAGGAAATAACATGTATTTATATCATGCATGAACTGTGCCATGGTCCAGGCAATTTTAGGATACATGTTCTACATTGCCAGCCTCAATACTTGACAATTCACCATTCAAAATTGGTATTTCACAAGTACCACAATAGTCCTTTAAGCAATTATTCTAAGAACTTTAAAGGAAAACTGTAAATATCAGTGCCTCTGTCCTTTTTGCAAGCTTTCCTTCCCCTTTTAGGGATTGTACATCATGGCACATTTATCCCTGATTAACTGCAACATGGTTTATCCAAAGAACCCTGTTTTGCCCAACATACCAAAATCTAAACTGCCTTGTGGATTTGGTTGAAATAATACACTTGGCTAAAAGATGTCTTGGCTACGTCCTATCAACCCAGCCCCTGAAAACAGGCTGCTTTGTCCTCAACAGTCAACAGTGCCATCTTTGAGGTCTCCAAGGGTTGCAAATGGAGTGTGTTAGAGGCTTTGTTTTTCTCATGAACCACAGGTTGCTCATCCCTGCCAAAGAGCCTTGTGTGACCATTTGTGTGTTCAGACACCTTCCAGCTGAGCTCTCTTGTGCAAATACAGCCAGGAAAAGATCAGCAAAAAAATAGTTTTCCCAGCCCTGAAAATGTGCTCTCAGCTCTCAAGTGGACCATAGACTTCGAACTTATAATTTAATTTAATCGTTTTTTAAGTATTTATTGTTCCTGTTTTAGTTGTAAGTCACTTCGAGTCTTCGGAGATGGGGCGGCATATAAGTTCAAATAAATAAATAAATAAATAAATAGACTAGGAACACCTGCAGCGTGCAACAACAGAACCACATCTATAAATTCTGGGTGATGCGAGCAGGATGATCTTATGCAAGGTCTATCTACTCTATCTATTAATCTATCAATGTCTATCTATCCACCCATCCATCTATCCATATCTGTCTGTCTCTATCTCTATCATCCATCTATCTATGTATCTATCTATGTATCTATCTATGTATCTATGTATCTATCTATCTATCTATCATCTATCTCCATCCATCCTTCCATCCATCCAAAAAGATTAGCTTTCAAGGCATAATGAAGCCTTTGTAAACAATGCTACAATAAGCAGATAGATGCTGCTGTCTTCCAGGCCTCCATGTGTTGCAATCAATGATCAGCCCTGTCCTTGTTCAGGGGCACAACTCATGCTTTCTACCCTCTGTATGAAGTTGCAAGCAAGCACAGCATTGAGATACTGGAATCAACTTCCCCTGGGGCTCCGCCTGGCCCCTGACCTCCGCACCTTCCGCCATGACCTGAAGACCTGGTTATTTGACCAATCCGGGCTGTGACCCATGGGTGGGGTGGTTTTAGATTTTGGTAGATTTTAAGTTTTGTATTTAATTGGGACCATTAGTTTAATTCTTTTTAAAGTATTTATTGTGCTCGTTTATGTAAGTCGACTCTTCAGAGATGGGGCGGCATATAAGTCCCATTAATAAATAAATAAATAAATAATACTGACCAGGCTTTCCTAGAGCAATGATCCTCAACCTTTGGGGATCAGCCAGGGGGAGAGTTATGTATGAGTGGCAGGCCAGCTTGCGCACACGTGCAGTCCATTTACCCGAGAGGCAGGCACATACACCCACTACCCACCTAAGTAGAGCTATGCATGCGGGTGCTAACCTGCCACTTCTGCAACCCAGTTTCAAACGGGCCAAGGCCTGGTAGTGGGCCATGGCCCAAGGGTTGGGGACCCCTGTCCTAGAGAATCTTCTAATTGCACTGTTCCAAAATAGTAACTGTTAAGTTTGCATGAAGAGTCAAACGCGGGGAACTTCAGTAAAGAGTTTATTCAGTGACTACAGCTCGAATGGACCCCAGTTGGCTGGGCTACGGCTGCTTCTTATAGCCAGCAGCCATAGTTGCCAGCCAATGGGAGTGCAGGGTTTCTTCCCGCACTATTTAAACCAATACCATTTAACATTTTACAAGAACAGTTCAAATAAACCAATAACATTCAAACCTACATACATAACACCCCTCCCCATTAGGTTCAGTTCATACCAAACCCCAACCTATCTAATGTATTCTTTTAAATAGGTGGGGCTCTTATGTGTACGTTGAGACTTTCGTGGTTCAGAAGTTTTAACGTTCTCACCCAGTGAGAGAGGAAATGTGTCTGCTGACATTTCCCTACTGGGACTTCCTGTGAAAGAAGACCCTGTTTGATTGTTAGAATCTGGTCTCTCCCCCCAACCCATCTTCAGCCCAATGTCAGCACCCAAGTCAGGTAGTGATGTGCAATCTTCCTCTTCTAAGGATGGATCTTGGCATCGTGACAGGGTTCAGGATGGTTCCTGTCGTAATGGCTCGTTACACATGGGGTTGATTCTTGCTTGCTGATTATCCTCCTGTTCCTCCCCTTCCCCCCTAGAAGTGACAACAGGTGAGGGAACCAGAGAGAGACAGGGGCGATGTTCCAGAGGGAACCTGGATCTGAGTTGATCAATGTGCCTGCTCCAGAGGAGTCCATCCTCTGTTTGTACCCTGTAAGAATGAGGGCCAGTGATTTGAGATATTGTAGCAGGAATCCACAAAGGCTCACCTATAAGGTTCTTAGCATAAACAGAATCACCCACACTGAATGTACGAACTTTGGAAGTGGAATCCAGTGGTGCATTGGGTGCGTAAGTGGGATGAAGGCGGTCAAGGGAAGACCTAAGTTTCCTACCCATCAACAACTCTGCTGGGGATAAGTTAGTAGATGGGCTAGTGATGTGCTGAACACTAAGAAGTTTTTCAAGCTTCTCAGTGATGTCCCCAGGACCCAGTTGCTGGAGCTTCTCTTTGGTAAACGCACTATGCGCTCAGCGGCCATTAGCCGAAGGGTGCCCAGGGGCAGTAAGGGCATGTCTGATAACCTGTTGTGCTAGAAAGGATTCAAAAATGTTAGATGTAAATTGAGGGCCATTGTCAGAGACAAGAACATCAGGTAACCCATGGGTTACAAACAGTTTTCTGAGCTGCTTGATGACAGCATCAGTTGTGGTGGATGTCATGGGAAATACCTCGAGCCATTTGGAATATGCATCTACTATAAAAGAAAAGTGTGCCCTCTAGTAGGACTCTGAAATCAATGTGGATCCTAGACCACGGGCCCCTAGGACATTCCCATTCCTGTGGGGGGTGAGGTGGGGCAGGCCTGACTACCTGGCAATTGGGACAAGATGCAACCCAGTTTTCAACCATTTTGTCAATACCTGGCCACCATACATAACTCCTGGCCAATCCCTTCATCCTTACAATCCCAGGATGACCCTCATGTAACATTTCAAAACCTCTCTTGCAGTTTTGCAGGAATAACCACCCTGTTACCCCACAAAATACATCCTCTTAATACAGATAATTCAGTTTGCCTGGACTTAAAAGGTTGGGCAAGGTGAGGTAGATCTTGAAGAGGCCAACCTTTCTTAATCCAGCCTATAACAGGAGCCAACACAGTGTCTTTGGCAGTCTCTCTGGCAATTTCAGCAGCATGAACTGGAAGCTTAGCAACAGTTTCTAGGAAAAAGGTGTGTGTTTCAGGTTCAAAGTCCTCCTTGTGGCAAGGCAGTGGGCAACGACTCAGTGCATCAGCATGTCCAATGTCCTTGCCAGGCCTGTGAATCAGTTTGTATGAATAAGCTGCAAGAAATTCAGTCCACCTCAGCATTCTTGGTGACAGGATAGTAGGTGTAGGTTTGTCTCCTGCCACAATGCCTAACAAAGGTTTGTGATCTGTAACAATGGTAAATGTCCTGCCATACAGATATTCATGAAATTTCTTGACAGCTGCAACAACTGCCAATGCCTCTTTGTCCAGTTGGCTATAATTCCTCTCTGCTTTGGTCAAAGTGTGAGAGTAAAATGTAATAGGGGCTTTCCTCCCACTGGGAAGCCTGTGGCTCAAACCCCACCCACTCCAAAGGGGATGCATCACAAGTCAGTACAACAGGCAAATTCTCAGAGAACTGTATCAATACAGCATTAGATGTGATTAGTCTCTTAATACTGTTAAATGCTGATTGTTCCTTCCTCCCCCAGATCCAAACAGCCTTCTTATCAAGCAATCTGTGCAAAGGTTCAGCAATGGTTGCCTTTTGAGGTAGAAACATGTGATAAAAGTTAATGAGTCCAAGGAAGGCTTGCAAATCTGTTTTGCATTTAGGTTTAGGGGCTTTGATCGCTTTAACCTTGGCATCAGTAGGGTGGATGCCATGCTTGTCAATCACGTAGCCCAGGAACTCAACCCTGTCTGTTTTAAGTGTGCATTTTTCTTCCTTGACTTTTAACCCCGCTTTTCTGAATCTGGTAAGGACTTCTCTGAGTCTTTCTTGAAGCTGAGTGTCATTTTCAGCAGAGATTAACACATCATCAAAGTAAGGCACTACCCCTGGCAGTCCTTGAAGCATTCTTTCCATAAGACTTTGAAAGATGCCTGGTGCCACGCTTACTCCAAATTGTAACCTTTTACATTTGAAGGCACCTCTGTGAGTCACAATGGTTTGGGCCTCTGCAGTGGCATCATCAACTGTTAGTTGTTGATATGCCTGGGCCAAGTCCAATTTGGCAAAGACTGTACCCCTGCCAAGAGAATGTAGCAGATGATGCACAACTGGAACTGGATATGCACTCTGCTGCAGCGCATGGTTCAGTGTCCCCTTATAGTCTCCACAAATTCTTACTGACCCATCAGCCTTGACTGGTGTGACTATGGGTGTTTCCCATCTGGAGTGATCAGTGGGCTCTAAAACCCCTTGAGCAATTAATTTGTCTAATTGTGCATCAATTTTTTCCTTTAAAGCAAATGGAACCCTCCTGGGCTTTAAACGAATTGGGGGCACCTTGGGATCTAGGTTGAAAGTGATAGGGGTCCCCATATACTTGCCCAATCCTTCGCTGAAGACCTCTGGAAACTCAGACTTCAAGGCCTCCTCCCATTCAGAGTTGCTCACGTGATTGATGCCAGTCACCTCGATGCCTAGTGGATTGAACCACTCAAGTCCCAGCAAGCTTGGGCGGTCCTTGTCCACGATGGTCAGGGGCAAACGTTTGGTGTGGCCTTTGAACTTCACGTTGAATTCTCTTGTTCCAACTACTGGAATCTTGTTCCCTTGGTAGTCTTTAAGAGTCAGTGCTTGCTTCTGGAAATGTTTCTTCTGAATGTTGGGAAGTAGCCTGTGAATAGTGTCCCATGACACCATAGATAAATAAGAGCCTGAGTCCACTTCCATTTGGCAAGGCCTTCCTTCAATGAACACCTTTACGTGTACTTTTCTGCTTCTCAAGGGTGAAGAATGACCAATGGTGATTGTTTGGTGAGTTTCATTCTTCCCATTTGCTTCTGAATTGCCCCATCTTTTCAATGAAGTTGTTGGGCTTAAAATTCTTTTCAGGAAATTTCTTCCTACTAGGTGGAGTTCTGGATGATTTGCAGACTCTGGCTAGGTGACTCCTTTTCTCACAACGTAGGCAGATGGTGTCTAAGAACTTGCATTCAGTGCGGGATGCCCCCCAGCCTCTGCAATAAAATTCTTGCCTCTTTCTCCCAGGGTCTTTCCTTTTCTTCTCCATTCTGAGTGTAAAAATCCCTTCCTCCACCTCACTGCAATCTGAATCAGAGTCTATTTGTTCGCAATGGGTTGTTGTGGATTTTTCCACATCAGAATGGCTTGAGGCCTGGCTTGAGGCCTTGTTAATCTTTTTCATGGCCGCTGCTGAGGACTTGGTGGCTTCCGCTGAAACAGCTTCTTCAATGGCCTCCTTAAACGTGATCTTAGGTTTCATTAACAGTTTGCTTTGTAAGACCTTATCTTTGAGGCCTAAGACAAACCGATCACGCATGGCCTCTTCTAAGTTGGTAAAATTACAAGCACCCCCAATGTCCCTTAACCTTGCCACGAAGTCATTAACATTCGCTTTCCCCTTGATCCCGGACTCGGTAATGAGGCACGATACTTGTGGGGCGTAATGGGCTTTTAAAATCTTTTCCAAATCATGCCATTCCATTACCTTCAGTTCTGCAGCTCCCGCCAACGCCTTCGCCATCTTGAAGACTGCTGGACCGCAGTGCGTGAGAAATACCACCCTCTTCCGTCTCTCAGGAATATCGGCGAGGTCGTTTCCTTCCAGGTACATCTGGAAGCGATCCGCATACGATTCCCAGTCTTCGCCGCCAGATTGAACGGGGCTGGGGAGGTGTTCAGTGCAGCCATCTCGCTCTTCTGTTCGCCTTCCACGTTGTCTCTTCTTCAGGGAAATCCCATCCTCGTCGCCAGTGTTAAGTTTGCATGAAGAGTCAAACGCGGGGAACTTCAGTAAAGAGTTTATTCAGTGACTACAGCTCGAATGGACCCCAGTTGGCTGGGCTATGGCTGCTTCTTATAGCCAGCAGCCGTAGTTGCCAGCCAATGGGAGTGCAGGGTTTCTTCCCGCACTATTTAAACCAATACCATTTAACATTTTACAAGAACAGTTCAAATAAACCAATAACATTCAAACCTACATAAATAACAGTAACCATTTCTGAAGAAGAACTGCAGGTGTATGAAACTGTTCTCTTTGTTACTAACTATGGCTTGCTAAGAAACTGTTCTGTCCACACTACACATCCGTTTGTGTGCAGGTCACCATGCAGCTAAACCCACCTATCCTCCAATAAAACAGATTGTGTGCCTCAGTGGTGGGATTCAAAAATTTTTACTACCTGTTCTGTGGCTTGGTGGGCGTGGTGTGGCTTGGTGGGCGTGGCAGGGGAAGGTTACTGCAAAATCCCCATTCCCTCCTCACCCCACTAACCTGCTTTCCAGCTCTGTTCTCCTGTGCAGGGCAACCAAAGAAGGCCCAGCCGATCAGCTGGGGCTCAATGGGAGGCAGAGAAGAGATGGGGGCAGGACGAGTCGAGGTGGTATTTGCTGGTTCTTTGAACTACTCAAAATTTCCATTACTGGTTCTCCAGAACTGATCAGAACCTGCTGAATACCACCTCTGGTGTGCGTAGATTTGAATGCTTTGTTGAAAGAACAGGTGAAACTGGGGAAAATAGAGAGGCATACAATGAGAACCAAATACAAGGTAGACAGACACCATAGGTGACTTAGTGTACAAATTAAAGAACGTTAGAATAGCAATTATTTGATTGACAAGTCATTTGAAATCTAAACCCAAACTACAGTGCAACAGAACTGGTAAAGTCCAATAACTAGCATTTTCTCATACTTATGGTCCTGGCTTATGACCCACTTGCTTAAAAGGCTAGCTATTGCTCAGGGAACACTACTAGTCTAAACAGGGATATTATCTTTGTCATTTCTATGCATCACTGGGTCATCAGCATCCTAACATAAAAACTCAAGCAATTGAGCATAGTGCAGTTATAAAGCCCTGATTGCCAATATACAGAATGCAGAATATCAGAATTGGAAGGTACCTTGTCCAATGCCCTGCAAAAGCAGGAGACGCTATACCATTCCAGACAAATAGCTGTCCAACATCTTCTTAAAAACCTCCATGATGGAGCATCCACAGCTTCTGGAGGCAAGCCATTCCACTGATTAATTATTGTCACTGAGAGGAACATCTTAATTCTAGGTTGGATCTCTCAAGATTTCATCCATTACTTCTTGTCTTGCCTTCAGAGAATAGGTTGTCCCTCTCTTCTTTGTGGCAGCCCCTCAGATATTGGAACACTGCTCTCATATCACCCCTAGTCCTTGCCTTTGTTAGACTATATATATCCAGTTCCTGCAACCACTTCTCATATTTTGAAAACAAGCCACTGGGATTCAAAAAAACTGTCAGGGAGCTGGTCCATTCACCTTCTTCCATAGAGGATATGGTCAATCGCCAAACATCCATTTCCAAAGCCAAATTTAGGAAGTTCTTTCTAGATACTGCTTGTATACAGTAGTTCCCCACACCCTTAAACATGTAGACACATCTACTAACAGAGCAACGGACTTGTATTTATCCTCTGAGTTAGTAGGATAAATAGGGACTGCATGGAATTTAAGATTATCTGCAACCTAAAGATCTTTCTGGAGAAGGATGCTTTGCAGCATGCTGAGTTCCTTTCCAAAATTTGTTTGAAGTTCAGATCATCAATCTGAAAATGTGAACTTCAGAATGGGAATGGGAATGAGGTCTTCTCACACCCAAGTACCCATAGAAAGCACTCTAAGCTAGAAGTTGGTAGCGATAGGTATAGAAGATAGTCCCATCAACTACTGATAAGTTTAACAATAACACTGCTTGGAGGATGGTTTTAATGCACCTTTTAAGTGGGGTGTAGGGTGGAGAGGAAAGTTACAGACACCTCGATATCCTGTTTCCCGAAAATAAGACCTAACTTGAAAATAAGACCTAGCATGTTTTATGCATGCACCTTATATAAGCTCTACCCATAAAGTAAGCCCTACTTAAGAGACTGCGTCACCGACCGGCTACCCATTCCATCTGGTTGCTCGCGGTGCCGTGACCATGAGGCAAGGTGGGGTGGTGATAGGCCTTACCTCAGGGCACCCACAGCCAGACCATCCATGCCCCAACACCTGCCTCATGGCGGTGCCACCAGCAACCATGTGCAGTAGGAGCCCACATGGCCACCAACCCACTTCTGCTTGCTCACAGCTGAAGTGGAGCAGAAGGCCAAGTGATATGCTGGTGCTGCGAGGTGAGGCAGGTGTCAGGGCATGGATGGCCTGGCTGCAGGAGCCCTGAGGTAAGCCAGTGCAAGGTGCATGGGTTTTGACACTGCATCGACACTGGTGCACCACGTGGCCACCTGCTCCACCATGAGCAAGCAGGAGAAGTGGACCTCCCATACATGGGAAAAAAAATAAGACATCCCCAAAAATAAGCCCTAGTGCTTATTCTTTTGGGCCCAACAGAAAATAAGACTCAGTCTTATTTTGGGGAAACACAAGTAAAAGGAATCTAAAGAGATTTAAGTTATGGACTTCTCAGCTCACAATGTTAGCCACTATGGGACTCGGGTGGTCAGGACAGCTTTCTCCACTTCTAACATTCAATGGTCACCCGATGGGTTGAAGGCAGGCATGCAACTGTTTTGACCTCAGTTCTTCACCTCCATGCTTCTGGGGACAACCAAAGGAAGCCTTCCTCCCCCGCTGGAAAAATAAAAGCTTCTGCTGATGCCTTGGGTGTACGGGGAGTGGGGGCACAACCACTTGGGTGCCAAATCTTTTTTACCCCCTTTTCCCCTGGTTTGGCTAAAGCTCCACAGCATCACAGCAGAAGACAAAAACATGCCTTGGGAAAGCTACATCAATGTCAGGCAGATCCGGGGATGGGAAGCATTAATTAGAAGGCGGTCAGGAGGAGAGTGATTTCCAGGTATTGGCGGGAGGGGAGGGAGAGGGAGCGTGCAGTGTGACGCCTCTGCTGCAAAGGGAGTTGGAAGCATTCTAATTGGGGCTGTGTCGAGCCAGCCACTTGCAGACGGGAGGCTGTCCTAGAGTGCCTTTCTCTCTCTCTCTTTCCTTTCCCTCCCTCTCTCTGCATTGCCCAGGGCTCGCCTGGGATTCTGTGCACAGCACCGGCACGGAGTTTTTCAAGGCGGCAGAGAGAAAAGTTCAAAGGAGGGCAGATGGAGAGCACCAAGGTGGGAGAACGTGACAGGAGAACATACTGTGGGGTGGAAGCACAGGAGGGGGGGCTGCACATACTGGATCAATGTGCCTCTTAAAACAAAGGAGGGTGGATCCAGCCCTGGGCGAGAAAGAGAACACGGGGCTGCAGTCCACTGACTAAAAAGCCAGAGTAGGCGTGGGAGAGTCTAGAATGGTTTTTCTCTACAGGGAACAAAACTCATTCTGTTGATTCTTTCCTTCCAGGCCGGGCATCATCATCATCACCATCACCATCACCATCACCATCACCATCACCATCACCATCACCATCATCATCATCATCATCATATTATTATTATTATTATTATTATTATTATTATTATTAAATCTTTAGTGAGATTCACAGCCTTTGGGGCTGGTTGACAGCTCAACAGCTCGAGTCCCAACCAAGGACCTAGGAACTGTTCAGGTAGCGTTGGAGGATATAGCTATTCCAAGTAGGGTGGTTTTTTGTAGAATCAGGGTATTCAAGTCTGATAAATTCAGAATTTTCAAATAGCGAGGTAGCCCTTTAGATATTGCTCCAAGGGCTCCAATTACAATTGGGATAACACACAAGTTCTTTTTCCAAAGTCACTCAACTTCAATTTGTTAGTCTCGGTACTTCGTGCTTTTTTCTTGTTGCGTGTCTACAATTTGTGCATCACCAGGTATTGCAATGTCAATGAACCAAACCTTTTTCTTTTCAACTATTGTTATGTCAGGTATGTTGTGGGCCAAATGCTTGTCCATCTGAATTCCAAAGTCTATTATTATTATTATTATTATTATTATTATTATTATTATTATTATTATTATTATTATTATTACATTTACATGCCGCCCTTCTCCGAAGACTCAGGGTGGCTTACAATTTTTTGGGATACAACCCAATGTGCTCAGCAATAGCCTTCATTCCATTGTATATGCTGCTTATTACTAAGCGGCATTTTTACAAAGTCAGCTTATTGCCCCCAACAATCTTGGGTCCTCAATTTACCTACCCTGAGAGGATGGAAGGCTGAGTCAACCTTGAGCCTGGTGGGATTCGAGCCTGCAATAATTGTAGGCAGCTGGAACTTAAGTGCTAGGCATTTAACAGCCTGAGCCACCAAGGCCCATTATTATTATTATTATTATTATTATTATTATTATTATTATTATACACACAGTCATCCAGATGTTCAGACTGGGTTTGGCATTTTTGTCTACCTATCGAGTCCTTCCCAAAGACCTGGGATAGGCAAATCTGGACATTCGAAGGTGTTACAGATATTGCCGCAGGATGGAAGCTGTTCCAAGTAAAGCTGCCTTCTGCAATTGACTGATGGCAAATTTGTCAATGCCTGTGGTGTTCAAGTGATGCTCCAGTTGTTTTGGGACTGAGACACCCAAGGCACCTATTACTACTGATACTACCCTTGCATCATCATCATCATCATCATCATCATCATCATCATCATCATCATCATTATTATTTGGCAGAAAAGGTTTTCCCCTTTGTGGCTGATCAGCAGGTATACAAATGCAACAAAATGATCCACGGGGCATCCATTCCTCCCAAACTATACAAGCTATAGATATACTCAGGCTGTCCTAGGTAGCTGTTTCGGCCAGTTGCCTGCTGTAACGTTCCCCCAGCTCACTACAGATAGTCCTTGACTTACAACAGTTCATTTAGTGACTGAAGTTAGAACGGTGCTGAAAAAAGTGACTTACAGCCCTTTTTCACACTTATGGCCATTGCAGCATCCCCAAGGCCACGTGGTTGCAGTGACCCAGGGCCACCTGACAACATTTTGCGACCTTCAGATGAGCAAAGTCAATGGGGGAGCCAGATTCACTGAGCAACCGCGTTACTAATATGACAACTGCAGCGATCCGCTTAACGAACATGGCAAGAAAAGTTGTAAAATGGTGCAACACTCACTTAATAAAATTTTCGCTTTGCAACACGCATGTTGGGCTCCGTTGTGGTCAAAGACGACCTATTATCTTCAGCAATCACTTTGCTGCCTGGGGAATTCTGGGAGTTGCAGTCCCCATGTCTGGAAGGCTCCTGGGAGAGGCTGCTTTTGCAGGAACGACTGCTCTTCCATGGACGCAAAGGATGTCCCAAGTTGAGTTCCCAGCATATCCAGGAAGAGCTGGGACCAAATTCAGAGACCTGTTGCCCATAGTGATGCATGGGAAGGTGCTGCTTCTTTGCCGGACCTCTGCAAGCGAAGGCAGAGGAATGTTTGAATTTGGACAACTGCTCAGACTCCTTTTGGGGTGCTTATTTTCACCGAAATCTGCCAGGAAACCATCCACCCTCCCTTGCCTTAAGTGGACGGTGATGTTGACACACATGGCCTACAGTAGGTGCCAAGTGGAGCTTTGGAGACTCCGTGACTCTACCGCAGTGCCGTTTCCACCCATGGCCTTGCTCCATTTCCCTTTCCCTCCCCAACCTGCCTTTGTTCTCCCACAGAGGTGTGCCCTGTAGAAATGCCATTTCCTCAGCAACCAAGCTGTGATGGTAACATTTGAGCCTCAGAGAGAGGTAGGGCAACAATCCACCAGGGAGACTTAAGGTAGAGAGAGAGAGAGACAGACCACATATATTCATGAGCATTAGAGCACAGCATCGTTCCTGTCTTCTCTTCTTGCCCCTAGAGATCCCTTCCAAAGTATAAACAGAAAGACATGCACAGTTGTGGCGTGGGGGTGGGGGGTGGGGGGAAAAGAGCAGAAGCAATCCCCGGGGAACAGAGGATGCTGGGAGAAAAACAAAACAGCAGCCATATTCCCTGCAGTGTCCTTCTGGAAAGCAGATAAGTGCCTTTTGATTTCACAGTCACACCACCCCAGTCACTGGGCTGGTGATTAACATAAAATCAATCCATCCCCTTCTCTCTCTCTCTCTCTTGTTCTTGTTCTTCTTCTTTTTTTCCAAAGCAGCCAAGCAGCCTCTGACTGAGAGATGGGATGCAGTGAGCCTGTGCCACCTGATTAAAGAAAGCTTCCTCTTTAATCACCTCCTGCCACCGTGAGGGCTTTTTTGAGTGGGCTAAAAGCAGGTCGTGCGCCAGGAGGTGACAGCAGCAGCAGCAGCAGCAGGTTAGGGAGATAGCGCTTCTGCTGGCAGGCAAAGAGAAGGGCAAAGGGCCCGGGAGCAGTAAAGGAGAACGGGAAACAACAGGAAGGGAACAAAGCAGAACATCTGGAGGCCACAGCAGAACTGGGAGCAACTGGAAGGCGGGAAGCTAGAACAGGGCATCTGGAAACAGCAGCAGAACAAGGAAGCAACTGGAAGGTGGGAAACTAGAACAGGGCATCTGGAAACAGCAGCAGAACAAGGAAGCAACTGGAAGGGGGGAAGCTAGAACAGGGCATCTGGAAACAGCAGCAGAACAAGGAAGCAACTGGAAGGGGAAGCTAGAACAGGGCATCTGGAAACAGCAGCAGAACAAGGAAGCAACTGGAAGGTGGGAAGCTAGAACAGGGCATCTGGAAACCAAGGCAGAACTGGAAGCAACGGGAAGGGAACAAACCAGAACATCTGGAGACCGCAGCAGATCAGGAATGAACTGGAAGGTGGGAAGCTAGAACAGGGCATTTGGAGGCCACAGCAGAACATGAAGTAATTAGAAGGTAGGCAACCAGAGCAGGGTATCTAGAGACAGTAGCAAAACAAGAAGCAACTGGAAGGTAAGGAATCCAGAATGGGGTATCTGGAAACTGCAGAGGAACAAGGAACAATTGGAAGGTAGGAAACCAGAGCAGGCCATCTAGGGAGAACAGCAGACAGCAAGCAACTGGAAGGCAGCAAACTTGAGCAGGGCATCTAAAGACAGCAGCAGAATTGGAAGGAGCTTCTGGTGAAACAACCTATTATAAGCCCAATTATTCTTTTTTTCCCCTTGGTCAAAGGGGTCCATGCGCCCTCTACTTCTCTACATGCCCATGGATAAATCTGTAGGTCATAAAAGATCAGGTCCACATGTGAAAGTCTAATTGAATTGCTACTCATGCCTATGTGCAGGACTATGCTCAACTAATGGTTAGCACCTGCATGGAGTTAGATAAGGATCAATGGCATTCAGGAGAGGTTAGACTTAGTTCATTTGTGGTTATGTAGAGATTCTAGGCTGATCCCTCTTTTAACTCCCACCCCCAGGTTACGCAACTTATTCTACAGTAGCTACAGACCAACCTAAAGGCAATTTTTCCACACATTTCCCTCCAGCATCTTTTGGGGAGGGATTTTAAATGGCTAGTTCCAATTGAGCAGTTAGAAAAATGATACTGTGACCCTACTTCTTCCAGGCTTGTCATTAGGGCCATAAGTCAAAGCAGGTTTCCCATACTAGGCCCATATCTAGGGTTTAAGGAAACGCTGTCAAAGAAGCACTGACTCTAAGCAACACTGGGAGTAGTCTAAGTTGTCGTTGGATTTGGGTGGAGAACTTGAAGAGTCTGAAAACAAGAGAACCAGATTAACTTTTTTTTCTTCTTCAAATGCTGTGAATTCCCTAAGGGAGAAAATTCCCCTGATGATGGTCTTGAGTGGGCTATGAGGATTCTCCAATTCCCTTTCAGATACATATGTCCAGTCATATATTAGAGCAGGGGTGTCAAACTCAAGGCCCACAGGGCCACTCTGGAAACAGGGAGGCACCAGCCTGCAATGCCTCTGCCAGGGAAAATGGAGCTTGGGAGGGCTGCACACAGTCCTCCCGAGCTCCGTTTTCACTTGCAAAGGGGGTTGCAGGAGGCCATCGCAGCTGGAAACAGAGCTCGGGAGCCTGTTTTCGCTGGCAGTGCACTCAGGCTGCCACAGGAGCCCCTGACATGAGTGACATCAAACTGGCCACACCCACTGGCCACACCTACCCTAGCCCCCCCAAAGTCAAACACAACCCTGATGTGGCCCTCAATGAAATGGAGTTTGACCCCCTCCTGTATTAGAGTGAACAGTAGTTCTCTTTTATGCGCTAATATCCTCTGAGACTACTAGCTAACTACTAGTGGGTTGGTACTAGTAGCAAAGTATTGGGCTAAACAGAGGACAGTCTAGCAAACAGCCTGCCCAAGGGGAAGAGCTAAACCATTGCCCAAACAAGCCAGTCAAAAGTCACATCCCTTCCCCAGTGTCTTTTAGGAGATCCCGGAGAAATTTGGACACCAAGCCAGTTCTCCCACCAACCATCTGCTTGCTTTTCCATCTTTGCTTCATGTTGCAGGTTTCTGTTGGGTCATCACACAGATTCCTTCCAAAGCAAGCTTCCCATTCTCCATCATGGAAAACAGGACAGCTGTTCTTCAAAGTCCCCTCCCCTTCAGCAGTCTTTGGCACAGCCGGGCCTCCTCTTAGCCTCTTCCATATGTTCTTCCCTCTATTCAGCAAGAAGCCACCAGCTGCAATTAAAGCATGTGAGATGCTCCAACGGCAGCTCTGAGCTGCTCCTGGATGGGTGCCCGATGTTCCCATCCCTCTTCCATAAGGCTGGAGGAGAGCAAAAGATGCGAAGCATCTTCCAGGCTCTTTTCCTTTGCCTGGGGACAGACTCGAGAGGGCGAAAACTGGATAGAGAAGTTTTCGGGAAAGGAGGCTCAGGGAAACAACATACAGGAAGGAGAAAGTAACTGATAAGTGGATGCAGAGAGGTATGAAGAGAGGTGGATGGCTGGACTCGCATCACAGACACAACTCTAAAATCATCCTAAGGTAAAGATAAAGGTTCCCCTCGCACATACATGCTAGTCACTTCTGGCTCTAGGGGGCGGTGCTCATCTCCTTTATGAAGCCGAAGAACCAGCGCTGTCTGAAGACGTCTCCGTGGTCATGTGGCCGGCATGACTAAATGCCAAAAATGCAGAGAATGCTGTTACCTTCCCACCAAAGGGGTCCCTATTTTTCTACTTGCATTTTTTACATGCTTTCGAACTGCTAGGTTGGCAGAAGCTGGGATAAGTAATGGGAGCTCACTCCGTTTCAAAGTGCTAGGGATTCGAACTGCCAAACTGCTAGGGATAAAATCATCCTAACCAGGCAAAAATGGGTGAGTCAAATTGATTGAGCTAGGATACAACTGTGATAAGTAAATAAATAAAGGCAAGGTTTACATTGCATGCCATGTGTGCAAATAAATAAAACCTATTTAGCAGAATGTGATGGCCTCATTTACAGACTGTTAATAGCACTAGCACTTAGATTTATATACCTTTTCATAGTGCTTTACAGCCCTCTCTAAGCAGTTTTACAGAGTCAGCCTATTGCCTCTAACAATCTGGGTCCTCATTTTTATTGACCTTGGAAGGATGGAAGGCTAAGTCAACCTTGAGCCGGTCAGGATCGAACTATTGGCATTCGGCAGAATTAGCCTGCAATACTGCATTCTAACCACTATGCCAACATGGTTAAGACAGCATGTTCTCACACAAGCTATTCAACCACATATTAGCCAGATCCAGCAGATTGGATAAACCCAGCTGCTACAAAACCTAATTTTCAAGTGTGTTGAAACATTATCAGAGGCAATCCAGTTATTATTAGCTTGTTTGTTGGTCAGTCTTTTTGTGATTTGGTTCACACACTTCTTGCTAGACACTGTTTGCTTAATCAAAGTTTATTGAATAAACCACCAGAGTTCATACATATTAAGCCATAAAACTTGACTTAAAACTCCCGATTATTGTTGCAAAAGCAAACTACACAATATAATCAGTATGATGCAGCATATTGTCAACTACATTTAAATAGGGTTGACATAACACTAAACTGGGTTTTATTGAATCACTTGCATTAGCTGTGTTTCCATATTACATTAAACTGTATCGTTCCTGTTTTAGTTTGGCGCATTGTGCTAATCCCATTATGACTTAATGTGTTACATGCACTCACGATTTATTTAGCAAATCATGGTTCGAAATCATGATTTAATGCGGGGTTGTCAAACTCAATTTCATTGACGGCCGCATGAGGGATGTGGTTGACCTCGGGGGGCCGGGTGGGTGTGGCTGACTGGGTGGGTGTGGCCAACTGGATGGGCAGGGCTGATTGGGTGGGCGGGGCCAGCTTGACACCACTCCCCAAACTGGTGCCATGTTTCCTCTTCGCATTGGGTAGACCGGGCCAGCTCCTTACATTTTCCAGGATGGCCCCATGGGCCAGATCTGACCACATCTTGAGTTTGACACCCCAGGTTTAATGGAATGCATCAGTCGGGATGGGGAACCTGGTGGGTTTATGGGATATTTACAGAAGGCAGATGCTAATAGCAATCTGGTCTTCTTCACTGCTCAGCCAAGACAGAAAACAAATTTGCTCTATGACAAAAACAAGCAAGTTTTGAAGGTGCTTCACAAACCAACCCAACACCCCCACTCTGTGTTATGACTGTTCTCCTCCAGCCGCTGGATGTCAGAGAAGACCACAGAAGTCAAGCAAAGAGCTTCCATGAGCAAACAACACCATTACTTCACAAACCAAGTCTCACTGAGACCAGCCAGTGCTGCTTCACATGAAGCCAACAATGAAGAAGAGTCATAAAATCTTTCATCACCTCATTGTTGTTGGGGTTTTTTTTAGATTAAGAACAACCAATGCTTTCAGCTTGACTCAAGGATGAACAACTTCTCCAGGTGATGGTAATCTGTAGTTCCTACATGCCTTTCCAGGCATGGCCCATAGTCCTGAAAGACCACAGGTTGACCATGCTTGAGTCATGGGGTTTGTTCCCAGATCTTGGAAATAAGGAGAGATTTTCTGACAGTGATAACAATCCACCCATGGAACAGACGTTGCCTTCAGAAGTTGTGGGAGCTTCATCACCGGAAGCTTTCAGGAAGAGACTGGACTGCCATCTGTCAGAAAGGGTGTAGAGTCTCCTGCTTGGGTGGGGGAATTGAAGTAGATGACCTACAAGGCCCCTTCCAACTCCATTAATCTGTCTTTGCTTGGAGGTGTTCTAGTTTTTAACCTGAGTGACCAGATCTAACTCAGTACCTGAATACAGGTAATCCTCCACTTAGCAACCAAAACTGAGCCCAAAATTTCAGTTGCTAAGGGAGACATTGGTTAGGAGCTGTGATGGTTAGAATGCAAAATTGCAGGCTAATTCTGCCTACTGCCAGCAGTTCGATCCTCATCGGCTCAAGGTTGACTCAGCCTTCCATCCTTCCAAGGTTGGTAAAAAAAGGACACAGATTGCGGTGTGTGTGGGGGAATAGGCTGACTCTGTAGATCGCTTAGAGCTGTGATGGCGAACCTATGGCATGTGTGCCACAGGTGGCACGCAGAGCGATTTGTGCCGGCACACGAGCTGCAGGCAAACTTACCTCACTGTGCATGCGCGTGCCTCACAGCTGGTTTGAGGCCTTTTTCGCCCTCCCAGAGGTTTCAGGAAGGCTTCTGCAGGTTTTTCAGGCTGAAAACTAGGCCCATTTTGTCACTTCTTGTTTTTCCGGAAATACTGGAAGTGACGAAACGGGCCTAGTTTTTGGCCTGAGAAGCCTGCAGAAGCCTTCCTGAAGCCTCTGGGAGGCCAAAAAAGGCCTCAAACCGGCTGAAAATCAGCTGTGAGGCACACTGCAGGTAAGGGGGCAGTGGGGTGGGGGTGGGATTGCGCGCGCATGCGTAGGGGCATGGGGGTGCGCATTGCGTTCTGTGTGATGGCACACGAGCGTGAGCGTGCAAGTGCAGAGCACAATTTTTGGCACAGGAGCCCAAAAAGGTTAGCCACCACTGGCTTAGAGGGAGTATAAAGCACTGTGATTGGTACATAATTCTAATTACTATTGCTCTGTGAATTTTACCCCATTTTAGGACGTTTCTTGCTATGGTTGTTAAATGAACCACTGCAGCTCTTAAATTAGTAACACAGTTTTTAAGTGGATCTGTCTTCCCCATTGATTTTGCTTGTCAGAAGGTTGCAAAGGGGGATCACGTGACTCATAAATATGAATCAGTTGCCCAAGCGGCTGAATTTTGATCACATGACCATTGGGATGCTGCTACAGTTGTAAGCTGAAAAATGGTCACAAGTCACTTTTTTCAGTGCTGTTGTAAGTTCGAATGGTCACTAAATGAACGGTTGTAAGTTGAGGACTACCTGTATTGACTCTTCCTTCCACCCCTTGTAGGCGCATGGCTTTAACTAGAATAGGAAGACTCCAATAATCCAGCTGTTAGCTAGTTTAAAAACTGCTGAGTTTATTCATGCACAACTATAAATTGTATACAAATTGGCCCCTAAAGAGATAAAAAGATTGATTAAAAAAAAATCTTTGTCCTCATTTAAAAAGGCTATTAGAATAAAACACAAAGCAATATATCTAAGGCCTGAGTATATTGTTTTTGATGAATCAATTAAGTTAAAGCAGAATTTAATGCAGAAAAATGGATCTGAAATTTTAAAAAAGGGAGGCACCGTACTATCGTTGTAATTATGAAAATGAAAGCTGCACCACGATGAACTTTGCTTATTATTAGAAACTTTCTAAATAGGGTTTTCCAAGCAGATGTGACAGGATTACAATTTCCAAAATCCCCAGCCAACATCAGCCCCTAAACAGTTCACGTTTACATAGTGGCCAGATTTCTATCTAATGCCAGGCCATAATTTGTTTCCTGAATAAGTTACTTTTAGTTGGATTCCAATGCAACATACTACCATAAGCCATAATCTAGAGTTTTCAAGCTACAGTGGCTGTTAACCATCTACTGGCTTAGCAAAATGTGGGAATTTAGTCACAACTGGAATGTTTTCCCCAAATAGTGGC
This sequence comes from Naja naja, assembly GCA_009733165.1. Classification (NCBI taxonomy): domain Eukaryota; kingdom Metazoa; phylum Chordata; class Lepidosauria; order Squamata; family Elapidae; genus Naja; species Naja naja. Next base: position 12,535,857 of record CM019160.1, read on the forward strand.
CACGGAGAGAATTATGGTACATAAACAAGGCAGGTATAGTACATAAAGAACTTTTAAATAAAATAAATAGTTCCTGAATCATTAAGGAATGCTCCAGAGGCATCAAGCTTAGCTTTTCTTTCCTTCTTCTTCTAGGTTCTTCATGTACTATCTTTGAAGTTTAAATATTCTGTTTTTATTTGATTAGCTTGTTTACCTTATGGCTTAATGTCTTCCACCAACCCAACCTGCATGAGTGTGAAAACAAATGTATAAGATGGCAATTTAGAATCCAAAGCCTTTCTCTCTCTCTCACTCACTCTCTCTCTCCTTCTCCCTCCCTCCATCTCTCTCTCCCTCTCTCCATCTGTCTCTCCTTCTCCCTCCCTCCCTCTCCCTTTCCATCTCCAACCTTCCCTCCCTCTCTTTCTCTCTCCTCCCCCTCTCTCCATCCCTCTCCATCTCCATCGTTCCCTCCCTGTCTCTCTCCTCCCTCTCCCTCCCTCCCTCTTCCTCTGTCTCTCTCCTCCTTCTTCTCCCCTCTCACTTCCTCCTTCCCTCAGTCCCTTCCTTTCCCTCCCTCTCCACCTCTTCCTCCCTCCGTCTCTCTCCTTCTCCCACTCCCGTCCCTCCCTCTCTTCCCCTTTCCCCCTTCCTCCCTCCCTGTCTCTGTCTCTCTCCTTCTCCCTCCCCCTCTCCCTTCCTCCCTCCCACTCTGTCTCTCTCCTTCTCCCTCTCTCTCCTCCCTTTTTCTCCTTCCCTCCCTCTCTCTTTTGGGATACCTTCAAAACACTGTTGATTCCTGTTGGCTGCCTGAAGGATTCTCTGCAGTTTTCTTGGCCATGTTTTTCAGAAGCAGTTCACCATCACCTTCTTCCTCGGTCTGAGAGAGAGGGATTGGATCCTGATTACCCATCTGCCTTAGTGTTTCAGGTGGGATTAAAATTCCTGGTCAACCAGTTTCTATCCTGGAACCTATCCTACAAGTCTAAATAATAAATAAATAAACCTTAATCCCTATACCACATTGGGCTCTCATGGGGGCCTCTAGTAGATCCCCAATCAGATGATACTAAATGCTGCTACTTCCCATCCATCATATGTAGTCCTCGACTTACAATCACAACATTTCTGTTGTCGAGATAGCTGTTAAGTGAGTTTTGCCCCATTTTACGACTTTTCTAGTCACGTGTGTTGAGTGAATTACTGAATTACTGAAGTTGTTAAATTAGTAATGCAACCGTTAAGTGGATCTGGATTGTCCATGTACTTTGCTTGTCAGAAGATCACCAAAGGCGATAAAATAACCCCAGAACCATCATAAATATGAACCAGTTCCCAAGTGGCTGAATTTTGATCACTTGACCATGGGGATGCCTCAACGGCCGTACATGTGAAAAATGGTCATAACTCCCTTTTTTCAGGGCTGCTGTAACTTTGAATGGTCACTAAACCAAGTTGAGAACTACCTGTAATGTATGCAGCCCCCTCCCCCTATGCCTACTCAACCTGGTCACTAACCCCAGAGCTATTCCTCTTCCATGGAATTAAATTTCTTTGACTACCGGTTCTGTGGCCATGGCTTGGTGGGCATGGCAGGAGGATACTGCAAAATCCCCATTCCCTCCCCACCCCACTAATCTGCTTTCCAGCTCCATTCTCCTGTGCAGGGCAACCAAAGGAGACCCAGCCAATCAGCTGGGACTCAATGGGAGGCAGAGAAGAGAGGGGGGCGGGGCCAGTCAGAGGTGGGATTTGCTGGTTCTCCAAACTACTCAAAATGTCCACTATCGGTTCTCCAGAACTGGTCAGAACCTGCTGAATAACCACCTCTGGCTCTTCCCCTTCTGGGAATTCAAGGGCAGGTGTCTCAGGGCTTCCCTGGTCTGCAGGAGGAGGAAATCAACGGCTATCAGGTCAGCCAACCCAAACCACAGAACTGGGACACGGATTCCGGAACATGGCTAGTTAAGTGAGGCAGGGCCTTTCGATTTGCTTGCTTGCCATGCTTCTTCCATTTTTAACCAAGCCTCAATCTCGCAACTCTTGGTGACTACAATGCCGCCCAAAACCCAACACAGAATTAAAATCGCATACAATCCTAACCCCAAGCAAACGAGGAGACAAAAGTAATCAGAACATGCAGAGGTACAGGTAAGGTGAAAGGTGCTGGAATATATATATGTGTGTGTGTGTGTGTGTGTGTGTGTGTGTCTTGGTGTATTCGGGTCTTATCCCGTGTAAGATTGAGAGTATCTTGGCGACGTTTCAATGAGGTCCCACTCGCCATCTTCAGGCTGGTGTCTTCAGCTTTGTGCTTGGGCACAAGCACAAAGCCGAAGACACCAGCCTGAAATGTGAGTGGACCTCGTCACCTCTCAATCTTACGAGATAAGATACACCCTCTACTTACCCGTGAAAATCTCTCGAAAACAAATATATATATATATATATATATATATATATATATATATATATTTATTTATTTATTATTTGCACTTGTATGCGCCCCATCTCCAAGACTCGGACTCACAACTAAAATATAATACAATAAATACTAAAAAACTATTAAATTTAAATACAAGTCCAAATATAGTAAACTAAAACCATTAAAACAATCCCAACCCAGGAGGGGTCAAAGCCAGGTTGATCAAACAACCAAGATTTTAACTCACGGCGAAAGGTGCGGAGGTCAGGGGCCAGGCGGAGCTCCAAAGGCAGTTGGTTCCAGAGGTCAGGGGCCGCAACAGAAAAGGCTCGTCGTCGGGAAGTCACCAATCGGCACTGAGTCGCCGATGGGATCCCGAGGAGTCCTTGCCTATGAGCTCGCACAGGGCGGCCGGCATTCATTATCGGAAGGAGACGCTCCCTTAAATATTGAGGACCCATGTCATGAAGAACTTTATATGTTAACACATAATATATATATATATATCTAAACATCTAAACATCCTAAATAAGGCTACCAAGGGGAGGGCAGTCTCATCTCTGTGGGGAGCCATGCCATGGCAACATCCCCTTATAGCTTTGGTTTCTCTGGCATCCAGCAAGTGTTGGACATATAGAACTATTTAGAATAACAGTTGGAAGGGACCTTGGAGGTCTTCTAGTCCAACCCCCTGCTCAGGCAGGAAACCCTGTTACCATTTCAGACAAGTGTCTGTCCAATCTCTTCTTAAAAGCTTCCAGTGTTGGAGCATTCACAACTTATGGAGGAAAGTTGTTCCACTGATTAATTGTTCTCACTGTCAGGAAATTTCTTCAATAATATGTTTTATATATAGTCTTCTACTTACAGCCATAAGTTTAATGGCCATTTGAAGTTAAAACGATGGTGGGGGGGAGAGGAAGGGACTTACAATCCCATCCTGGCACTTATGAATGTTGCAGCATCCCCACAGCCACATGATCAAAATTCAGGCGCTAGGCAACTGGCATGTATTTGATGTTTACATTGTCCTGGGATCACATGATCACCCTTTATGACTTCCCAGCTAGCTTCCAGCATTGGGGAAGCCAGATTCATTTAATGACCACATGATTTATTTAACAACTGCAGCAGAAGGGTTGTAAAATTGAGTGTGACTCACTTAATGACTACAGTATTGATGGATTCTTTATATTCTTTCCTGCAACACCATCAAGAAGCAGGACCTGGATAGCTCCTAAAATTGGTGCACGGTAGAGTCATTTCAACTGCAATGGTGCCAAGTTCCATTCCCAGTTGTAGAAAGATGACCTTGATGGAGATATTCAGGAACTGAAACATTTTCTAAGTCCACAAGAAGATAAATACTGTACTTGGAAGTCACACAGGAGGGGGAGGGGGAGAGGAGGAGAAGGAAGAGGAGGATTGAAGGGTCCTTGGTGGTCTCTGAGCTTGGTTTTTTTTCTTGTGGAAGTTTCATTACCCAATTAGGTAACATCATGAGTGCTAGAAGGGAATACAGTATGAAGAGGAGGAGGATCAGCCCAATCAAACTTGCAAGTCTCTTTTTATTTATAGCCAGTCTCAATAAAAGTAGTTTCAGGTTTCCTGTGGAGTTAATCTCCTGGTCTGGTCTACGGAGTGGGGATGACCTCAGTAGAAGGTCCAAACTCCATAGAGTAAACTCCAGAATGAATGCCTGAGAAGTCCCAATAAGGACGAGGCTAATCACATATTGCTTCAGGGGTCAATATCTCTTTAATCTGCCTGGGGAGAAATTCACTTCCTGCCTTTCTGCAGAAACTTCTCCTTTTAGCCTCCCTCCTATTCCATGCAGAGGAAACTGGGGGAATATGTGGGACCCCCTCTCCCACATCTGGAAGGCACAAGAGACACCTCCCCCCATTTGGGCATTCAAGGGGACTGGATTGTTATCTCCCAACACAATGAAGTCTCATTATCTGCAGGGCTGGATGAGAAGGAAAAGGACACTAACTGGAAAGGGGCAGCAGCAGAATGAGTAGCTGGGGCTCCAGGAAACGTCATTCTCTGCTTCAGAAGTAGGCATTCTTCCTCTTTTTTAAACTGCCAGGGACCCCCTTTTTTCTGGGGTGAAAGCGCCAGAGTTTTGGATTTTTGGACCGTGTTTCCCAAAGTCCATGAATTCTATCTTCTGCCTTTTGCTCCCCCTTTTTTTGCTCTCTTTTGTCTCCCCCCCCCAAATGGATGGGGAGGCCAAAAACGCACGTGCATTTATCACCAGTCCCAATTCCAATGCTAACAAAAGCAGAGACTTGGAGGGAAGGCCACCTCTGGCCCCGGGCCATGAGTTCTCCTTCTCTCTTCGCAACATCCCCATCTTTTCTCTCATCCACTCCCAGGTTCAGCCCTACCAGATGTGGAGAATTAGCTCCAGGGTCTCTCTGCAAATTCATTTCATCTGGTGGGCAGGTGCTGCTCCCTGCTTGCCACAGCCTCCTCCTCGGCCAATTCTGCAATGCACCAGTTCGGTGGGGGGCGGGGGGGAGAGAGAGAAAGAAGCTGCTCCCCGGATCTCTGGTTTGCTTGCCTCTTTGCACTTGGCTGTCACACAGCAGCTTCCCTGCTGTCTTTCTGAGCAGGCAGCCTTCTCTCCTCTCTCTCCTCCCACCCCCGACTCTCCTCCAGCTCTCCTAGCCCCTTGACCCTCCTACGCTTCTTGCATAGCCAGCTGTCCTTGCTGGCTGGGTCAGCATAAAAACAACTCCCTGGCAAGCTCAGCCTCGCAGGGGAGACTGCGCCAAATGGCCTCCACAGATGGCTCCGAGCAGGATTTGGAGCACACTGGCAACGAGAGAGCAGCAGGAGAGACAGGCCATGTTTCGTCGCCTGATTCTGCAACAGGCAGCCTGATCTTCGCTACGGCCACTTTCAGTAAACAGAGGGCAGGGGCCGCCGAGCAAAGGCAGCGTAATGTGCACCAGCTGGACGGGGAAAGGGCAGTTGCCAAAGTCTCTTGCTTAGCTGCATTTTTCTCACTGCAAGAAAGGTTGACGTCCGGGGTGCCCCACTTCCTGCAAGCTGTTTTGGGTGCCTATTTCTGAGGAAGAGGAATCAGTGGCTTTGTAAATGGGGAGGGGGGAGGGAAGGGAAGAGCAGAAGAGGATTCAGCTCGGGTGAACTCCGATCAAGCTCACCAGACCGGCCGTAGAGAAAGCAGCTTCTTTTGCTTAGTCTGTTTTTCTTCTTGCAGACGTTTCGTTAACCAAATTCAGAGAACATATCATCAAGAGGGCGACAGTACTAACCTGGGCAAGTTGTCTGAAAAAAAAAAACCCAATATAATCAACTTTCGTAAGTCTTTTGGAACCCTTGGTGCTCTCTGAAGTTGGATGTTTGCTTGCAGCCATTTCATTACCCAGCCAGGTAACATCATCGGTGCTTTTGGACAGAAGAAAGAAGTGCTGAGGTCTGCACCTCACGTCCATCTGAACCTACATTTGCAAGCCAAGATTTTGGGTGAATGAACTTATGAGGAACATAGACAGTTTTGCTGTCTTTTTTTTTAAAGCACTTTATATCCATTGGGCCCCTTTATAAATGTAAGCGTTCAAGAAGCTTAAGTTCAACCCACAGTACAGAAGCCTCACCGATCAACACAAAATCCCAGTTTAGGCTAAAATTCTCCCTAGGGGAGTCTGTGATTCAGTACCCAGCTACTGTCTTTGTACGTATTGGGTGAACCAGGCTATCCTGCAAAAACCGCACAATGGCTTATTCAGAGGGCAAAGCATGTAAAGAAACATACAACTGACCGTAGAGATGGTATGTGGGAGCCATTAAGGGGGAGGGTCTTACAGAAAAGACCACACAATCCCGAGATAAAGAGAAACATGAGTAAGAAACTCAGAAGAACCTCATCCTATTTAGCATGGGGCAGAGAGAAACTGGCATTGGCCCTCAAGATTCTGTTAAGTCTACCATTCCGCAATGGGACAACTTGCCATGGCTAACTCACTGCAGGATAATTATAACTATTATATTTAATAATTTAAAATAAATAAAAAAATATTTTAATTTTTGCCATTCACATTTCATTCTGTCCCTCCTTTTGCATCCTTTCTTTAATGATTCTATTCCACTATTTCTTTGTTATTAGAATAAGTCTTGTCCCTCAGTGAGTTGGCTATGATGAGTTGTCTTGCAGCAAGTTGACCATTACAAGTTGGTCGTGGCAAGTTGGCCACAGCGAGTTGGCCATGACAAGTTGGCTGTAGCAAGTTGGCCCTGGCGAGTTGGCTGTAGCAAGTTGGCCCTGGCGAGTTGGCCATGAAAGTTGACCATGATGACGTGGCCCTGATGAGCTGGCCATGATAAGTTGCCCGTGGAGAATTGTCCTAGACCCCTATCATTCTACGATAAAGAATATGCCTGGAATCGTGTCTGTTTCTTGACGCAACCTACCTCATGCAACACTTTTCACTTAACAACATCATGGGATCTGCTTACAACAGCAACCAAAAATGCCAGAACTACCATCGTTAAGAGACATGATCATTTGATCTCATTTATGACCATGTTGTTTAACAATGGAAATTCCAGCCAGCCCCAATTACCATTATTAACTGTGGACTACTTGTACATAATTACAGTTAAAAAACCCTAGAACCCATATAAGATTACTGGTGCCAGGAGCTCTACAGCCCTCTGATCTCTTCAGAGCAGCCAAGTTTTTATAAGGTTTTGGAAGGCAGAGTAGAAGCTACCTTGATTTGGGGAGGGAACAAGCTATTGAATAAATGCCCAATTGAACTATCTGACCAATGTTAGAAAAAAACACACCAAGCAGATTGACTTACAATATGTAGAATGTTATTGTCTAATAGTAATTTCAAGGTGATTCTTGATAAGAATTCATTTTTGGCCATGGCTATTAAACTAAGAATGCAACTTGTGATTTAATTTGGGAGGGATAAATTATTATTCTTAATGTTATTAATTTTTTTATTGTTAAATGTTTTATGGCTATACTGCTCGATGCAATTAGACTGTTAATATTTCTATTTTGCTTGTTTACATATGGCCGTTGTGACCAATTGTTTATTAATAATATAAATTTCATGGGTGTATGGCTCAAGGAGTCTGCAGCCTGATTTCCTGCCTGGAACTACTGGTAAATATATAGGTTCAACATACTACTGACCCACATATTCCACTGAATATTGTAACTGAAGTCTGGGGCCACAACCCCTCAGCCCATCTGGACAACAAGGGAAACAGCAGTCTTAACAGAACCATAAGTGCTATAAGCACTCTTTTTAAAGATATAATCTAACTCAGTGTTGACAACTTTATGTGTGGACTTCAACTCCCAGAATTTCCCAGCCAGTGTGTTAAAGTGCAAACTTCTTAAAATGGCCAAGGTTGAAACTCTGAGCTACCTAGTTAGGTATACAACCACAGATGTTCATCTTGGCTTTTAATATATACTCTCTTTTCCTGTAACACAGGGGTCTTTGACAGCTTTAAGGCTTGTGGACTTCAACTCCCAGGATTCCTTCTCCTCCAGTCATGTTAGCTCAGGAATTCTGGGATTTGAAGTCCACAAGTCTTAAAACTTGCCAAGTTTGAAGACGCTTGCTGTAACAGAATAACAGAACTGGAAAGGGGGTGGGGGAGTGTGTGGGGATCACATATGCATGCGCAGAGGGGCAGGGGGACCCCGCGCATGCATTGCATTATGGGTGCAGGCACACACGTGCGCATGTGCATGCACTTTTGGCACGTGACGCTGAAAAGGTTAGCCATCACTGCCCTATACCAGTGATGGCTAACCTTTTTGTCATCACGTGCCGAAAGTGCATGCACGCGCACACGTCCCTGCACCCATAATGCAATGCGCGTGTGACCCCCCTGCACATGCATGCACACCGTGTGCCTCTGTTCATGCATGCACAACCCCCCCTGCGCTGCGTGCCTCTGCGCACACTTGCAAGACCCCCCTGTATGCGCCCCACCCCCTGTGCATGGATGCACATTTCCCACATGCATGTCTCCCTTGTGCATGCGTGGCAGATACCTGGCAATCAGCTGGCTGGCAGGGGGGCGTGTGCATATGCAATGGATCAGTTCCGGGCAACGGCTTGTGTGCTGGCAGAACTTCCGGCATGTGTGCCATAGGTTTGCCATCACGACCATATACCATTGCAGATAAATCCATGTTAAAAACTACCAGTGTTGTAGCACCTACAACTCCTGGGTGGAAGCTATTGATTGTTCGGTCAGGAAATTTCTCCTTCGTTCTAGCTTGCTTCTCTAGAATAAATGCACGTTTGCAGCTACTGCATGTTGCCCTCTTAAAAAGTGCACTTTTGGCACATCAGAGATGAATTCAGTATACTGATAAATGGCCATCCTTTTCAAACTTTTTTTTTTTTAAATTACAGGCTGCATCTGACTGGGCCCACCAAGCTACAGTTTGATTGTAACTTCTTGCTGAAGCCTAAATTGACCAGCCCATTAATTAAACAAGCCATATTCTGGTTTAGTACCCTGTATGGATTCAGACTGTGCCTGGGCTAAGATGGCTTGAAGGTTGAGCAAATGGACAGATAAAGATGCCTCAAGCATTTTAAAAGGCACACAGATCTCTAAAGGACTGCAGACAGTGAACTGGTGTTGTGTAAAAGTAGGCAATATCAGGGAAAGCAGAGCAATGAATGAAACAAAGAGATAAAAGGCGAGCATAAAGAGGAGAAGAGGGGGCTCACCCCTCCCACGTTCAATTCTGATCCTACCCGCCGGTTTCCCCTGAAGACTTGGATAGATTCTTCCCAAGGGGAAATCAATACACTCAACTCAATAGCATTACATTATTTAGAATGGCTCTGTTCTCATGCCATGCTTAATGAGGTCAGGTAAAGATGTAGCCAATCCATCCATACTACATGTGAAGCCCCTTCGCAGTAAGCCATGTTTATACAACAGGGATTGCATACATTATCCAAAAGGAATCCATTGAGTTCAGCCCATTGTGCCAACTAGAAAATAGGTCCATCCAAGTACTAGGATGAGCCTGAAGTGTGAACGCCACCTCCAAACAGTTGACTACAAATCAGTGGTGGGATTCAAATTTTTTTACTACTGGTTCTGTGGGCGTGGCTTGGTGGGCGTGGCAGGGGAAGGATACTGTCAGGGCTCCAACAAATCCACCCTCATTCAAATCAAAAGTCTCTAGCCACATCTCGAAGTAAATTGGTTTATTAGAAGTTGCCATGTTGACACGTGGATGGGTGCAGCCGACACTAAATTACATCATACATTTCCCCCTTGACACTGGTCTTTCCCCCATCCCCTGGATGTGACTTCTCCAAGGGGACACATCCGTCCCCAAGCGTCATCCATCATGCTCTCCAATAACCTTCTTACACTCCGACAACTTTGGCTGCCGAGGTGATTATGTAAGCATTTCAAGAATGCCTTGTTTTCCCCCACTCTCTTTTTCTGGCAGCTAAAAAGACCAAAGGAGTATCTTTCTAGTTGACAGATACTGTAAAATCCCCATTCCCTCCCCAGCCCCACTAACCTACTTTCCAGCTCCGTTCTCCTGTGCAGGGCAACAAAAGAAGACCCAGCCAATCAGCTGGGACTTGGGAGGTAGAGAATAGATGGGGGCGGGGCCAGTAAGAGGTGGGATTTGCTGGTTCTCCAAACTACTCAAAATTTCCGCTACTGGTTCTCCAGAAATGATGAGAACCTGCTGAATACCACCTCTGCTACAAATGTAAGGGATTGTAGAAAGCTATGGTAGATAAATCATACCTGGTCATGAGAAATGACAATCCAAGAATAAAGCACAGAATGTGGAAGGAAACAGTTATCTTGATCAAAAACATCTAGTAAGCCTTCATAATTCAAGAAACCTGGGATAGAATACTTCCCAGGGATCCATTTGGTATCAACTTAAGACCATTAGAGTAGCTTTTTCAGAGTTCCTCCTTGGAGGAAGGACCTTAAAAAGGTAGAACATCTTTTTCCATCTTCTTTCCTGCTTGAGCAGGGAGTTTCCAACTCAAGGTCCCTTCCAACTGTTATTTTGTTATTGCTAGTAACCTTTACAGCTTCATCTGTGCAGGTTTCTTCTTCCAGAACATAGAATAACAGGGTTAGAAGGGACCTTGTAGGTCATCTAGTCCAGTACCAGTGGGCCGGGGACCATTGGTGGTCCATGAGAAAATGTTGGTGGTCCGCAGAGAAATGTCACCCCCAAAGCGATTAAAGCAACCCCCCCCCAAAGCAATTAATCCAGGCTGCACAGGAACACAAGCACAGGTAACCGACCATGTGCTCAAGGAAACACAAGGCTTGCATCGCTTGCATTGTGAACATTTAATGAGGTAGTGAGGGAGGGGGAAAGGGCGAGGGGGGGAACTTGCCCCACATGCCAGCCTCCTCTGGCCACGGGCCGTTTCTTTTCCGCTTTTCTTTTTTCTTCTTGTTTTGCTGCACGCATGAAAGCAGCAAAAGTTCAAAAAGTCCCCAAACTCTGCCAGAAATGAGTCTTTGGGATCCTGCAAGGCCTCCTGCTCCAAGAGGCTGCACTGGTGCTGGCACAAGTCTCACAAAGACTCATTTCCGTAGAATTTGGGGGAGAGAAAGTGTTATGTATGCAGGTTTGAATGTCATTGGTTAAGTTTGAACTGTTCTTGTAAAATGTCAGAAATGATTGGTTTAAAAAAGCGGAAAACCCTGCACTCTGATTGGCTGGCAACTGCGTGCTGTGGCTATAGTAGCAGCACAGACCAGCCAAATCGGGTCTGTTATGAGCTGTAGTCACTAATAAACTCTTCACTGAAGCACTCTGCATCTGACTCTTCATGCAAATCTAACACTAGCACGAAGGTGGGATCCTTCCGAAGAGAAGACAACGCGGAGAAGAAGCCGAGAGAGATGGCTGTGCTGAACACCCCCAGCCCCGTTCGATCTGATGGCAGAAGACTGGGACTCAGATGCAGATCATTTCCAAATGTATTTGAGGGAAACGATCTCACGCATATTTCTGACAAGCGAAGAGGGCGGTCTTTCTCACCACCCTCGGTCCGCCGTTTTCAAGATGGCTAAGGCATTGGCAGGAGCTGCAGACGTGAAGGTAATGGACTGGCCCATTTAGAAAGTTATTAAGAGCCCATTATACACGCCACAAGTATCATGCCTCATTAAGAGACAATGAATTCTACTGTCGGGATCAAGGGGAAAGCAAAACGCTAATGACTTCATGGCAAGTTTAAGGAACATGGGGTGCATGTGAATTTATCAACTTAGAAGAGGCCATGCGCGATCGATTTGTTCTAGGCCTAAAGACAAGGTTTTGCAGAGCAAATTATTAATGAAACCTAAGATCACGCTTAAGGAGGCCATAGAAGAAGCTTCTTCAGCTGAAGCTACCAAGTCCTCAGCAGCAGCCATGAAGAAAATTAACAAGGTCAAGCCATCCTGATGTGGAAAATCCACAACAACCCATTGTGAGCAAATAGATTCTGATTCAGACTGTAGTGAGGTGGAGGAAGGAATTTATAGACTCAGAATGGAGAAGAAAAGGAAAGACCTTGGAAGAAAGAGGCAAGACTTTTATTGCAGAGGTTGTGGGGGGCACCAAGACTGAATGCAAGTTTTTTGATACCATCTGTTCCATTGTAGAAAAAGAGGTCACCTAGCAAGAGTCTGCAAATCATCCAGAACTCCACCAAGCAGAAAGAAGTTTCTGACAAAGATTTCAAGCCTAACAACTTCAGTGAGAAATGGGGCACACAGAAGCAAAAGGGAAGAATGAAACTCATCAGTCACCATTGGTCATTCTTCACCCTTAAGAAGCAGAAAACTACATGAAGGTACTAATTGAAGGAAGGCCTTGCCAAAATGGAAGTGGACTCAGGCTCCTATTTATCTATGGTGTCATGGGACACTATTCACAGGCTACTTCCCAACATTCAGAAGAAACATTTCCAGAAGCAAGCACTGACTCTTAAAGACTACCAAGGGAACAAGATTCCAGTAGTTGGAACAAGAGAATTCATCGAAGTTCAAAGGCCACCAAACGCTGCCCCTGACCATCGGACAAGGACCACCAAGCTTGCTGGGACTTGAGTGGTTCAATCCACTAGGCATCGAGGTGACTGGCATCAATCACGTGAGCAACACTGAATGGGAAGAGGCCTGAAGTCTGAGTTTCCAGAGGTCTTCAGCACGGATTGGGCAAGTATATGGGGACCCCTATCACTTTCAACCTAGATCCCAAGGTGCCCCCACTCACTGCTTAAAGCCCAGAAGGGTCCCATTTGCCTTAAAGGAAAAATTGATGCACAATTAGATAAACTAATAGCTCAAGGAGTTTTAGAGCCCACTGACCACCCAGATGGGAGACATCCATAGTCACACACCAGTCAAGACTGATGGGTCAGTGAGAATCTGTGGGGACTATAAGGGGACATTGAACCATGCACTTCAACAGAGCATATCCAGTTCCAGTGGTGCATCATTTATTACATTCACTTGGCAGGGGTACAGTCTTTGCCAAATTGGATCTGGCCCAGGCATATCAACAACTAACAGTTGATGATGCCACTGCAGAGGCCCAAACCATGTGTGACTCAGAGGTGCCTTCAAATGTAAAGGTTACAGTTTGAGTAAGTGTGGCACCAGGCATCTTCCAAAGCCTTATGGAAAGGATGCTCCAAGGACTGCCACAGGGTGCCTTACTTTGATGATGTGTAATCTCTGCTGAAAATGACACTCAATTACAAGAGAGACTCAGAGAAGTCCTAAGATTCAAGAAAGCGGGTTAAAAGTCAAGGAAGAAAAATGCACTCTTAGAACTGACAAGGTTGAGTTCTTGGGCTATATGATTGACAAGCATGGCATTCACCCTACAGATGCCAAGGTTCAAGCAATCAAAGAAGCCCCTAGACCAAAATGCAAAACAGATTTGCAAGCCTTCCTTGGACTTATTATTAATTTTTACCACATGTTCCTACTTCAGAAGGCAACCATTGCAGAAACCATTACACAGATTACTGGACAAAAAATCTGTTTGGCCTTGGGGCAGGAAGGAAACAATCAGCATTTAACAGTATTAAAAGACTAATCATTTATCTCATACAGTTCTCTGAGAATTCCCTGTTGTATTGACTTGTGATGCATCCCCTTGAAAGGGGGGGGGGGCTGGTTACAGGCTTCCCAGCAGGGAGAAGAAGCCCTTATCGCATTTTACTCTGGACCTTGACTAGAGAGGAATTACAGCCAATTGGACAAGGAAGCATT
>CM019160.1:12550558-12689154 GCA_009733165.1 Naja naja
CCACTAGGCATTGAGGTGACTGGCATCAATCACGTGAGCAACACTGAATGGGAAGAGGCCCTGAAGTCTGAGTTTCCAGAGGTCTTCAGCGACGGATTGGGCAAGTATATGGGGACCCCTATCACTTTCAACCTAGATCCCAAGGTGCCCCCAATTCGCTTAAACCCAGAAGGGTCCCATTTGCCTTAAAGGAAAAAATTGATGCACAATTAGATAAACTAATAGCTCAGGAGTTTTAGAGCCCACTGACCACTCCAGATGGGAGACATCCATAGTCACACCAGTCAAGACTGATGGGTCAGTGAGAATCTGTGGGGACTATAAGGGGACATTGAACCATGCACTTCAACAGAGCGCATAGCCAGTTCCAGTGGTGCATCATTTATTACATTCACTTGGCAGGGGTACAGTCTTTGCCAAATTGGATCTGGCCCAGGCATATCAACAACTAACAGTTGATGATGCCACTTGCAGAGGCCCAAACCATTGTGACTCATAGAGGCCTTCAAATGTAAAAGGTTACAGTTTGGAGTAGTGTGGCACCAGGCATCTTGGCACCAGGCATCTCCAAGCCTTATGGAAAGGATGCTCCAAGGACTGCCAGGGGTAGTGCCTACTTTGATGATGTGTTAATCTCTGCTGAAATGACACTCAATTACAAGAGACTCAGAGAAGTCCTTACCAGATTCAAGAAAGCGGGTTAAAAGTCAAGGAAGAAAATGCACTCTTAGAATTGACAAGGTTGAGTTCTTGGGCTATATGATTGACAAGCATGGCATCCACCCTACAGATGCCAAGGTTCAAGCAATCAAAGAAGCCCCTAGACCAAAATGCAAAACAGATTTGCAAGCCTTCCTTGGACTTATTAACTTTTATCACATGTTCCTACCTCAGAAGGCAACCATTGCAGAACCATTACACAGATTACTGGACAAAAATCTGTTTGGGTCTGGGGCAGGAAGGAACAATCAGCATTTAACAGTATTAAAAGACTAATCACATCTCATACAGTTCTCTGAGAATTTCCTGTTGTACTGACTTGTGATGCATCCTTTTGGAGTGGGGGTTGAGCCACAGGCTTCCCAGCAGGAGGGAAGCCCCTATTGCATTTTACTCTACCTTGACCAAAGCAGAGAGGAATTACAGCCAATTGGACAAGGAAGCATTGGCAATTGTTGCAGCTATCAAGAAATTTCATGAGTATTTATATGGGAGAACATTTACCATTGTCACAGATCACAAACCTTTGTTAGGCATTGTGGCAGGAGACAAACCACCCACTATCCTGTCACCAAGAATGCTGAGGTGGACTGAATTTCTTGCTGCTTATTCATACAAACTTATCCACAAGCCTGGCAAGGACATTGGACATGCTGATGCCTTGAGTCTTGCCCACTTCCTTGTCACAAGGACTTTGAACCTGAGGCACACACTTTTTCCTAGAAACTGTTGCCAAGCTTCCAGTACACGCTGCTGAAATTGCCAGAGACACTGCCAAAGACACTTTATTGGCTCCTGTTATAGGCTGGATTAAGAAAGGTTGGCCTCTTCAAGATCTACCTCACCTTGCTCAACCTTTTAAATCCAGGCAAACTGAATTATCTGTATTAAGAGGATGTATTTTGTGGGGTAACAGGGTGGTTATTCCTGCAAAACTGCAAAGGAGGTTTTGGAAATGTTACATGAGGGTCATCCAGGTATTGTAAGGATGAAGGGATTGGCCAGGAGTTATGTATGGTGTCCAGGTATTGACAAAATGGTTGAAAACTGGGTTGCATCTTGTCCCAACTGTCAGGTAGTCAGGCCTGCCCCACCTCTCGCCCCCAAAGAGGAATGGGAATGTACTAGGGGCCCATGGTCTAGGATTCACATTGATTTCGCTGGCCCTACCAGAGGGCACACCTTCCTTATTATAGTAGATGCATATTCCAAATGGCTAGAGGTAATCCCTATGGCATCCACCACAACTGATGCTGTCATCAAGCAGCTTAAAAGCTTTTGTAACCCACGGGTTACCTGATGTTCTTGTCTCTGACAATGGCCCTCAATTTACATCCAACCTTTTGAATCCTATCTAGCACAACTGGGTATCAGACATGCCCTGACAGCCCCTGGGCACCCTTCGCTAACGGCGGGCTGAACGAATGGTACGTTTTACCAAGGAAAAGCTTCAGCAATTGGGTCCTGGGGACATCACTGAGAAAGTTGAAAAACTTAGTGTTCAGCACATCACTCCCTAACCCATCAACTAACTTATCCCCAGCAGAGTTGTTGATGGGTAGGAAACTTAGGTCTTCCCTTGACCGCCTTCATCCCACTTACGCACCCAACGCACCACTAGATTCCACTAGCAAAGTTTGCACATTCAGTGTGGGTGATTCTGTTTATGCTAAGAACCTTATGGGTGAGCCTTCATGGATTCCTGCTGAAATAACTCAAATCACAGGCCCTCTTCTTACAGGGTACAAACAGAGGATGGAGTCCTCTGGAGCAGGCACATTGATCAGCTTAGATCCAGGTTACCTCAGGAACATCGCAATTGTTCCTCTCTAGTTCCCATACCTAATGCTTTTTCTAGGGGAGGGGAGGAACATGAGGATAATCAGCAAACAAGAATCAACCCCATGTGTAACGAGCCATTACACAGGAACCATCCCAAAACCTGTCACAATGCCAAAATCCATCCTTACAAGTGGAAGATTGCACATCACTACCTGACTTGGGTGCTGACATTGGGCTGGAGATGGGTTGGGAGGAGAGACCAGATTCTAACAATCAAACAGGGTCTTTCACAGGAAGTCCAACTAGGGAAATGTCAACAGACACATTTCCCCTCTCACTGGTTGAGAACGTTAAAACTTCTGAACCACGAAGGTCTCAACGTACACGTAAGAGCCCCACCTATTTAAAAGGATACATTAGATAGGTTGGGGTTTGAGTATGGACTGAACCTAGTGGGGAGGGGTGTTATGTATGCAGGTTTGAATGTCATTGGTTAAGTTTGAACTGTTCTTGTAAAATGTCAGAAATGATTGGTTTAAAAGTGGAAAACCCTGCACTCTGATTGGCTGGCAACTGTGGCTGCTGGCTATAAGTAGCAGCCACAGACCAGCCAAATCGGGTCTGTTATAAGCTGTAGTCACTAATAAACTCTTTACTGAAGCACTCCGCGTCTGACTCTTCATGCAAATCTAACAGAAAGACTTCTGCTGCTTCTGCTGCTTTCCTTGCATGAAGCCAAAAGTCTCTCTCTCTCTCCACCCTTGAGAATGGAGCTGGAGATGGTGTCCTGTGATCCCAAATAAAGAATGATCGATCGGTAGGAAAAAGGCTGGGGAATTTTCCTGCAGACTTTTTTTTTGGATTTTCCCAGGGTCTCTGGTCCACGGCATTTAAAATTATGAGTTTGGTGGTCCCTGAGGTCCAAAAAGTTGTGACCCCTGTTCTAGTCTATCCCCTGCTTGAGCAGACCTTATACCATTTCAAACATGTTTTCCAGTCCAGCCTACATTTTCTACTTTTAATCACAGCTCATCCTTTTTAGCTTCTAAGAACAAAGTCATCCAGCTGTTGCCAAGGCTGAGATAAATATGATTTACTAATTAGGAAACGTTTACTCATGAGGACTAGTGGCTACTCAAGGTGTATCCAAGATGAGCAAACTTTAGCTAAATTGTAGAAGCTCCTTCCTTGATAGTTACACTCAGCATCCACTTCTAACTTTGGGGTGGGGTCCAAGAGCTTATTTCTTCTAATTCCACCTTTTTTCCTCGCTTCCATTAGTTAGATGTTGTTTTTAACAGGATTTATTCAATTTTAGCTTAATGCCTGCTTCTTTTTAAAACAAAACTATTAGCCATCTTGGGCGTCCTCCAGGACAGAACAGCAGGATATAAATTAAGGCGTTCAATAATAATCAACTTTCAGAATAAAAAGACCACATCTTACCAGAGATGTGACAGTGGTGTATTGCTCCATCAACCCACCTCCACGGCAGGTAAAATATTCCAGATTGGTGTGAGCGTGTAATGAAATCGTTTTGTGACATTTGCACCATGTTATAACGCATGCGATGTCACTATTTTCATTTATTTGTAGCCCACTTCTATTATTTTTACAAATAGCTCAGGGTGCTGAACATATCTAACACACCTTCCACTATGGCTTCTCATGGACTCCTGTGGCCAGATTTAATCTTTACAAGTGACCACTTACTTCAGAGATGAGGCTCTCCTGCTGTTCCTGAATACCATCCATTTCGGCCACATGACCACAATGCTCTTTGGAAGAGATGCATAAGCTATTTTCTGTTCTGACCAAGGCTTCCTGAGACTGTAATTAAGCACACGCTTTGTTAAAACAACTCGTTTTATTTCAACACTGGGAATTATGTTCATTCCCAGCCTGTAATGAGTCCAAAACAGTCCCTCGAGATAAGCACCCACCTTTCTCTCCTGTGAATTGCTGCCAACAACTAAAGTGCCAAATGAACTATAAAAAAAACCAACCGAAATACAAAGTCCACACAGAGCTTCAAGGATTAATCTGAACAGAACAAACGATTTTGCTTCCTGCAAAGGTTTCTCTACTTATTATTGAGGGTATACTCAGAAGTGAAACGCCTTCAAAGAAAAAAGAAAGTCCAGTTGCCTCGTGGGAGAAAAAATTCTACTGGGACAACCATGATCTTGATGACTGAGAATGTCTAGACTCAGAACGACTGATTTAATGTTTCCCTTGGCTCTATAAATTTGCAAGGGACACACAAGGATGACCAAGCCATGGTTTTATCATAGTTTATCAAATGAATTGGTAAAGCATGAACCATGGTTAATCAACAGCAATGGCTGAGCTCCCGAATTATGTTGAGCCCAAACCAAGCATCAGAGATGTCTGCAGAACAATAAAGGAAATTAAGATGGCAGCCAGAACATAATCGAAGTCATGTCCATTTTTAAGTACATTGGACATGCTATGCATGTGTACCAGTAGTCCCCGACTTATGACCCCAATTGAGTCTGAAATTCCCTTGGCTAAGCAAGACAGTTAAGTCAGTGTTACCCCATTATACGACCTTTCTTGCCACAGGGGTTAAGAGAATCACTGCAGTTAAGAGAATCACTGCAGTTGTTAAGTGAATCATTAAGTCATTAAGCGAATCTGGCTTCCCCCATTGACTCTGCTTGTGGGAACTCACCTGGGAAGGTTACAAATGGGGATCACATGACCCCAGGACAGTGCAATTGTTATAAATACCTGCCAGTTGCCTGAATTTTGATCATGTGGCCATGAACTCTGAAGTGTGAATGCTGATCATAATTCACTTTTTTCAGTGCTGTTGTAACTTTCAACCAGTCAGTAAATCAGAGGTCTCCAAACTTGGCAACTTTAAGACTTGTGGACTTCAACTCCCAGAATTCTGGGAGTTGAAGTCCAAGTCTAAAGTTTTGGACACTAAATGAATGGATGCAAGTGAAGGACTACCTGGGATGGATTGGGATTTTAATCACATTGTGGCTATCTTCTTGATTTTTCTCCCCACACACTCCCCCAGTCAAAGAAACCAAACTGTGGCCTAGGACTATATCCCATTCACCTTTGCTTTGCTTTTACTACTCTGAAAACAGACTTGTACCGCTTGACAAAGATCCATACCCAGCCTCTCTTGTTACAAAGGTTTATTTCTCTTTATGTACAGTATTTTTTTTAAAAAACCCCAGCATTATATATAGCATAGAAAGGGGCAGCTCCTGGGCATCTGAACAACAATTTTTTAAAAAAATTCTGGACAGGGCATGTAAACTTGCTTTATTTAACCATATGCTTTGCAGGTTTGTGCGTGATCAATATCCATAGATTTCTCTTCCAAGCAATGGCACTTAAATAACCCATTTGAAGCTGGGCCGGGTTGCTTCTGAACATTGTCTACTATAAACCAGCAGTGGTTACCCCCAATGATTCTGCCCCTCCCTTTCTCATCCTGGGCTTGTCTGCCCACATCTCCCAGGTCTGCTGGCATGGAATTTGTCTACCTGTCCTACCAATGAATCAACCTTTTTCCAAAGGGCTTTTAAAAAACAGGGCGGGGTGTGGGGTGGAATGTAAATTACATTTCCAGGATAGGAAGCTTAACATGATAGCCCCCCAGAAGTGCAGGAGCTTAGATAGTACAGATGTCTCAAGAACCACAAAGGACTCTACAAAGAAAATCATGGTCCTTAAGCAAAGAGAATATGGATAGTGGGATAGACTTTGCTTGCTTCACTGGAAGGACCCCTCTGAATGGAAGCCCTTGGCAAGAAAAGGATACGGACCTCCAACTCAATTTACTTGCTTCCACATTGTCAGTGAACTCATCCTTCCCTTTGCCAAACTGCATCATTTCATTTCCCAGAACCCTACGTTGATTTAATCGTAAATCTCAAGGTTGAGAAAAGGTTGGAGAAACCCAAATAAGTTGCTTATATTCTAATGGCGTTGTTCTTCAGCATCATGGGCAGCAGATGGCACCCTTGGGCAGCTGCCAAGCTTCTCTTGGTCTAAAGCAGGGGTGTCCAACCTTGGCAACTTTAAGACCTGTGAACTTCAACTCCCAGCATTGCTGGCTGGGGGACTTCTGGGAGCTGAAGTCCACAAATCTTAAAAGTTGCCAATGTATGGTGAGGTTGGACATCCCGCGTCTGAAAAGTCCCACGGTGGACCTCTCATCACAAACTGCTTGTCATTTCCTTAGGCATTTTTTTGCTTCTTGTTTTTTTGCTGAGGTGCTAAGGAATAGCCCCTGCTGCCTGTGTTCCCTCTGCTTTTTCTCTGACCTTGTCCATCCCTAATAAGCCATACAGGGACGATCCATTCAGAACCATGATTGAAATAAGCAGTAAAGATTATTTCTCAGTAAATCTGCATAGCTTTACTATCAGCCCAGTGCAATGTGATAGTTCAGTTGTTTCAGCAATTTCCAGTGTCTTGGCTGTATTTCAAATTACAGGGAGAGATGGAAATGAAAGGAAACTCATTTTTTCACGCCCTGGTTCTATGGCAGTCTTCATTGTAGCTGTTTTTAGACATCTATAACACTTATCTTCTATGTTTCTACTGAAACACTTCTTAGGACAGTTTGGAGAACCAGTGGCTCTCCAGATGTTCCTGGACTCCAACTTTCAGTGGTCCCAACTAACAGGGATCAAGGATGATGGAATTTTAATCCTACCTAGCAGGCCACAACTCCAATATTCTTTGATTGGTATTGAATCACAGCTTCCTTCCCAAAATTATGGATCCTATGAATGAGCTGTGGCAGATTCCTCAGCATGCCTGCCAGGGTTCAAGATTAGAGGATTCTTGTGCAGAGGGAGAAAAAGGTTGTGGGTGAATAACTGGGATATGGATACCAGGCAAGGCAGCCGTTTCCTCCAAATTTGCTAGGGCTGTTAATTGCTGGCTAGGAATTTTGGACACTGCAGTCCCAGCACATCTGGTAAGGAACATCTGGAACGGCTTCCAGTTGACAAGCAAAAATCATTAATTTTCAAGGGATGGTGCACAAGCCCCCATCTGGTAAGGCGCGTCATCTTATTGTCAGAAGGCACCATGTGGCTATGGAACAGACACTTCACAGTTCCACAGTAATCAGCTCAGACACTCTCTCCTTCTGTAAACAGGCTCCAAAGCCATTTTGGCACACACCTTTCCTTTATGTTGCTCTAGATAACCCTGTCTGCTTCCCTTACGCACCAGCAAATTAGGGCTGTGCCTGACCCATCTCCTTTTTTGAAGTGCAGCCCCCAGCGTATCATTTCAGAGCCAAGCTGACCCTCTTGAGAAAAAGGCTGACATTGACTGATCAACCTAGTATCATGGATTCTTCCCCCATTCATTCTCCTATCAAAGTTGTTAACTCAAAGCTTTCAGACATGATATTCAGATAGTACCAAGTCACGAATTCAGAGCATGAGGGCCAATGAGGAAGGAAAAGAAAAATTGGGCCCATTGTCCATATTATGGCCATGTTGCAGAATCTTGTAGGGAAGGAAATGAATCCAGATCTTGCAGGACTTAAAATGTGCTTATCAAACCCAGATTTTTTGGCCAACGGCATAAGGACAGTTGGGCGTTCCACAGCAACTGGAACCCATATCTGATGCCACGAGACTTCAACCTTCAGAATTCCCAGCCAGCATAGCCCTTGCAAGCTGGTGAAGTCTGAGAGATGCAGTCACAATATATCTGGAGAACACTGGCTGCACAATGGCTAGGTAACTTCATTGTGCAAATTTCTTTATGCTGTGGCCCTGTAGCCCTCCTGTCTTTACCCTTGTAGGCTGCATCGGGGTTAGGGAAAAGGTGCATTCAAACATTTGGGGCTACAACTCCCCCAGTCCCTCGTTGTGGGCTGGAACCATAGGGCCAAAGTACAAAGCCTCTTCAGAGAATCCCAGGGGAACTTTTAAGGGCCAAAGGTTCTCCAGTTATCACAGAAGTAACTTAATTAAGAGAGGATGGACTATTAAAACAAACAAAACCTCTCCTCTGGCCATCTACAACCTCACTCCTCATCATCTCCATCTTTTAAAAAAAAATCTCCAAAAACTGGCCTGGCATCTATTTGGGATGAGTCAGAATTTAAAACACAAAACCACAATGATAAAAAAGCAATGTCACTCCCCCCAAAGGGAATAAAATTAAAATGAAAAAGAAAGGAGTCTAAGCCCAGTTCTACAAGGTGGGACCCTCAGTTCCTGGCCCTGGATAGGGAAGAGATTTCTGCTGTGTGTCCCAGTTTCCCACCACACTTGATAGAGGTCCCCTTGGGGGAGGGGGAGCTCTCCATGGTCACCATCCATCAGTTACAGTTGGTTGTCTCCTGGCTGATACTGAGGCTCTGTAGCAGTGAAGTAGTCTTCTAGAAATGATTGGAGGTATTCGAAAGTGGGGCGCTCCTCAGGCTCCTTCCTCCAGCACTGCACCATCAGATCGTGCAGTGATGGGGGGCAATTCCCAGGACAGGGCATGCGGTAACCCCGTTCCACTTGTTCCAACACCTCCCGGTTGTTCATGCCTGCATGAAAAGAACATGACAAGGTAAAGACTTAATGGTGTGAGTCTCTAGGAATCAAGGGAGAGCTAGTTTGGGATGGTGGATAAAGCAGCAGCCTAGAAACCAGGAGTCCATGAACTCTAGTTCCATCTTAGGTATGAAATCAGCTTTGGGCTAAACATTCCCTCTCAGTCCTAAGAGATGATCAAGGGTAAATCACTTTTGAAATTGTTGTCAAGACTGACTCAAAGGCACAGAAACACATAGACTGGCATACAAAATTAAAATCAAGGGAAGGACCAGTGTGCACAAATTCACAGGGACTGCAAACAGATTGATTACCATGGGGACATGATCCACTGCAAAATTTGGTAGGCCAAGCCACATCAAAAAGACAGGATCTAGGTGCAACTACAAAGAGCAGGGTTGGCACAACACACAAGCGTGCAAATTATGTGGTCCCCAGATCTCAACAGAATAGGGGTCTAAAATTTGGCCTTGTGGGGGGAGGGGATTTCCTCAGAGTTTGTGAAGTTCTGAGAGGAAAAAAAGTATGTGCTTTCAAGAGTCACTTTATCTCTTCTTGAGATAAAGATAAATAACAATGTTATGGCTTAACGGATTATGCAAACCAAAGGCAATTGGAAAGCAGGTTCCAATTTGCTTTTCATATTTGAAAAGCAGGTTTCTGGCATCAGTGAATATTGCAACAATTCATCTCTAGGCTAAAGGAAGCCTCTGTCACTTCACCTGGATATGGTACTCGGCCCTTGGTCACAAGCTCTGTCAGGAGGATGCCGAAGGACCACACATCTGACTTGATGGTGAACTTGCCATAGAGAGCGGCTTCTGGAGCTGTCCACTTAATGGGAAATTTGGCACCTGTTGGCAAAGAGATGGAATTAAGTGGTTAAGATCATGCAAAAGGAGATGCCACCTGGGTGAGAAAGGCTCCTACTTTCTCCACGGTGGGAGAAACATCACCAGTGAATTTAAAATGAACTTCTTAGCACAGATCATACCAGCCTCTCCATCCAGGGGTGGGATTCTACCGGTTTGAACCGGTTCGGGTGAACTGGATGTTAAATTTACATCTGGTTCACTGAACCGATAGTTGAACCGACCAGCTGGCCCCACCCACCCTGTCCCTCCCAGCAGTCTCCACGTGGCCCGTTTTGGATGCAGATAAGTGCAGGGTCCATGCGGAGCTCTGGGAGGGCGAAAAACGGGCCAAACTGGAAGTTCCGGAAGTCCAGAAACAGGCCTGTTTCCGGCTTCCAGAGGTCCTCCAGAGCCCGGGGAGGCCATTTTCATCCTCCCAGAGGCCTGAGGGAAGCCTCTGGACACCATGGAAGGTGAAAAATGGCCAAACCAGAAGTTCTGGTAGGCCACGCCCATCATGGCCATGCCCATCCAGCAATCGGGCAGAGAACCCTTGTAGAACCGGGCGGAGAACCAGGCAGAGAACAGGTTGCTGGGATTTTTGAATCCCATCCCTGTCCTCACCCCTCAAGAAATAGTGTTAGCAAAGAGAAAGTGTTCTTAATTTATGTTGTCAGAAGCCTCAAGCAGCAATCTGGACAATCAAGGCACCAGTCCCTCTGACCAGGAAGGGGAAAGGCTAAGGTGGCAGCGCAAACACGCCAACCACTGTTTTTGCTTCCGAATGTGAACTTCCTGCACAAGCATTTCAGAAAATAACTTTTCTGCCAAGATAACAGCCCTTGTGAGAGAAAAATCACTAAGAAATTCATCTGTAATTGGAAGCTCTTTGTGGACTTTTGTTTTTTGTTTTTTTTACAGGAGATGGAGAAAAATCAAATTTTGCCACATGGATTTAATGACTGTTAAAATTTAAAAAGAGATTTTTTTAAAAAAATTTCCCCTTTTCTTTTTTGGGGAAAAAAATATAAAGTGTCCATTTTCCCCCCAAAAGAAAAGAGGAAATTAATAAATTTAAGAGTCAAAAAGTAATAATTCTCTATATCATTGGAAGAAGTCCGAAGTTATTCTTTTTATATGTTCGTGTGTTTCTTGTCCTTTTAAAATACTTTCCCACACTTCTATCCCTACTCTCTTTTTACTCTATCGTTTCTTTGGATTGCTAATTTACATTGTTTTTTATAGGTATGACTTGTAAAATGGAATAAAATTATTTAAAGCAGGGGAAAAAAGGCAAATAACCTCTTGCTTTCTTTCTCCTGTTTTTGATATTACGATGGAGGAAACTGTTATTTTGTGAAGATCATCCAGTTTGCATCCGGACATGATTTTATACAACAGCCATCTGGACTCTGAGAATCCAGTTTCACGTGGCTGACATTGGATTCTAGGCTGGACATCCTTCTAGATCTTTTTTTTAAAAGAATTTTTATTTTTTTTAAACAACCATACACAAACAAAACATAAAACATAAAACCACCTTCCAGTTACATACAGTGTGTTGGTGGATTACAAGTCTTTTGTGCTTCATCTTCATAGTCCTCACTTAGAATTTATGTATAAATTCTCATATTATCCATCTAGTGTATGTATGTGTATGTGTGTGTGTGTATATATATATATATATATATATATATATATATATATATATATATACCATGTTTCCCCGAAAATAAGACCTACCCCGAAAGTAAGACCTAGCACTATTTTCTAAACCTGCCCTAATATAAGACCTACCCCGAAAATAAGACCTAGTGTAAATCTCCAGTTCCAGGAAGACTTTTCAGGGAGCAACCGTGCACCCGTGAAACACCCCCCCCTACACACTCACACCCACTATTTGGCACCATAAATATATAAGACCTACCCCGAAAATAAGACCTAGTGTGTTTTTGGGAGCCAAAAAAATTATAAGACAGTGTCTTATTTTCGGGGAAACACGGTATATATATATATATAATCATTGTTAATCATTTATTTGACTATAACTATTATTCCATCATTTTATGTGAGATATTCAACATTTTAGATTAACTTATATTATAACATTCATTACTTCATCATATATCCATCCAATAATAATACATCCTTATGTTATGTTCTCTATAATACTATTATACTTATATTGTAAAATTCTCTAAAATATTTCATTTCCATATTTTTTGTCTAACCATTGATAAAATAAATCCCATATCTTGTAATATTGTTTGTCTTCTTTTTCTCTAATTTCAAATGTCAATTTACTCATTTCAGCACATTCCATTATTTTCTTAATGACTTCTTCCTGCATTGGTATTTTCTCATTTTTCCAATTTTTAGCAAATACAATTCTAGATGCTGTTCAGATCTTAATGACCTCTGTGGTATGGTCCACTTTGGAAGTATTACTGATTTTCCAATTCTAGATTCACTACTCCTACTGCAAACTTCAGGCTGCTTCTAGAATATTTTATTCAGTTCTGAGGCACCACATTGCAGGAAGGATATAGATATGTTTTAGCAAGGGCTTCTGAAGGTCATTTGGTTGCCAGGGGGAGCATTGTACAGAGGCCATTGCTCAGTGAAATTGTTTGACTTTGTAAGAGAAGGGCAGGCACAGCCGGGAGGCAGAGTCAAGTGAGTGATCAGCCTAGAATTGTTATGTTCTCACAGTCTAACCCTCTTGAATTCCATTGATTCTTATTTAGTGCAAATTTAATGCTGGTCATTCGTTAACTAGATCCTTGTGTATAGGAGTGAGCTATGAATAAGATTAACTGGAGCTTAACGCATAGTCTTGCTTCTTTGTGCCTGACAGCCTTGCACAAAGAAATCCTCAGCTCCAGTGTGGCACCTCCTGCTAAAGCGGCATCGAGAAAAGCTCTCTCTTCCCAAGAGCGGAGACAGCATCTGCCAATCAATGGTTAATTGCACAAATAGCTTCTCCCGCTTAAAGGTGACTTTTTCTCCTGCTCCAGGGTGCCCCTGAGAGTTTACCTTGGCGAGCTGTGTATTCATTGTCTTCAATGAGGCGGGCCAGGCCGAAGTCAGCAATTTTGCACACAAGGTTGTCGCCCACAAGGATGTTGGCAGCACGCAGATCCCTGTGGATGTAATTCATTCGCTCAATGTAAGCCATTCCAGCTGCAATCTAGATTGTGTGCAGAAGCAGAAAGGCAGGGATGAGATCACATGGGAGACTTCATCGTTGCCAGCTCCTCCTGTTCTCAATAGACCCTGGGCAGCTTTCTCTCCCCTCCCCCTCTCTCCAACAGAGTCAGAAAATGATGCTCCCTGTTTTCAGACAGACTGGCCACAGAGACTGCCTCCTCCTGCCCATCGGGTTACCTGTGCTGCCATGTCCACCAGTTGGGGCAAGTTCAAGAAACAGCCGTCCCCGTCTTTCAAAAAATCTAGCAAGCTACCTGTAGAAGAGAAGAGGTGGGGAGATCAGCAGTGCCACTTCTCAGTGGGATCCTTGTACTACTGTGTTTCCCTGAAAATAAGACCTAAAATAAACCCTACCGTGTTTTTTTGCATGCGCCATGTAATCCTTATCCACAAAATAAGCCCTACTCAAGCACTTGGGGCCACCTGCCCCTTCTATTTGGTTGTGGTGTTGTGGCCATGAGGCGAGGTGGGTGGGTGGAGCTGCGCTACGTACCCCACAAGGCCCCTGTATGCAGGCCATCCATGCCCTCAACATATGTCTTGCCTTGTGTGGCTGCAATGCAAGAGGAGGCCAAGTGATGCGCCGGTGTCACAGCAATGAGGCAGGTGCCAGGGCATCAATGGTCTGACTGCAGTGGTCCTTAGGTAAGCCTGTGTGGGGCATGTGGGGCAGCTCCACTCCCCCACCTCACCTTGTGGCTGTGGCATTAAGACATCACTCACCCTCCTGCTCTATTGAAGCCACACAAGTAAGCAGATGATGTGGGCTGGCAGACACACAGAGGTCTTGCTGGGTGAGGCTGCTAGAGCCACTGCTGCAGGGTGAGGCAAATGTCATCTATGGCCTGGCTGCAGGAGTCCTAAGGTAAGCCAGTGCAGGGTCCGTGGGGCAGCTCCACCCCTCACCTCACAGCAATGGCACTAGCATGCTGTGTGGCCTCCGCCCTCGCCATGAGCAAGCAGAAGAAGTGGGCCTCCCATATATTCTTAAAGTACATGGTGAAAAAATAAGACATCCCCTAAAAATTAGCCCCTAGTGCTTATTTTGGAGCCCAAAAGAAAATAAGACCGGGTCTTATTTTTGGGAAAACATGGATATAATACACTTGTAGCAGTGGTCTATTGGCTGCTTGCTCCCATTCCTGTCTGTTCTTCTTAGAACAAATTATTTGTGAAGGACATGGGATCTGTGCATCTGAGACAAAACAATGGAAATCCATTCCCCAGCTCTCCCAACCTTCCACTCTAAATGCGTCAGAACTACAGTTCCCATCAGGCCCTGTAACAGTCTAATAACATTGGAGGGTACCAGGTGAAGGAGCATGAGCTACTATACAGATGAGTATGTTCTCAGATTGGTGGGCCCATTTGAAATCCGGAGAGCTTGCCAAAATGGCTGGTGTGATGAACATGGAGGCTGCAAAACCTGAAATTCAACAGCTGGGTCGGCTCTTCAGCACCCTGAATTTGCCCTTCCTGCCTGGGATGGAGATCTTATCCCTAGGCTACTTTGGGAAGGTTGAAGGGTGAAGGAAGGAGGGGGCTTAATGGCCAAGTACATGCATAAGCATGAAACTGGAGCACGAACTGTTTTTCATGATCCTAGAATTGTCATAGGACTGATGTTGAAAGAATGATGCTGCGTCTGCCTTTACAAGGTGCCAGGTTCCTATTTAATTTTAATAAAAGAAAGAAACTCAGTATTTTAAGGCACCTGATAGAAGATGAAAGGGATACTTGTAAGCAACCTGAGGCTCATAGGTACCATGCTGCCTATGCCGTATCACTTTCCCTTTCTTGAGACAGGAACATACTGGTCTACCTTGGATAGGGTGATCTCAGAGGAAAAAGTGGTTCATGGCTCTCCCCATGCTCCTGCTGTCTCCATCACCCATTGATAACACAATATTCCTAACATGGGGTCTTCCATCCAGGTTAGTGGGTTGGTTCTAGATCTGTTTGATGTCTGTGGACCTACACATGTCCTTCATTCTGAGTCAAATGTCTGAACCCTGGACATCTTTCTGATCCTAACCCCACGAGCTCAAGTGTCAGTTTGGTAGCCCTGGGTGGATATTCAATTTGGAGGCAATTCAGTCCTTTATCTTGAATCACATCTCCCTAAATTGATTCTCATGTGGACAACTCTCATCGCCAAATATGCCCAAGCCCTTCCAACGTTTGAGAAGAAGATGCTTGATTCAGACGATTTGGAGCACACAAATTCAAGCCAGTAGGATCAAAACTTCCAAAGTGGCTCAAACCTACTCGATGGTTCAATTGAATCAACAGCTCCTACTTCACCCAATCCACAAGGGCCTCCTGGTTGGCCCCTTTGCCACCCACCCATCTAGAGGTGGGGTCGCCGGAGGCAGCTTATCTAACCTTGACTCATGAACTCAGTAACAATGTAAATGGGCTCTTCTGATACCACAGCATACAGTTGCACCAGTTTGTCATGCCGTAAGCGCTTCATGATCTGGGCTTCCTCCAGGAAAGCTTCTGGAGACATGGTTCCAGGTTTCAGCGTCTTAACTGCAACTTTGGTGGTGCCATTCCAAGTGCCTGCAACCAGCAAGGACCAGGGGTCAGGGTCAACGAGGATAGAGACAGTAGGGCCCCAGACCTAAAGGCCTCCCTCACCCCATTGTTATGGAAATGGACAGGGCTGAAAGAAGTCCAGGTTCAGCGTCCTCCAACCCAGTGCCCTCCAGATGCATTGGGATTCCAATCCCTAGAACAGGGGTCCCCAAACTTGGCAACTTTAAGACTTGTGCACTTCAACTTGAAGTTGACTTCAACTTGAGTTGAAGTCCACAAGTCTTAAAGTTGCCAAGTTTGGAGACCTCTGCCCTAAAATCTCTAGCCAGCAGGTCTAAGCTGGGTCTTGGAATTCCCACCAACCATCTTACGAGCACAAAGTTAGGGACAGCTGACCCGAACAACTGAAATGAGATGAACGACAACAAAAATGAGATGAGGAAGAAAAGATGATGGGACAGGAATGCCTCCACACTGAGGACTTCAATTCAAAATAAGTCATTTCCCAAAGCTGACATTTTCCTGGCTATGTGGTGTGGTGAAGACGCTCGCCTCCCACTCGGAAGGTTGAGAGTTCAGTCCTAGGTAGCAGCAGAGATGTCTCTCCTGGAGTGCGAAGGAAAAAAAAATCTGCTGTGAACTCCTCATGGTGTCAGGAAGGGCATCCGCCAGTAAATGCTCAGCTTCATATCCAGTTGTCCTGACTATAGTTAGTCCTTGAGTTATGACAATTGAGCCCAAAATTTCTGTTGCTAAGTGAAACACTTGTTAAGTGAATTTGCTCCATTTTACTTCTTTTCTTGCCATAGTTGTTAAGTGAATCATTCCATTAGTTAAGTTAGTAACACAGTTGTTAAGTGAATCTGGCATCCCCCATTGACTTTGCTTGTCAAGAAGGTTGAGAAAGGGATCATGTGACCCTGGGACACTGCAACCATCATATATGCCACTTGCCAAGCATTTTAATTTTGATCACATGGCCATGAAGATGCCGCATAGATTGTAACTGTGAAAATGATCACCCTGTCTATATACTTACAACCCATTCATTTAGCTGCAACAAAGTTTGCATTCATTGCACTGAAAAAAAGTGACTTAGGACCAGTTCTTGCACTGATGACTGTCACAACATTATCGTGGTCATGTGATTCAAATTAGGGTGCTTGGCAACAAGCATATATTTATGATAGCAATAGCAATAGCACTTAGACTTATATACCACTTTACAGTGCTTTCCAGCCCTAAGTGGTTTACAGAGTCAGCCTATTGCCCCCACAATCTGGGTCCTCATTTTACCCACCTCAGAAGGATGGGAGGCTGAGTTAGCCTTGAGCCTGGTGAGATTCGATCTGCCAAATTGCAGGCAGCCGGCAGTTATCAGAAGAAGCCTGCAGTACTGCACTCTAACCACTGCATCACTGTGGCTCATTAAAGCATCTTGGAGTGATATAATCACAATCTGGGACTTTCCCAGATGGCTTCTGACAAGCAAGTCAATGGGAAAAGCCAGATTTGCTTAACAACTGCAGTTATTCGCTTAACAACCAAGGCAAAAAAGGCCAAAACTCACTTAACAACTGCCTTGCTTAGCAACAGAAATGCTGATCCCATTTGTGGTCATAAGCCCAGGATTACCTGTATGCAGGATACCTCATGTTAACCAACACTGGACTAATAACTCATTCTCTAACTGTGGATCTTAGTAGACCTGAATCCTTATTATTAGGGGAGGAAATGTAAAAGTAGCGGGGGAAATAGAAATGTATGTCATGGAAATTGGCATAGCTGATTGGCTGGCATCTGGACTAGGAAATTCTGCCCTGTAGTATTTTCTATAGGTCTTGCACTTTCAGTCTATGGGAAATAGACATAGAATAACAGAGTTGGAAGGCACACCTTGGAGGTCATCTAGTCCAACCCCCTGCTTGAACAGGAAATGAATATATGCCAACTCTGATGGGAGAAAGGTATGCTAATTAAGTCTGATGATAGCCACATGCTCTAGAGAAAAGATGTGGCTGTGTTAAAAGAGTTTCAGATGTGGGTTACACTCCTGCAAGCTGTAATGTAGGGGTCCCCAATCCCTGGTCCATAGACCAGCACTGGGCCACAGCATGCCAGAGACTGGGCCATGCAAACAAGCGAAGCCCCATCTGTGGGATGCAGGCAGTATGTGAAACCACACCCACTCTGGTGCGTTGAAAAATTTCTCTACACGGAACCAGTCCCTGGTGCCTGAAAGGTTGCGGGCTGCTGCTCTAAAGCACCTTCTTGGAACTGAATCCAATGTGCTACACAGCCCTAGTGTGTTCCCCTACATGAAACAGAGAGGTAAGATTTATATTCTGATGCAATGGTGG
Organism: Naja naja; assembly: GCA_009733165.1. Taxonomy (NCBI): domain Eukaryota; kingdom Metazoa; phylum Chordata; class Lepidosauria; order Squamata; family Elapidae; genus Naja; species Naja naja. The sequence goes on from CM019160.1 coordinate 12,568,589, forward strand.
GATTAATTTTTTTTAAACTACTGGTTCTGTGGGCGTGGCTTGGTGGGTGTGGCAGGGGAAGAATACTGTAAAATCTCCATTCCCGCCCCATCCCACGAACCTGCTTTCCAGCTCCATTCTCCTGTGCAGGGCAACCAAAGAAGACCCAGCCAATCAGCTGGGACTCGGGAGGCAGCGAATAGAGGGGGGAGGGGCCAGTCAGAGGTGGTATTTGCCGGTTCTCTGAACTACTCAAAATTTCCGCTCCCGGTTCTCCAGAACTGATCAGAACCTGCTGAATACCACCTCTGTTCTGATGGCTCTAATCTAGGGGTCTCCAATCTTAGCAACTTTAAGACTTGTGGACTTCAACTCCCAGAATTCCTCAGCCAGCTTTGCTGGCTGAGGAATTCTGGGAGTTGAAGTCCACAAGTCTTAAAGTTGCCAAGGTTGGAGACCCATGGTCTAAGCAATTATCTTCTGAACCTAAAAGGAGCCCTTCTCAACCTTGTCCATGTGTGCCCTCTAAAAAAACAAAACCAAACCCTGACCCCTCGCCTTACCCATCCACACATCTCCGAAACAGCCCATGCCAAGCTTCCTGTCGAAGTGGATGGAATTGCGCCCGATCTCCCAGGCATCTTTAGACAGTCCCATAGTCTGGGGCCTCAGGGTGGGGCAGACTTTGGTTAGGAGGTAGCAGAGACCGTCATTGAATTCTGTAAGGGGGGTGGAATGAGGGAGGGTGGACAGGTGGGATGGAGTGAGATGGGAAAGCAGAATGATGAACGGAGCATGCACCCGGGAGAGGAGGCTGGACTTTGGAGTGGAGGATGAGAAGGAGCAATAACACAGGCAGCAATATTGCTTTTGACCACCAGGTGGCGCCCTTGGCTTACTTTTAAAGCATCAAGGACCACACCGCATTCCTGCATCTTCACTGCAAATGTTGAGCAGAGAATTTGGGGCATGCAGCTAAAGTCTCCATTACTGTATCCTTTTGGACTCAACTACTGAAGTCAAATGCAGGCTATTTTCCAAATCCTGTTCAGAATACGGATCTAACATGGTAGCATAAAGTATTTAAGGCAAAATGTCCTCTGGTCACAGACCAGTTACTGCTTTAACTTAAGATCCCCAGGCACCGTCTGGATCACTTCCACATTGTCTTCCGAGACTTTTAAGGAGACTTCAGACCAAACCCCTATCGAATTCTACATTCTCTTCTTACCAGGGAAGCCATCCAGATGCCATGGGTTAAGGAACCCACAAGGAGCAGCACATGGTTAAAATAATGCTCTCCCCTTTGGTAATCAGAGACATGTGCTCTCTCTCCTATGCTGGAGCTTAGAATGAGACTCGGGATCCATAAACACTGTTCAGCTCTTTCCATTGTGGATTTATCTTAACTCTCTTTGAAAGCCTTCCAAGTTGGCAGGCATCCTTACCTCTTGTGGCAGCGAGTTCTGTTGTTTAACTACCTATTGTTTGGAAGACTTCCTGTCATTCATCCTGCAGCTTTTCCCCAGTCCATCTGCCCAATGATTTTGCCACAGTGAAAGAAACACAGCCATCGTGGGAGAAAGACTGAAGGAGGTGGACTTTCTCCATCCTTGCCAACCCTCCTCCCGAGTGCCAGGCACCTGCCCGGCTCCTTCTCTTCCTCCTCTCTTCCACCCAGCCTCCTGATGGCTGATCGTACCCATCCACACTTCCCCGAATTGCCCATTGCCCAGTTTCTTGATGAGCTGCAACGATTCGCGAGGAATCTCCCAGACGTCTTTGGTTTTGACGGACAGGTCTGCCAGTTTGGGCATCCCCTTAGGGCACGGCATGACCAGGCGGCAGCACAATCCTGCAGCTCTCTCTTGCAAAAGAAGCCCCCAAAACCGAAGTGGGAGGGGGCAGAAAAGCAAGAGACGCATCGTGGAAGCAGGGAGGCAAAAGAGAGAGAAACAAAGGGTGATAAGATGAGGGCGAACTGGAAAGGAACAAGAGGAAAACACTGTTCTACTCAGTCTGCAGCCCAGAGAGAGCAATCAGTCCTTGGAGAAGGCGGCAGGGGACTGGAGCCTCACTACACACCTGTTGAAGGGTTGATAAAACAGCTGCAGTTATTAGGTTTCTCATTTCCACCGCCCCCTTCCCAGTTCTAGGAAAGTCATAGCAAAAGCAATCAGCACTTATATACTTACAGCACTTATATACTGTTTCAGAGTGCTCTACAGCCCTCTCTAAGCGATTTACAGAGTCAGCATACTACCCCCAATATTTTGGGTCCTCATTTTACCGATCTTGGAAGGATGGAAAGCTTGAGCCGGTCAGGATCGAACTCCTGGCAGTGGGCAGAGTTTGCCTGCAATACTGCATTCTAACCACTGCACCGCCATGGCTCAGATAAAATTGTGGAATAAGAAGGACCCTTAAAAGTTACCTAGTGCAACCAGATGGACAGTGCAGGGCTCACCACCGCATCTCGGATAAACAATCTCCAGAAAGATTATTTTGCTTTAAAACTTTTTTGTGGGAAATGAGTGATGGAGCCATAATTGAGAGTGGAAGAAAGTTGTGGTTTGCTAACCATTCTAATCAAAGTGGCTAGCAGAGCCATTTTGTGCTAAACCCTCTTTTGGAGAAGGGATCAAAAATCTGTTGCTATTTCATTGCACAACAGAAACTCTGGAGAATGTCTCAATTATCCTCACTTTGGCTAAACACTAAATGCTGATGACTGGTTTTTAGTTGAGCTTGCTACTTCGTCTGGCACCTTTTCATTCCACTTGCCAATAATTATTCCCCATCTTCACTTCCCCTTTGGAAAGGAAAATAGGAGAAACCAGAAAACAGGGAGTTTTCAACGCAGTGCCAAAATGGGGAGTTTGACCTTTGCAAGTCTCTGCATGGAAAATTCAGGAGCAGATGTCACAGCTGGTAGCCTTGGATATTTTGGAAGAGACATACATCAGCTACGGTTTTTCCCCTCTTTGTTTTTATTTGAGAGTCGTGATTTGTTACAGGTAGTCCTTGACTTCTCTATCAGTTTCCCCACTGACTTTCTGGGGAAGCCAGCAGGGAAGGCTGTAAAATGGCAAACATATAATTATGGGATACTTGGCAACCAGTCATAAGTGTGAATTGGTTGCCATGCATCCAGTGTCAACTCATAAAATATTTCTATGGTCTTTTTAGAGTTGCCAACAGAAAGGGAGGGGAAAGCAGTGGGCAGCTTGCATTCCATAAATGTTTTCAAAGATAGTAACTTCGTGACTGAAGATTCTGCCACGCAAAATTCTAACGGGAGAGTATGACTGATGACTCTTGGCTATGGATGTGTCCCATTGGAGAATATGAATTACGATACACCCAAGGGGTGGGGGAAAATCCAGGGTCAAGGGTGACAATGAATTATGTGTCTCAGAGTCGGCTACACCCAGGCAATGCCGCATCTTTAAACTCCCAATAAATCCTTTTGGAGTTTGGCTAGAGACTCATGATTTAAATGGGATTAAGTGTTGGAATCCTGACATCCAGATCATGATCATGTGACCATGAGGATGCTGGGACAGCCAGAACTCTGAGAACTGTCTGCAACCACCATTCATTCAGCAACCGTTATAACTTAGAACAATCACGGATCAAATGGTTGTTAAGTCAAGGACTACCTGTGTTTGTTTACTAGACATGAAACCCTGGCTAAATCCAGCATCAAGACTACAACAGAAAAGATGGTTGGAACCTTACCCTTCCCTGAATCCATTTTCAAAAAACATTCACCCTACTGTCTATGGAGATTCTCGGTTATCCAGGTCATGGTTGTTCCAAAGGTGCTTTTTCAGGAAGCAACTGGACTTTCTTGTTTTTTCTTTTGAAGACGTTTCACTTCTCATCCAAGAAGCTTCTTCAGCTCTGACTGGATGGCGGGGAATAGAAGGATTTATACTCCTTGCAGACAGCTGGTCATTTGCATTCTTGCATCTTGCATTCTCACCACTCGCTAAAAGGATGCAAATTTCCAGCTGTCTGTAAGGAATATAAATCCTTCATCCAGTCAGAGCTGAAGAAACTTCTTGGATGAGAAGCGAAACGTCGTCAAAGAAAAACCAGAAAGTCCAGTTGCCTCCTGAAAAAAGCACCTTTGGGATTCACTCTACTGGAATTGGGTCCTGCACAAGGCCTGAATCTTTGGCTTAGCCAAAACAGCCTCGTTGGTTGCAGAACATTCTTAGGCATAAACCCTGAGCCACTATTTAGCATAGGATGTTGTGCAACTTCGGTCTGCTAAACTTGTCCCTGAACCAGGATACAGCAGCCCTAACAATCTTGAAGGCATAGACAAAGGGCTCCTAAAAACATGAGTCCTAACGTTTTTTTAAAATTAAATAACCTTTCACAACCAGCCTCAAAATATCCCAAGGAGAAGCCCCAAAATGCAGGAATTGGTACCCGATCTTCCATCATTCTCCTGCCAGTCTCTTGCTGTAAAGAGCCATGCAGATAGCCTTGGAAAAAATATTCAGAAGTTGTTACAAAAAAGAATTCCTTGAGATTAGGAACTCAGGCTTACTCTTCCCTTACTCATTAGAGCTGTGTTTCTCAACTCTGGTGGCTTCAAGATGTGTGCACTTCAACTCCCAGAATTCTCTAGTCAGCAAGGTTGAGAAACTTTGTGTTTTAGAGTACAAGGAGGAGGAGAGGAAAAACATAATCAGACTTGCAAGGATCTGTTATTATTGCCTATGTTGATAAAGCTTAGTTCTAGTCCTTTTGTGGAGCCTGCCTCCTAATCTGGACAACCTTAAGAGGCTGACATGTTGATCTATCCCATACCAATCTTAACACCTGCCCCTCTCTTGAATCCATCACTCTTTACCTCTGTAATGCTGCACCAGATGTTGCACAGTCTCAAACTGAGTCCGGGTGGTGATGTAATAGCCACCGCTGTCCAGCTTCCGGATCTTGTAATGCTTGATGTGGTCTCCCTTCATCTCATCCCAATCCCGGATAGATAATGAGTAGGCACCTAGGAAAAGGAGATGGGAAGCAGAAATGGGTTGTATGGAGGCAATCTGACTTTGGCATTACGTATTACTGAGCTCCAAATCTCAGAAGCTTCAGCCAGAGGGGCCAACCGCAAGGCATGCTGGGGATTGTTGTTTAACCTCACTGGGATGGTCAACATCTTCCTTGCCTCCCCAAATGAGGACCTCAGTTAACAGAATATAGGTCAGAGATCTCCAAACTTGGTAACTTTAAGACTTGTGGGCTTCAACTCCCAGAGTTCTATGCTGGCTGGAGAATTCTGGGAGTTGAAGTCCACAAGTCTTAAAGTTTCCTAGTTTGGAGACCTCTGGTCTAGGCTATGTTTTGAGTTTCAGAGGTATTTTATAGCATCCCCTTATGCGGTTGGTCTCATTGTTTGTCATACTGGTTTTATATGTTTAGATCAGTGTTTCTCAAGCCCAGCAGCTTCAAGATGGATGGACTTCAACTCCCAGAATTCCCCAGTCAGCACAGACATAGAGCTAAGTGTGAGAACACCACCCTTCATCTGTATGTTCTGACCCAGTTCCCCAAACACGACAAACCCTCTGAAGTTAACTCAAAGATTCCTTTATTAGAAGCACCAGCAGCCCCGGCAAAAAATTTCTCTCTCACTGCAGGCTAATAAATCTCGCCAGCCAGGAGATGAATAGTTGTCTGCCGCATCTATTCATCTCCTCCCCCTGCCTTTCTATCCCCAGAGCTAGGGTGGGGCTTCACTAGCAGTGGTGGCTTTTCCTTCCCAAGGATCGGCCCATGGATTTCCACTGCTCTCCTCTCCTCTGCCTTCTATGCATCTGCGCATCAGGCACTGGACCCAGCTGTTCCTCCTCTTCCTCATCAGCCACCTTCACACCTGGGGACTGTTGATTCTCCATCAGAGGGCTGATGGACGGCCCAGGACCACCCCTGTCTCTACCTCTGACAGCGTCATTCCCTCTTCCCCCTTGTCTTGGAGCTCTGAGTCAGCATCAGTGCCTTGATGCTGATCTTGACTCGCACGCCTCCTCATCTGATTCGGTTGCTGCAGGGGCTACTGGTCGACAGGCCACAACACTATATTACTGACATTCTCATCTTCTTTGATGTTTCTAAAGCAACTTTTTAAAATTATTGAATCTAATGAGACCAGGTAGGAAAAAAAATGCAAGAGAATATTTTTTCTTCAGGCACTAGATGGGACTCTTGCAGACCAGAAGGCAGCAGCCTAAGGTACGAAGGCAAAATCTGGCAGCACCACAGACGGTTCTGTCACAAGACAAGGGAAACAGGGTGACACCTCAGTGGTACCTTTGGTGGTTTCACTCTCGCGGATAAGAAAGGTCCCCCGGGGGTTGCCAGGGCACAGCAGCTGCCTCTCAGCATCCTTCCGGCCAATCTTCCCAAAGTACCACCTGGGAAGAAAGAAGGGAGGTTCTGGATCAGTGTTTCTCAACTTTTAAGACATGTGGACTTCAACTCCCAGAATTCCCAAGCCTGCATGCAGTACACCTGCGAGATTTCACTTAAATGCCCCTCCAACCCGCTTCCTTCCCCCTGTACTTACTCTTCTGCTTGGATCGAGTCCACAGGAGCCACATAATTGCTGGGAATGTAGCCAGTGGTTCCCGTGGTCAGGGAGCGTGCCTCCCACCAGTCACCCTCTCTGTGGCAAAAAAAGAGAGGGGAAACATGACATCAGTGACCCCCTGCTTGGAGTTTCACCAGCAAAAGGGTACAAAATCCAGAGAGCAGCTCACTCAAAAGGAACGAAAAGCACCTGTTGAAAAATGAATCGACCTTTTAGTGCACTATTGTCAGTCAAGAGTGGACCAGTGGTGGGAGTAAAATATTTTTACTACCGGTTCTGTGGGCGTGGCTTGGTGGGCGTGGCAGGGGAAGGATACTGTAAAATCTCCACTCTCTCCCCACCCCACTAACCTGCTTTCCAGCTCCGTTCTCCTGTGCAGGGCAACCAAAGAAGACCCAGACAATCAGCTGGGACTCAATGGGAGGCAGAGAAGAGATGGGGGCGGGGCCAGTCAGAGGTGGGATTTGCCGGTTCTCCGAACTACTCAAAATTTCCACTACCAGTTCTCCAGAACTGGTGAATACTATCTCTGGAGTGGACCATATTGGGCTAATTGGCCAAAAACCCTTGGGGTCTCTGCCTTCTTTTCACACCTGCAGTGCAGCCTGAATCAACAGTGAAATCTGTGCACGCTAGAGGAGCAGAGATTTCCCTGCAACTTACATGCTATTGCTTGCGTTGCACATGGACATACCCATACACACATGCACATATCAAGCTAAACTCAGCCCTTAGTTATCCCAGGTGTGCAATTCCACAGACAGAAGCTAAAGAAAGCCAGGCCTTTTCCCCTCCTGGCTAAGACCGAGAGTTCCTCTTTCTTTCTTTATATCCCGCCATGAAGAAACTGAAAGCAATGTCATTTGCTTGGTAGTCATCATCCAGAAAGTCAATGCCGTTTAGCTTCAGGAAGGAAGAGGCCCCGTGTTCCCATCCTGTTGGAACCCAACACTCACGTATTGTTGATGATATGGAACTTCTCTCCTTTGATGAATGTCAGGTCATCTTCTGTTCTGGCTTCGTAATCATACAAGGCAATAAAAAGGGTCACTCCGCCACCTGCAAAGAGAGAAAGAAGCTTGAGGAGGACAAACGCAGCCTTGGATGCATTGCCACTGAGGGCATCTTGAGTCCATAGAAGACTCTCAATGCCTGGATGTATCTTCTCCAATGGGACACATCCATAGCCAAGAGTCATCAATCATATTCTCCAGTAATAATTTTGCGTGCCAGAAGCTTCGGCCGCCGAGCTATGAAAATATTTAAGGTATGCATTACTTCCCCCACTCCCTTTCTTCTGTCAACTCTAAAAGACCAGAGGAATATTTTTGAGTTTTTTTTTTATTCATATTTATATGCCGCCCTTCTCCGGAGGCTCAGAGCGGCTTACAATTTTTGGGATACAACCCAATGTGCTCAGCAATAGCCTTCCTTCCATTGTATATGCCTGCTTATTACTAAACGGCATTTTTACAAAGTCAGCTTATTGCCCCCAACAATCTTGGGTCCTCAGTTTTACCTACCCCGAGAGGATGGAAGGCTGAGTCAACCTTGAGCCTGGTGGGATTCGAGCCTGCAGTAATTACAGGCAGCTGGAACTAAGTGCTAGGCTATTAACAGCTTGCACCACCAAGGCCCTTTTGAGTTGACAATTTGCTTGTCAGAAAATCACAAAAGAGGATCACATGACCCCAGGACACTGCAAAGGCCATGAAAGTGAACCAGTCGTCAAGCATCTGAGTGCAAATCATGTAACTATGGGGATGCTGCAACGGTCGTAAATGTGAGAGTGCTGTTGCAACTTTGAATGGTCACTAAATGAGCCATTGTAAGTCAAGGACTACCTGTATATCACAGCCCATAACCTTTAGTAACAATAGATGATAGGTTTTGCAAGTCTCATTATCTTTTAATGGTTGGCTTTTCTTTCTGGTGTTTGGGTCGCTTTTTTCAAACTGCCATTATCATTTTTACTTTAGGATACCCAGTGTCATTAAAAGTTAGCCAGATTTACAAATGCATAAAATAAAATAAAATAAACAAAGAGGTCATCATCAAACAATAAACTGATTCAGACTAACAATAAATAATCATTTTGAAAAGATAGCCTTACTTATCAGACACCATCCTGAAACACTAAATCAGAGGTCTCCAAACTTGGCAACTTTTAAGACTTGTGGACTTCAACTCCCAGCAAAGCTGGCTGAGGAATTCTGGGAATTAAAATCCACAAGTCTTAAAAGTTGCCAAGTTTGAGGATCCCTGCACTAAACCAACTGAAAAAAAGAGAGAGAAAGGAAAATCTGAACCCAATCATCCTTTCCTTAGCCGGTACAAAGACTGACCTGTGATCCCCATTCCTGGCATGTGAATGGAGGGTGCTGGGTAGAGTCCGGAGACCCCAGGACCAGCTGGAGTCAAAGGCCCTGGGGTCCCTGGGAAGTTGTTGAAATCTGGGATCCGTGTGAAGTTGGGAGGGTTCTGATGGGAGGAGTTAGGATCATAGCAGGAGTTGGGTGGTGGGTTAATGGCTCCATCGTTGCTCTTGGTCTGAGTTTGGTTCACCTTCTTTTTCTTGCATTGTACGCAACCCATCGCTGGGCAGCAGCTGCCAGAAGGGAGAGAGAGGGAGGGAGGGAGGGAGGGAGGGAGGGAGGGAGGGAGAGAGAGAGAGAGAAACCTGGTTTGTTTAACTATCGTTTACTGAATAACCTCCCCAACTAATTTGATTCATACAACAGGTGGCATCTTATACTAAAGTTTGCAAATAGCAATGGATAGTTCTCCATATCACACTACAGTAGGTTTAACCCAAAGAAATTATATCCTGGCTTAATCAGAGTCCGTGTTCACTCCTTACACTATGCCATAGTTTGTTACAATACTGTTTGTTGAAACAATTTTTAAAATTAATCCACTAATATTAGGTTTTGCTGTTACTCCCTTAGCATCAAGTTTGGATGATACCATTTTTTGCAATCTTTGAAATGCAGCAGCCAGCATGTTTGAATCTGCAATGGGCTAAGCTTTTCCCCCCCTCAAACTTTAATAAAATAAAATTAATAATAAAAAAAAGTAACAGTAGTTCTTTGGGTGCACCCAAAATTGAACAACAACCAATACTGTGCATTAAATTTAAACAATTCTGGGGACCAGAATTTCTTTGCTATCAAGATGGTTGTTAAGCAAGTCATGTCCAATTTTATGACCTCTTTTGTCATGGCTTTTAAGCAAATCACTGCAGTTATTAAGTGAATCACGTAGTCATTAAGCAAATCTGTCTTCTCCCATTGACTGGGGGAAGGTCACAAATGGCAATCACATGGCCCAGGATGGTGCAACCATCACAAACACATGCCAATTGCCAAGCACCCAAATATTGATCACTGCAACCATGAGGATGCTGTGAGAGTCAGTCATAAATAACTTTTTTCAGTGCCATTGTAACTTTGAAGAGTCACTAAACAAATAGTTGTATATAATACACACATACCTGTATACCTGTATACAATACACTCATATAATTTGCTTTGTAAAGAATAACAGAAGAAGCATGAAAAATCATGGAGAAGGGGACAGAAAATTTCTTCTTCTCTTCTGAAACAGGAGGTTGTTTCTGTTTGTAAGATTCCTGGCCTAATTGATAGAGTAAGGCTGCTATCTGCGCCCATCAGAAAAAGGCAGGAATGATGAACAGAACAGAATTGGGACCTTAGAGATCTTCTAGTCCAACCCCTTGCTCAGGCAGGAAACCACATACCATTTCAGACAAATGATTGTCCAATTTCTTCTTAAAAACCTCCAGTGTTGGAGCATTCACAACTTCTGGAGGCAAGTTGTTCCACTGGTTAATTGTTATGTCAGGAAATTTCTCCTTAGTTTCAGGTTGCTTCTCTCCTTGATTAGTTTCTACCCATTGCTTCTTGTCCTGCCCTCAGGTGCTTTGGAGAATAGATTGACCTCCTCTTCTTTGTGGCAGCCCCTGAGATAGTGGAACACTACTATCATGTCTCCCCTGGTCCTTCTTTTCACCAGACCAGACATACCCAGTTCCTGCAACCGTTCTTCATATGTTTTAGGCTCCAGTCCCCTAATTGTCTTTGTTGCTCTTCCCTGCACTCTTTCTAGAGTCTCAACATCTTTTTTACATCCTGGTGACCAAAACTGGATGCAGGATTCCAAGTGTGGCCTTACCAAGGCATTATAAAGTGGTATTAACACATCACATGATCTTGATTCTATCCCTCTGTTAATGCAGCCTAGAACTGTGTTGGCTGCTGCAGCCCATTGATGATGGTGACCAAAGAGTTGAGAAGACAATGATGCAATTCAACACAAGGTTCAAAGAAGGAGCAAGGAAAAACACACTTCTGGCTTCGTTTTTCTCAAATGCTGCTGGATTCAGTTGGGCTTTCCCCCCATCCTATTCTTCCTTTCTGCTCTTTGTTGGTTGCATGGCAACCTGTTTGGCACATCAGTCCAAAGAGAAGGCACCCGAAAAGCTATGGATTACAAACAATATTTAGAAAGATTCAAAATGACCCAAGAAGGTCAGGGATACCCGCTGGGCACACCAGGGGGCGGGAAGTGCACCATCAGACCACTTCCAAACAAAGCAAGGAGCCGATCCTTTTCAAAATGAAACATGTTCCATTGAAACAGGAAAAGTCATAAAACATTTAGGCCTACAGTCAAAATTTGCTGAATAACACACCCGACCCAGTTTCCCAACAAGCAAAGTCAATTGGGGAAGCCAGGTTCATTTAACAACCGTATGATTCATTTAGTGACCACGGCAAAATGGCCACAAAATTGGATCCAGTCACATGACCTCTTGCTTAATGACCGTATGACTTAGCAACTGACCAGCCCCAATTGTGGTCATAAATCAAGGCCGACCTGTAATTATTTTTTCTGAAATTACTGATTCTTCCTTCTCACTCGAAAAATGAGAGAGTGACATTTTAAAGGCTGTGTGCAAAGCTCTGGCAGCTGCAATAAATCTTAGTCTATCTTAGTCTGAGATTTACTGCAGTTGCCAGAGCTTTGGATAGTAACCTATCCTAGTCCCAGTGGTGGAATTCAGCAGGTTCTGACCAGTTCTGGAGAACCAGTAGCGGAGTAGTTTGGAGAACCGGCAAATCGCACCTCTGACTGGCCCCGCCCCCATCTATTCTCTGCCTCCTGAGTCCCAGCTGATTGGCTGGGTCTTCTTTGGTTGCCCTGCACAGGAGAATGGAGCTGGAAAGCAGGTTAGTGGGGTGGAGAGGGAATGGGATTTTGCAATAACCTTCCCCCAGGAGTGGGGTGGGAATGGAGATTCTGCAATATCCTTCCCCTGCCAGCCCACCAAGCCACACCACGCCCACCAAGCCACGCCCACAGAACTGGTAGTAAAAAATTTTGAATCCCACCACTGCCTAGTCCTGGCTTAGTCCTGGGTTTCCAACACAGTCCTTTTCAGAGTGTGACTGAGGACACTTCCACAAACATTTCTGTAAAAAAGCTGCATCGTGTAAGGCCAAGTTTGCAAGGTTTTGGCAGAGGAAAACCACAGGAAATGAGTCTGCAGGGAAACAAGGCTTCCCTCATTTATCTGCAGACATTCGTGGAGATTCCAAAAAGGGATGTAAAAGTTCAGGAATAAGAGAGAACCACTAGAGATGTTTGGGGAGTTTCCAGGATCAACCCAACTCCCTTGGTAGCTGAGCTTTCAATTGAAGAGATATCCTGGAGAAAAGGGAATTCTTATGACCAAACATTTTTGAAGGTTGAGGAAAGAGAGCATCTTGCCAGCTGGACAATATTCCCTATAATCCAAGGAAATAAAACGAGATGCCTTCCGATCAATCTCTCTTGGAACTGGTCATCTAGAGCAGGGGTCAGCTGGCTGAGGAACTCTGGGAGTTGAAGTCCACAAGTCTTAAAAGTTACCAAGGTTGGAGACCCCTGACCTGGAGTATCGATGAAGGAATAAAAAGGGAAGGACCAAAGAAGCAAGGTGTCAGCTTTGGAAGCCATATTGAGATCCGATGCTCCCACGCTGCCACAATTGAGCCTGGGAAAGTGGGAGGGGGGAAATCATTGAGTATATCTAGTTGGACAAAATAAAATTCTTTTGCTGGTTCATGGTCACGTAGTGTTGCGCATAGTGAAAAGGAAGTCTTACTTTGGGAAGGGTGATGATTGGGCCATGTGATATGGTGATGGGTATGGGGGATGGATTTGTAGCTTTTACTTTTGCAAGGAAGCCTGAAACTTTCAGATTCAGGATTCCACAGATGTACCAGTTACTATCCAAATAAAAGGAACCCTTCAGAGATGACTGTTTCGGAGTTATTGGTTGGAATGGAGAGACCTCCATTGGTCCTTGTGTCAGCATTCCAATTCTCCCTACAAATCAAAGCAATGCAAAACCCCAGGCAGACCTGGATAATATCTAAGGTATTATCCTTACCCTTCTCTAAACCCAAGGCATAAAGGTCAAACCATATTGGAAAGGGGATTTTATTCTGGTTTTGGATTAATTTGGGGATTTCGGCCTGTGGCCGGAATGCTTTCCTGCCTTCAGAAGGTAGATGGGACAAAAGCAAGAACAGAATTGTCCAGAGAGTTCCTGCGGCTAAGTTGAGGATTATGAGCATGGAGCAGTGAAGACTGTAGGAAAAATAAGCACAGAGCTGAAGATATATCCTAATTCAGAATGACAGGGACCCCAAAGGCCCCTTCCCACAGCAGCCTTCATTAGTAATGGAAGAGCAATAAGGGGCATCTAGAAATGTAGGCAGACAATAACTTGGTCAAACACACACACGGTAGATTCTCATGAATTGATCTCATAGATCAAAAGCACAGAAAGGGACACAGCCTTGCAAATTCAGCCTATTGCTACTTACCTATTGCAGGTTTGCGGTAGCCTCTACACACAATGTGTTTTTTGTGGCAGGGTGAAATTCTAATGCAGACCTCACCATCTCTCTTTCCTTCGCCCCTCAATAAGTTTCCACCACTTCTATCCAGATGAAGCAGGAATGAAATCAAGTGGAACGTAACAAGCAAAGTGATAGGAAAAGAAGAATGTGCGTTCATGGGTTTCCCAGAGGAAAATTTGCCACGCGTTTCCCACAACACAGGTTGGGAAGAATTCTCAGGACTGTAAAAAAGGAGATTTGAGGACGCAGATTGTCCTAAATGAAGTATATCGCTATCCTGGAGAAACAGATGAAAGCAATATCCAACAGCAATTTTTTTTCAGGGTTCCTTAAATTATCTTCCTCCAGATCTGGATGATTCATTTCATCTTTAAATCTCTTAACTCTAACTCTCCAAAGATGAAGGATACCCACTTCTGCTTCCATTTTCCCTGTCAGCCCTATAAGGTAGCCCAGATCAAGAAACCAATGCCATATTGGCCAAAAACTACTTTTATTGTAACAGTTTAGGAACAGAATCTTGCAAGTCTGAATGTCTTTTATTTTTGTATAAATTAAGGGGGAGCTAGCTGGTTTGATAGGTGGTTCAAATCCCTAGCGCTGCGTAATGGAGTGAGCTCCCGTTACTTGTCCTGGTTTCTGCCAACCTAGCAATTTGAAAGCACGTAAAAAAAAGCAAGTAGAAAAATAGGGACCACGTTGGTGGGAAGGTAACAGCGTTCCATGCACTTTCGGCGTTTAGTCATGCCAGCCACATGACCACGGAGACGTCTTCGGACAGCGCTGGCTCTTCAGCTTTGTAATGGAGATGAGCCCCCTAGAGCCAGAAACGACTAGCATGTATGTGCGAGGGGAACCTTTACCTTTAGCTGGTTTGAGATGTTTCCTGAGTCCCACCTGAGGAGGGGGCTTTTCTGTCTGTCCTTCACGGCTATTTTCAATGCCTCCTACCCAAGACCAGGGGTGTGCTCCATCCACACACATCCCTCACACCAGAGGAAAGACTCACCAGAATGGGATTTCACGTCAGTTCACTTGTTCCATGTTTCTTGCCGGAGAACAGGAGTCTAAAGGAAAAAAAAGAAGCATACTTTTTATTTATATGTATTTACTTATTAAATTTGCCAGCCATCTCACTATTCAAAGTGATTCTGGGACACTTACAATACAATAAAACCATAAACATAAAAACATTAAAAGTACCAAGAATTAGGTAAAGACTAAAGACCAAGAGCACAAATGGTACAGAGGCAGAATTTTCTCTATTATTCTACCAACCATCTAGCATAGAGCACCCACATCAGTTGCTTTACCCTTAACCACTCTAACCATAGTTACTTAGAAACCGGTGCTGAAGGTCATGGCCTATTGTGTTGCATTTGCTCAACCTAAGCTAGAATACACACGTAAATGTAAGTCAAGTCTGTTTTTACCAGCTATAGTAGCAGAATAGTATTGAGTCTATCAATTTGCTTTATGGAATTTTATTTAAAAAATACTGGAAAATCCATGTTTCCATTTGTCAAAGTGCCCTCAACAGAGTTCTTATACAGAATCTCTCATTGTAGGTAGCTTTTAATATCTACTCCCAAGAAACTTTTGTTAAAATGGTAATTTTCCCTATGGTTTGGCTTCACAAACCTCCCAATTGCCTCTTAAATCTTAATGAAATTTTATTATTTCTACTCCCTATTATTACTCTCCCTATTGCCTTCTAAGTCAAATGTTTGCTGCTAAAATGCCCAGAATAAATAAACAGATCTTTGAGGCCAATGGATATATTTGCAATTAGAGGCACTTTTACAAAATATTTTCTATAGATAGCCTTGCCCTTGCATTAAATGGCCACAGAGATCAAATGGCTGATCGTTCATGCAAAGTAGAGTTTACATTCCTTTATTCGTGGTGTCAAAAACTTGCCCCAGTGCGCCTATGTACTACATAAGCTTGAGTCTGAATGCCAAAGTGCAGAAACTGTCTTTTGAATTCCCCCGTTGTGTCTAAAAAATTTTTTTCTGCAAAAGACCAGTAAAAGAAGCTCAGAAAGAACCCCACTCATTTCACCAAAGGGCCTTGGTGCTCAGGCTGTTAAATGCCTGCATTTAAGTTCCAGCTGCCTACAATTACTGCAGGCTCGAATCCCACCAGGCTCAAGGTTGACTCAGCCTTCCATCCTCTCGGGGTAGGTAAATTGAGGACCCAAGATTGTTGGGGGCAATTAGCTGACCTTGTAAAAATGCCGCTTAGTAATAAGCAGGCATATACAATGGAAGGAAGGCTATTGCTGAGCACACTGGGTTGTATCCCAAAAATTGTAAGCCGCCCTGAGTCTTTGGAGAAGGGCGGCATATAAATGTAATTAACCCCCCCCCCCAAAAAAAATCTGAATTGGAGACTAATCTAAAATAGAAGGACAATTTCAGCTTCAAATGCCAACTCACACAAGCATTAACTCACAATCATGGAGAGGGCAAAATCATTATGCTCAAAATGTGACACCAAGGAAAGCAGCTAAATGAAGACATTTGTCATTTCAGATACACAAGATTCTGTTACCGCAGCCTTACAATAAAGTAGATTGAGCTCATCTTGTGGTCTTTTTTTTCCGTTCGGTTTACTTAGGAGACCAACTTCTCTCTTGCAAGTCTGAAAGTACAAATCTCCCCCTGTCTAGTTTTACCATCTGATTAGTTAGGGCAGATCCTTTCTATGGTTACAGGAACTGGGCATGGTTAGTCTAGTGAAGAGAAGGACCAGGGGAGACAAGATAGCAGTCTTCCAATATTTGAGGGGCTGCCACAGAGAGGAAGGGGTCAAGCTATTTTCTAAAGCACCCGAAGGCCAGACAAGGAATAATGGATGGAAACTGAACAAGGAGAGAGATTCAACCTGGAAATAAGGAGAAACTTTCCGACAGTGAGAACAATCAACCAACGGAACAGAAATTGCCTTCAGAAGTGAGACTTTCAAGAAGATATTGGACTGCCATCTGTCAGAAATGATGTAGGATCTCCCTCTTGGGTGGGGGGTTGGACTAGATGACCTACAAGGTCCCTTTCAACTCTGATTATCTGTTATGTTTCTTCCTCTACCCATTACTCAGTTGTGGGCACCTCCTCTGTTTATCTGGTCATTCTCTGTTACAGAGGTCCCCAACCCCTGGGCCAATTCTGGGAGTTGAAGTCCACAAGTTTTAAAGTTGCCAAGGTTGAGACCGCTGCTCCAGATGGCCAGTTCCAAGAGAGACCGGAAGGCATCTTGTTTTATTTCCTTGGAATATAGGGAACGTTGTCCAGCTGGCAAGATGCTCTCTTTCCTCAACCTTCAAAAACGTTTGGTCCTAGTACCCTTTTCTCCAGGATATCTCTTCAATTGACCCCCTGCGTGGCTGAGTCCCAAAGACCAGCTGGCCAGCGGGAGGCGCATGCATGGCAAAGTAGAGCTGGGGCGATGGCTCACATGCCCACAGAGAGGGCTCTGCGTGCCACCTCTGGCATGCGTACCATAGGTTCACCATCACGGATCTAGGTTGTCCTCCCCCCACAGTCCGTGGAAAAATTGTCTTCCATGAAATTGGTCCCTGTTGCCAAAAAGACTCAGTAATGCTGCTGTAGGCAACATTCCCCCACCCCCATCTTCCAAGGTCATCCTCATATTCCATTACAGCCCATGAAGTGGTATTGACCTCTTGAGAGACAAGATGGTTTCACCAAACCATGAAGGAGGTGCTTGTGGTGCATCTTCTTCTCAAGTAGCCACCAAGAGTCCTGGGTAATTTTTGTTCAACCTCTCCTTTCTAGAGAATGTTATTGAGAAGGTTGGTAGGATAACCGCTGCAGAAGACCTGCCTTCAGACAAAACCTTGCTCCTTTCCCCAGGTCTTGGGCCAGGATGCTTGCATGACTCAGGGAGAGTGTTTCACTTGTTCTTTCAAGGTGACTGATGTTCTTTTGATCTAACCTGGCCTCTGTTCTATGTTTTCCTAATCTGTGAAGCCGCACAGGGTCATTTTGGAGTTGTCAAGTCTAGAAACTCATAGAAACAAACAAATCAATCAACAAATGATGTGCCAAAAAGTCTGGTCTTAATTTATTCTCCAGTGCTCTTGATCATTGGATCTTGGAGGGGAAAAAACAAAAATATTGTGAAAAAGGCATTGTACATACTCTCACTTTTCCAATCTTTTTGAGAAGCAGTTGTTCCAAATTGTTCCCCACTTGGAGTGCTTGGGGTCCCAGCTCACGTATTGGTGCCAAACCCCATCTCTGGCCTATCAAGTACACCTCACCATCATGCCCAGTGCTGATTGCACAGTTGTCAAGCCAAATCACTGTCTGCTGTCGGCTAGTCTGCGGAATTGCTTTTGATGGCGGGTGCCTTAATACAATGAGAGCCAAGAACGAAGAATTGGAGTCCTCAGTCTCCGATGCTGACCTTCACAGCAGCCCCAAAGGAAAGGGGAGGGGGGTAGAAAGAAAGAAGAGAGGCTCAAAAAAAAGAAAGAAAAGAAAAGCTGGAAATAGCCAAACCCCCAAGCTCCTTAACCCTTCCACTGAGCAGCAGGAGAAAGGCAGGTAAATGGAAAACTGTGTGATCTGATATTCCCCCAAATAGATCTGGCTACAAAAATCTATTGCAAGTAGTCCTTGATTTACAAGCATAAGTGAGCCCAGTACAGGTTATTCCTCATTTTACAATAATTCGTTTAATGACCATTGGAAGTTACAAAGGCACTGAAAAAGTGACTTACGGCCATTTTTCACACTTATGACCATTGCAGCATCCCCATGGTCAAATGATCAAAATACAGAACCTTGGCAACTGACTCCTATTTATGACAGCTGCGGTGTCCTTGGGTTCGTGTGATCATGTTCTTTTGACAAGCAAAGTCAATGGGGAAGCCAGACTCATTTAACAACCATGTTACTGACTTAACAGCTGCAGTGGTTCACTTAACAACTGTGGCAAGAAAGGTCGTTTTACAGGCAATTCACAATTTACTGGGGCAAAATTCACTTAACAAATTTTGGACTCAACTGTGGTCATAAGTTGAGGATTACCTGAAGTGCAATGGTCATAAAGCGAGTCACCATTTGACTGAACCTGGTTTTACAACCTTGCTTGCACAGGTTTTTTTTTTAAGTTTTATTTTTTCACATTTCAAAAACATCTTTTTTTAGTAAACAGCATGATTCCAGGCTTTCACATTTCCATACAAACATGACCTTGATTACATATTCATGTTTCACATTTAGTTTCATATTTTATCATTACTTTACATATTTTCTATTAATTTTCTCAAGTACTTTCCTCAAACTTATTTTATATATTTTCAATTCATTTCTTAACCTATTTCTTTTAACCTTAAATCATTCTCATATCTTCATATTCATTGTGCTTTATACTTTTATCTGTCAGGTTTGCAATTTCATCGCATATTCTTATTTCATCATTTCAAAAACTCCATCTCAATTCAAATATTTCAAAAAAGTTTCCCCACAATTACCAACTAGTGTGTGCCACCCCTATACCTTATTATATCATTTGGTTAGTTCCTCTTTAATTCCCAATAATCATTTAACTTTTTAATTATCACCTTAAAAATTAGTAACAATAATCTCCTAGCAACTACATAACACATATACCTTTTAAGTCAGATTCCGAATGCACTTTCCCCTTCAATTATATCAAATCATTTATAATTTCAAAAAGAAAAATTAGTCTATTCAATTAATCATAAAAAACTGATATTCATCTCATTGCAGCAATCCTCATAATTCATTTCAACTATATTCTTGAATTATATGCTTGCACAGTTGTTATGTGAATGCTGTGTTTGTTATGCGAACTCCTTGTTCACTATGGACCATCTTTCTCGGAAACTGGAAGTAAATGTCAGTTTACGGCAATAACACTGTAAATCTCATTCGAGTGACTGCACACACTGCATGCGGCCCCCAATGCCGCCAAGTGGCCAAGCACCCAAAATTCGGTCATGGGGGGGAAGACAATAAAAGTTCAAAACGTAAGTAGCTTTTGGGAGGTCCGTAGTAACTTTGAACAGTCACTAAGTGATTAGCTGTAAGCCAGAAGCTGCTCCCCTCCCTGCTTTTCCCCAAGTTTTTTCTGTCTTTTTTTCCCTTTTAATTGTATTCTTTCAGTATTTCAAAAATTTGTTTTGTTCATTTTTATTTCATTTACAGGTATAAAAATACATACAGGTCAGAGGTGGTATTCAGCAGGTTCTGACCAGTTCTGGAGAACCGGAAGTGGAAATTTTGGGTAGTTCAGAGAACTGGCAAATCCCACCTGTGATTGGCCCCACCCCCATCTATTCTCTGCCTCCCGAGTCCCAGCTGATTGGCTGGGTCCTTCTTTGTTGCCCTGCACAGGAGAACGGAGCTGGAAAGCAGGTTAGTGGGGTGGGGAGGGAATGGGATTTTGGAGTATCCTTCCCCTGCCACGCCCACAGAACTGGTAGTAAAAAAAATTTGAATCCCACCACTGATACAGGTAGTCCTCACTGACTGACTGAAACTGGGATTGGCAACTTCATTGCTAAGCAGTGCAACTGCAAAGTGAAAACTGCGATGTTGCCCAACTTACAACAGAGGTTTGTCAGTTCCTGCTGTGGTTGTTAAATGAACCACTGCAAGTGCAATGGGCTCCATTAATGGGACATTATGCTTCTCAGCCCACACCATTTCTGTCTAAAATTCCTTGGTGGTCCAAGCTCAGAGAGTAAGCCGAAGACAGAAAAGAGGATGACAAAGAAGAACAAGGGAGAAGAAAAGAAGGAGGTGGTCCATCTTCTTGTCCCAAAGGTGCTTTTTCCAAAGACCATTGGACTTCCTTTGTTCTTCCTTGAAGAGGTTTCGCTTCTCACCCAAGAAGCTTCATCAGCTTCAGACTGAACTGAAGAAATCAGAGTCAGAACTGAAGAAGCTTCTTGGATGAGGAACAAAACGTCTTCAAGGAAAAACAAAGAGAGTCCAGTGGCTTTTGGAAAAAGCATCTTTGGGACAACCATGACTGGGATGACTAAGAATCTCCATAGACATCTTGATTAAGGCTCTTTGGTTTAATCTGATGAACATACTTCTTAATAGTCTAGACTAGACTAGACTAGACTAGGAATAAGAATAAGAATAGGAATAGGAATAGGAATAGAATAATAGAGATGGAAGGGACCTTGGAGGTCTTCTAGTCCAACCCCATGCCTAGGCAGGAAACCCTACACCACTTCAGACAAATGGTTGTCCAGTCTCTTCTTAAAAACTCACAGTGTTGAAGCAACCACAACTTCTGGGGGCAAGTTGTTCCACTGATTAATTTTTCTGTCAGGAAATTTCTCCTTAGTTCTAACATTGTTTCTCTCCTTGATTAGTTTCCACCCATTGCTTCTTGTCCTGCCCTCAGGTGCTTTGAAGAATTGCTTTGCTCCCTCTTCTTTGTGGCAGCCCCTGAGATACTGGAAGACTGCTATCATGTCTCCCCTACTCCTTCTTTTCATCAGACTAGACATACCCAATTCCTGCAACCGTTTTTCATATGTTTTAGCCTCTAGTCCCCTAATCGTCTTTGTTGCTCTTTTAACTGTGGTTGATACTGAATTTAGCTTTAGAAATGTGAAATTGGAGGTGGGGCGGACTAGTGCTCTCTATTCCACTCCACCGAAAAGGAATCTTCAGTCTATCCAGCAGCAGTTGATGGAAATCACTAATTTCCCAACCCAGAAAGCCAAGCGGAAACAGTGTCACCCCACCCATTTTTGTTTTTAATACATATTTTCTGGATTCAGATCATGTGGAAACTACCCTGGCTCAAATTCAATCAAATGATCGAAAAGTAACACTTATGGGTATCATCTGCATGTTGATTTCACTTTCATATTTCAGCTTACAATGTTTCCTACCACAGTACAACAGCGGCACCGTATCGCTCACCCAATTCACCATGAAATTTTCCAGGATGCGCTGCATCACTTTCTTTCACAGGGAGGAAACAGACCAGAAGACCTCAATCCAGGCAGCTTAGTACACTTAGTCCTTAACTTACAACAGTTCTTTTACTGACCATTGCACTGAAAAAAAGGGGATTATGGCTGTTTTTCCACGTTTATGACCGTTATGGCATCCCCATAGCCATGTGATCAAAATTCAGATAGAATAGAATAGAATAACAGAGTTGGAAGGGACCTTGGAGGGCTTCTAGTCTGACCCTGTTCAGGCAGGAAACCCTACACCATTTCAAACAAACGGTTGTCCAATGTCTTCTTTAAAACTTCCAGTGTTGGAGCAGTCACAACTTCTGGATCTGTTCCACTGATTAATTGTTCTGTCTGGAAACTTGCTGACAGATGCTTGTCAACTGATTCACATTTATGATGGCTGCAGTGGCCACAGGGTTCATGTGATCACCGTTTTGTGACCTACTGATCAGCAAAGTCAATGGGGAAGAAGAAGAAGAGGGGAAGGTGATAGGATGTGGGGCTACTGAACTCAATGTGATTGTGCAACGGTATACAAAAAAACCCCAATACTCTAAAATACTTCTCCCTCTTGATGCTGTGAGATGCTTTGGGTGATTATTATAACCACAGCTGGGGTTGTATGATACATGCTAAACCAGAGGTCTCCAAACTTGGCAACTTTAAGATGTTACAGCTGTGTTACTAACTTAACAACTGCAGTGATTCATTTAACAAATGTGGCAAGAAAGGTTGTACAATGGAGCAAAATTCACTTAATAACTATCTCATTTAGCAACAGAAATTTTGGGATCAATAGTGTCCGTAAGTCGAGGACTACCTGTATAACTCTTTTAACTACATTGTTTGGGGAGAAAATGTTATAGAAGTTATAGTCTATACACAACCTGCTGGGTGTTTCTTTCAAGCATTTGCCTAACTACCTCTGAGTGAAGGTTCGATTTGATCAAATTTGAGAATATGATTATCTCTTGGCATCCAGGAAGGAGAAAAGTGACAATCCGAAGAACAATTACTGCATACTAATTATTAAGGTGGGAAAAAGGATCCTCAAAATTCTTTTCACCAACTTCTACATAAAAAGAAAACAAAGGCAGATGCCACAAATTATTACAAAATTTATCTGATAAACAGATAAACGTTGGCCAATCTATGGGTGTGTTCACACATATCAGCCGTAAACTGGATTGCCTGATTTTAGCTTAGCATCTTCTATGAACTGAGTCACTGTAATTTATTCAATAAACTGTGGTAAGATCCAATTGCACAACTAAAGTCATGGACCCCTTATTCTTTTGCTTTGACTCAAGCAATCTCACCCTTCCCTGCAGCCTCAAACTGCAACTGACCAACAATGATACTTCTCAGAAGAAGAGGGGAAGGTGATAGGATGTGGGGCTACCGAACTCACTGTGATTGTGCAACGGTATACCAAAAAACAAACAAACAAACAAACCCAAGACTCTAAAATGCTTCTCACTCTTGATATTGTGAGATGCTTTGGGTGATTATTATAACCACAGCTGGGGTTGCATGATACATGCTAAAACAGAGGTCTCCAAACTTGGCAACTTTAAGAATTGTGGACTTCAACTCTCAGAATTCTCCAGCCAGCTGGCTGGGGAATTCTGGGAGTTGAAATCCACAAGCCATAAAGTTGCCAGGTTTGGGAACCCCTGTGCTAAACCGATCACTTCTATGGGTCCGGACTAAATCATTAACTTATCATTTGGGTTGTTCACTTTAAGTAACTAAGCTAAGATCAGCTAGTTGGTGGTATAGGATATTGAGCAAACATGTATTTATTTCAGAGGTGGTATTCAGCAGGTTCTGACCAGTTCTGAAAAACCAGTAGTGGAAATTTTGAGGTAGTTTGGAGAACCGGCAAATCCCACCACTGACTGGCCCAGCCCCCATCTCTTCTCTGCCTCCCGAGTCCCAGCTGATTGGCTGGGTCTTCTTTGGTTGCCCTGCACAGGAGAATGGAGCTGGAAAGCAGGTTAGTGGGGTGGGGAGAGAATGGGGATTTTACAGTATCCTTCCCCTGCCATGCGCACCAAGCCACACCCACCAAGCCACATCATGCCCACCAAGCCACACCCACAGAACTGGTAGTTAAAAAATTTTTGAATCCCACCACT
Organism: Naja naja; assembly: GCA_009733165.1. Classification (NCBI taxonomy): domain Eukaryota; kingdom Metazoa; phylum Chordata; class Lepidosauria; order Squamata; family Elapidae; genus Naja; species Naja naja. The sequence goes on from CM019160.1 coordinate 12,592,241, forward strand.
GATTTATTTATTAAATTGGTTTGCCTTCCAACTCGCCACAAGGTACCCACATATTTTCATGCCAGCAAATGCAGATTCCTGAATTAAGACACTGTACATAAAAGATGGAAAACTGAAACCTTCTAGATGTGATGTACAAGTTCTAGAATTCCATACTATTGGTCATGCTGTTTGGAGCCCTGGGAATTGTAATTCATCAGCTCCTTGAGACTCAAGGTTCTCCTATCCATGAATTAACTTCAACTCAATATAGCAGGGCTTTTTTTTCAAAATGAAATATGCATAATAGAGTCAACACAAAGACTGTGGCCGATTTTAATCATGATTTGTTGCCTAAGCCATAAGAGACTGGTTTCTGGACACTGCATTAAATCATAAAATATGAGTTACAACTAATCGCCGAAGGCTGTGCCTACAGATCATGCAACTCTCTAAGTAAACAACTAGATAATAACTTTGTGATGTGCATCCCTAGCCAATTATAACGGTCTGTTCAGAGCCTGATAAAGATTGAGGAGACAAGTTTTGAAATCAGCCTCAATGTACATTTTTCAGTTGTCTAAGAAAAGAACTGGTTTACAGTAAAGACCACACTAATAAATATAGCAAGTTATATTTGTATTCATACAGCCAGTTTGGTCTAGTGGTTAAGGCACCAGGCTAGAAAGGGGGAGACTGTGAGTTCAAGTCCCTCCTTAGCCATGAAAGCCAACTGGGCCAGTCATGCTCAACCCATCTCACAGGGTTGCTGTTGTTGTGGGAGAAATAGGAGGAAGGTGTGTTGGACATGTTCACCACCTTGAGTTACTTGTAAAAATGATAAAGGCAAGATATGAAAGAAAGAAAGAAAGAAAGGGAATGAACGAATGAATGAATGAATGAGACTCTAAAGAGAAAGAAATCCAGTTGCCAAGTTTTAGCCACTCTTCTCATCAAACAAGTGACCCTGGATGACATATCATAAAGCTAAGCAGCCCATCAATACTTAAAGCCATTACCATTACTTGTTATTTTAAAAACCTTGAACTATAAAAACATAGAAAACACAATAGCAGATGAAAGGATGTTAATATTTTTTTAAATTTTACTTTTTATTTATTTATTTACTCTGTGCTTTAACTATTTCATTTGCTACTACTGTGATTTTTACTTAGTGCTTAAAAACGGAGTACAAATCATATAATTGGCTTTTAAAAAACAACTCACAAAACTTGATCATCCCAGCCTGAATCTCAGCTCAGCTTGAGATGCAAAAAGATGTCTGAAATGGTTTCCTGGGGGTTGGACTAGAAGACCTCCAAGGTCCCTTCCAACTCTGTTACTCTGTTAATTGTGAAAGATAGTATTGCATATTGATGGAAAACTCACTGGAGGAGATCCAGATACAGGCTGAGTCAACAGATCCAGAACTTGAGTTAAGCAAGGTCCAAAAGCCAGCCTTATATTTCAAATTATGAAGTATAGAAGAGAGACTGTCATGGTGTCCTCTTGACAAGAATAAGCCCGATTCAGCAAGTTAGTCAAGTTGGTACAATAGTCAGGGATGACTGCTTGACCAAGTCTTTGCAGTGAATAACGTTCCATCTCCTTTCCTAAAAACTCCACCAATCTGCTCTGTTGAATTACCTATTGAACTGTAGATCACTATTTCTCAACTTTAGAAACTTTTAAGTGGTGTGGACTTCAACTTCCAAAACTCCCCAGCCCAGCAATGGAAGTTCTCACCTCTTAAACCTGCAGAGGTTGAGAACCACTGCTGAAGGATTGACTAGTTTTAATTTCTCCCCAGATGTGTGATTTGTTTTCTCTGGGTTTATTTGGAGAAGCATTTTTCATGCCTACATTTCCCATGCACTTGTGCAGCAGAACGTTTTATAAGTCTGCAACATGCTTCTGCATTACTTCAGTTAAGGATTTATGACTGCAGCAAATATCTTGCATTGATAGCAGAAGCTGGCCGCATGTGTTATTGGCAGCACAGAACAAGGCATGCCTTTGCAAGATGACTTCCTGTCCACCAACCAGATGCTTTCTTAAAACACAAAGGATACCTAGAAAAGGATCAGCAATATATCATGACAGAGCTAAATAATAGTTTCCCTCTCATGGTTTTATCAGATTGGTCATTAATAGCTGAGTCCTGCTTTCCAAATTGAAGCCTTGCAGGTCCTGAAGATTTTTTTTGTCTTGGTACAAACTAGATGGACTTTGCTTCCTTTTAGCGATGACAAAGTGTTATAGCATCATGTACACTGGTTAACAGCAGATGTACATGAGATGAGGTTGACAGCAGTCAAGCTGCAAACAGTGGTTTGCGGGAAACTATTTTCTCAAAGTTTGATGGCCACAGCTGTCCTTTTGAACAGGTTCCCCGCTTCACAGAATAAAGCTTCACAAAAAAAAGTTAAAAAAAGAAGAAAAAAACTTACCAGGCCTGAAAGATTAGATCAATTTTTAAAATGGATTTTTAAAATGATGAATTGCAAACTCTGTTTAATCTGTCTGTGCACGGCTGAGATTTCTCATGGTTTTTAAATGGAGAGACAAGCATGTTCCTTATTCACACCAAGAAAGCTACATGGACACAATGAAGCACACCAAAGTCAAGGAGACCCTATCTATGTTTGTCAATCCTAGAAGCTGCAATAGTTGCTGTTATGTATGTAGGTTTGAATGTTATTGGTTTATTTGAACTGTTCTTGTAAAATGTTGAATGGTATTGGTTTAAATAGTGCGGGAAGAAACCCTGCACTCCCATTGGCTGGCAGCTACGGCTGCAGGCTATAAGAGGCAGCCGTAGCCAAGCCAGGACGGGTCTATTCGAGCTGTAGTCACTAAATAAACTCTTTGCTGGAACTCCTCGCGTCTGACTCTTCATGCAAACTTAACAGTTGCCAGTCGGGGATAACTTGGTTTGATGTCTGTTTACCAGCTCCTGACTCACAGGTAGCATGTCCTAAATGCCAAATAGCTGCCAAGGAGTAAGCGGAAGGAGGCATTTACTCTGCAGTCCAGCCAATTGGGTGACTTTGGGCCAGTCTCTCTCTCTCTCAGCCCAACCACCTCACAAGGTTGTTGTTGTGGAGAACATTGGAGGAAAAAGGAGCACTAAATATGTACGCTGCCTTGAGTTATTTATACAACAATAAAGGTAGGATAAAAGTGATCTAAAGAAACCAAACCAAACATCAACACAGCACAACTGTATGGCAGTCCTTCTGATTCCAGCCCATGGGTTTAGGATGATTCATACTCAATATCCGTACTTCACTATGAATCCTTTATAGTTGAACAAAAAACACGAGAGCAAATTCCAAAGACAGATGAGCTGAATTTAGTGGTATCAGATTTTAAACTGTTGCATTTTGCCCCAGGTTTCTAGATGACAGTTTATTGTTGGGTCCTTGGAGAGACAGAGCTTAAAAGCATTGGCATAAATACAGCATATTGGATATATGATATCTGTTGCTCCTGGGCACCATCTTCACAAAACAGCTTTTTTAAAACTCTCTCTCTAAGCCATTTGCATGTACAGATGCTTTTAAGACAAGATAAGAAATGGAAAAGTGCCATACTGCATTTCATTCAAAGTAGATTTTATAGATCTATTGGGGAAGAGAGATGAGAACTCGTACATCATATAAAGGAATGTAAAGCTAGCAGGCAGGAGCCTGTCTGCAGGTAACATGGTCTTCTTAAGATTAACAAGGCAGGCACACGCTTGTTATGGAGTAGCCTCTGAGCCCCTCCAGCAGCCAAAGTTCCTGGCACGAAGACCACAACCTACTCAGAGAGGCAGATGGTCTCTAAGGGGGCTAAGCAGATGATACTGGGATTCAGCAGGTCTTGCCAAGTGTGAGAATCAGAGTTACGAGACAATCAGTGGACCTCCACCCCAGAAAAGTCAGAGGGAATTGTGGAATTCAAAAAGCTCAGAATTGCAGAGGTGATGGTAACTTGTATCTTCATCAACATCATTGTCTTTTAATGACCCCATAATGGCTTGAGGGGTGAAGTCTAGGCAACTGAATGGAGCGGAGTGTTTAGTGGCCCGGATGTGCCCTTTCTATCGCCAATGTGGAGTTATATTCAGCAGATATAATCTCAACGTGCCCAGGAAGAAAAATGTCTGCCTCTACCTAGGATCGAACTCACAGCCTCCAGATTGTAAGGTGAGAACTCCACCTCTAGGCCACCGTACCACTCATGGTGATAACCTGTATGCTGTTGTAAAACATGTGAGAACGGTCTTGGGAAACAGGGAAAAGACTGTTAAGTTTGCAGGAAGAGACAGACGGGAGTGCTTCAAGCTCTTTGTTTATTAGTGACTACAGCTCAGAACGAACCCGCTTTGGCTGGGCTGCAGCTGCTACTTATAGCCAGCAGCCGCAGTTGCCAGCCAATCAGAGTGCAGGGTTTTCCCGCACTTTTTAAACCAATCATTTCTTACATTTTACAAGAACAGGTCAAACTAAACCAATGACTTTAAACCTACATACATAACACCCCTCCCTACTAGGTTCAGTCCATACTCAAACCCCAGCCTATCTAATGTATTCTTTTAAATAGGTGGGGCTCTTATGTGTACGTTGAGACCTACGTGGTTCAGATGTTTTAAGGTTCTCACCTTGTGAGAGAGGCAATGTGTCTGCTGACATTTCCTTACTAGGACTTGTAGTAATGGTAGAACCTGTTTGGTTACTACAACCTGGTCTCTCCTCCCAATCCATCTCCAACCCAATGTCAGCACCTAAGTCAGGTAATGATGTGCAATCTTCCATTTGTGAAAATGGTTGTTGGTATTGTGACAGGTTTTGGGATAGTTCCTGTCGTGTTAGCTCGTTACACATGGGGTTGATTCTTGCTTGTTCATTACACTCATGATCCTCCCTTCCCCACTAGAAGAGGCAGTAGGTATGGGAAGAGAGGAGCAGGAAAGGCAATGCTCCTGAGGCAATCTGGATCTTAACTGATCAATGTGCCTGCAATCCAGGAGCTCCACCCTGCGTACCCTGTAAGACCTGGGGCCTGTGATTGCTGGGTGTATCTCTGTGATTTGGGCAGGAATCCATAATGGTTCACCCATAAGGTTCTTAGCATAAACAGAATCACCCACAGTGAACGTGTGAACTTTGCTAGTGGAATCTAGTGGTGCGTTGGGTGCATAAGTGGGATGAAGGCGGTCAAGGGAAGACCTGAGTTTCCTACCCATCAACAACTCTGCTGGGGATAAGTTAGTTGATGGGTTGGGAGTGATATGCTGGACACTGAGAAGTTTTTCAACTTTCTCAGTGATGTCCCCAGGACCCAATTGCTGAAGTTTTTCCTTGGTAAAATGTACCATGGTTCAGCCGGCCGTTAGAAGGTGCCCAGGGGCTGTCAGGGCATGTCTGATACCCTGCTGTGCTAGATATGATTCAAAAAGGTTGGATGTAAATTGAGGACCATTGTCAGAAATGAGTACATCAGGTAACCCGTGAGTTACAAAAGCTTTTAAGCTGTTTGATGACAGCATCAGTTGTGGTGGATGCCATAGGGATGACCTCTAGCCATTTGGAATATGCATCTACTATAATAAGGAAAGTGTGCCCTCTGGTAGGGCCAGCAAAATCAATGTGAATCCTGGACCATGGGCCCTAGAACATTCCCATTCCTGTGGGGCGAGGTGGGGCAGGCCTGACTACCTGACAGTTGGGACAAGATGCAACCCAGTTTTCAACCATTTTTTCAATACCTGGCCACCATACATAACTCCTGGCCAATCCCTTCATTCTGACAATACCTGGATGACCCTCATGTAACATTTCCAAAACCTCTTTTTGCAGTTTTGCAGGAATAACCACCCTGTTACCCCACAAAATACATCCTCTTAATACAGATAATTCAGTTTGCCTGGATTTAAAAGGTTGGGCAAGTTGAGGTAGATCTTGAAGAGGCCAACCTTTCTTAATCCAGCCTATAACAGGAGCCAGTAAAGTGTCTTTGGCAGTGTCTCTGGCAATTTCAGCAGCGTGTACTGGAAGCTTGGCAACAGTTTCTAGGAAAAGGTGTAAGTCTCAGGAGCAAAGTCCTCAGTGTGAGAAGGAAGTGGGCAGCGACTCAAAGCATCTGCATGCCCAATGTCTTTGCCAGGCCTGTGGATGAGTTAGTATGAATAAGCAGCAAGAAATTCAGTCCACCTCAGCATTCTTGGTGATAGGATAGTGGGCGTAGGTTTGTCTCCTGCCACAATGCCTAACAGAGGTTTGTGATCTGTGACAATGGTAAATGTTCTCCCATATAAATACTCATGGAATTTCTTGACAGCTGCAACAATTGCCAAGGCTTCCTTGTCCAGTTGGCTGTAGTTCCTCTCTGCTTTGGTCAAGGTGCGAGAGTAAAATGCAATAGGAGCTTCCCTCCCGCTGGGAAGCCTGTGTCAAACCCCCTCCCACTCCAAAAGGGGATGCATCACAAGTCAGTACAACAGGTAAATTCTCAGAGAACTGTATCAGTACAGCATCAGACGTGATTAGTCTTTTAATATTGTTAAATGCAGATTGTTCTTTTCTGCCCCAGACCCACGCAGACTTTTTGTCTAATAATCTGTGCAGTGGTTCTGCAATGGTTGCCTTCTGAGGTAGGAACATGTGATAAAAGTTAATGAGTCCAAGGAAGGCTTGCAAATCTGTTTTAAATTTTGGTCTAAGGGCTTCTTTGATTGCCTGAACCTTGGCATCTGTGGGGTGGATACCATGCTTGTCAATCATATAGCCCAAGAACTCAACCTTGTCAGTTCTAAGAGTGCATTTTTCTTCCTTGACTTTTAAGCCCGCTTTTTTGAATCTGGTAAGGACTTCTCTGAGTCTCTCTTGTAACTGAGTGTCATTTTCAGCAGAGATTAACACATCATCAAAGTAAGGTACTACCCTGGCAGTCCTTGGAGCATCCTTTCCATAAGGCTTTGGAAGATGCCTGGTGCCACGCTTACTCCAAACTGTAACCTTTTACATTTGAAAGCACCTCTATGAGTCACAATGGTTTGGGCCTCTGCAGTGGCATCATCAACTGTTAATTGTTGATATGCCTGGGCCAGATCCAATTTGGCAAAGACTGTACCCTGCCAAGTGAATGTAGTAAATGATGCACCACTGGAACTGGATATGCGCTCTGTTGAAGCGCATGGTTCAATGTTCCCTTATGGTCTCCACAGATTCTCACTGACCCATCAGTCTTGACTGGTGTGACTATGGGTGTCTCCCACCTGGAGTGGTCAGTGGGCTCTAAAACTCCTTGAGCTATTAGTTTATCTAATTGTGCATCAATTTTTTCCTTTAAGGCAAATGGGACCCTTCTGGGCTTTAAACCAATTGGGGGCACCTTGGGATCTAGGTTGAAAGTGATAGGGGTCCCCATATACTTGCCCAATCCTTCGCTGAAGACCTCTGGAAACTCAGACTTCAAGGCCTCCTCCCATTCAGTGTTGCTCACGTGATTGATGCCAGTCACCTCGATGCCTAGTGGATTGAACCACTCAAGTCCCAGCAAGCTTGGGCGATCCTTGTCCACGATGGTCAGGGGCAAGCATTTGGTGTGGCCTTTGAACTTCACGTTGAATTCTCTTGTTCCAACTACTGGAATCTTGTTCCCTTGGTAGTCTTTAAGAGTCAGTGCTTGCTTCTTGAAATGCTTCTTCTGAATGTTTGGGAGTAGTCTGTGAATAATGTCCCATGACACCATAGATAAATATGAGCCTGAGTCCACTTCCATTTGGCAAGGCCTTCCTTCAATTAGTACCTTGACATGCACTTTTCTGTTATTGATAGAAGAAGAATGACCAATAGTTACTGTCTGATGAGTTTCATTCTTCCCCTTTGCTTCTGTGCTGCACCCCATTTTCTCACTGAGGTTGTTGGGCTTGAATTCTTTGTCAGGAAACTTCCTTCTGTTGGGTGGAGTTCTGGATGATTTGCAAACTCTTGCTAGGTGTCCTCTTTTTTCACAATGGAGGCAGATGGTATCTAGGAACTTGCATTCAGTGTGGGGTGGCTTCCCTCACAACCTCTGCAGTAGAAATCTTGCCTCTTTCTTCCCAGGTCTTTCTTTTTCCACTCCATTCTGAGTCTATAAATTCCTTCCTCCACCTCACTACAGTCTGACTCAGAATCTATTTGCTCACAATGAGTTGTTGTGGACTTTTCCACATCAGGATGGCTTGTGGCCTTGTTGATTTTCTTCATGGCCGCTGCTGAGGACTTGGTAGCTTCTGCTGAAGAGGCCTCTTCTATTGCTTCCTTCAGCATGATCTTAGGTTTTAGTAATAACTTGCTCTGAAACACCTTGTCTTTAAGGCCCAGAACAAATCGATCGCGCATGGCCTCTTCTAAATTGTTAAATTGCACCCCCAATGTCTCTTAAACTTGCCACGAAGTCGTTTATGTTTTCGCTTTCCCCTTGATCCCGACGGTAAAACTCATGTCTCTTAATGAGGCGATACTTGTGGCGTAATGGGCTCTTAACAACTTTTCTAAATCAGGCCATTCCATTACCTTCATGTCTGCAGCTCCTGCCAATGCCTTCGCCATCTTGAAAACTGCCAGACCGCAGTGCGTGAGAAAGACCGCCCTCTTCCGCTTCTCGGAAATGTCGGCAAGATCGTTTCCTTCCAGATACATTTGGAAATGATCTGCATACGTCTCCCAGTCTTCTGCCATCGGATCGAACGGGGCTGGGGGGGTGTTCAGCGCAGCCATCTCGCTCTCCTTCTGTTCCGCGTTGCCTTCTTCTTCAGGGAGATCCCACCTTCGTCGCCAGTGTTAAGTTTGCATGAAGAGACAGACGTGGAGTGCTTCAAGCTCTTTGTTTATTAGTGACTACAGCTCAGAACGAACCCGCTTTGGCTGGGCTGTGGCTGCTACTTATAGGCAGCAGCCGCAGTTGCCAGCCAATCAGAGTGCAGGGTTTTCTCACACTTTTTAAACCAATCATTTCTTACATTTTACAAGAACAGTTCAAACTAAACCAATGACTTTAAACCTACATACATAACAAAGACTATAGCCAGGGGAACCGTTGGACAAGAGATTGCTCAGTCCACAGAAGGAATAGGGATAGGACAAACGTCTCTGCAGGGACCCACTCTAGTTTCATGGGGTAGAAAGGCAATGCAGGAGAAACATATTTTCAGACTTGCAAAATTCTGTTAATGCAACTTTATGATACAGTTGAATTAATTCATCTGGTGAGCTTCCTGTCTGGGCTATCTCACATGGTTGACATTGATCTTGCGAGCCTGAAAGTCCATTTCTCTCCCATCATCTCTGCAGCTCAAGACACTTAGAAGAGTCCCTGCAGAGACATTTAGCATGCACATCATATTCCTTTTGTGAATGAAGCTACCTCTTGTCCAATCCATTCCCGACTTTGGCTCCTTCCCTTCTCCCAAGGTCATTCCCACCTACAGCATCATGACACTCAGCAGTGATGGAATTCCAAAAATGTTATTACCAGTTCTGTGGGCGTGGCTTGGTAGGCGTGGCAGGGGAAGGTTACTGTAAAATCCTCATTCCCTCTCCACCCCACTAACCTGCTTTCCAGCTCCATTCTCCTGTGCAGGGCATCCAAAGGAGACCCAGCCAATCAGCTGGGACTCAATGGGAGGCAGAGAAGAGATGGGGGCATGGCCAGTCAGAGGTGGGATTTGCCGGTTCTCCGAACTACACAAAATTTCTGCTATCGGTTCTCCAGAACTGGTCAGAACCTGCTGAATACCACCACTGACACTTGCTCAACTCTCAATGACTTTGGATGACTCACAACAATCAAGCAAATAAATCACAACAAAACATAAGAGGTACAGATGGCAAGCATGATGAAGTGAGGGGTCTCCCCTTTTCCTTGTAGCTTGTTCAATAAAGTAACCAGTGGAACAACTTGCCTCTAGAAGTTGTGAATGCTGCAACACTAGAAGTTTTTAAGAAGACGTTGGACAAAAGTAAGGTTCTACATTTAGGCAGAAAAAACAAAATGCACAGGTACAGTACATGTGGTACCTTGCTCAATAGTCAATGGCTGAGAGAGGGATCTTGGAATCATAGTGGACAATCATTTAAATATCAGACAGTCGTGTGCAGCAGCCACCATAAAAGCCAACCCAGTTCTAGGCTGCATAAACAGAGGGACAGAATCAAGATCACGTGAAGTATTAATACCACTTTATAATGCCTTGGTAAGGCCACACTTGGAATCCTGCATCCAGTTTTGGTGGCCATGATGTAAAAGAGATGTTGAGACTCTAGAAAGAGTGCAGGGAAGAGCAACAAAGATGATTAGAGGGATAGAGGCATATGAAGAACAGTTGCAGGAACTGGAAACGTCTAGTCCAGAGGTCTCCAACCTTGGCAACTTTAAGACTTGTGGACTTCAGTTCCCAGAATTCTGGGAGTTGAAGTCCACAAGCTATGCTGGCTGGAGAATTCTAGGAGTTGAAGTCCACAAGTCTTAAAGTTGCCAAGTTTGGAGACTCCTGGTCTAGTCTAATGAAAAGAAGGACTAGGGGAGACATGATAGCACTGTTCCAATATCTCAGGGGCTGCCATAAAGAAGAGGGAGTCAAGCTATTCTCCAAGGCACCTGAGGCCAGGACAAGAAGCAATGGGTGGAGAGAATCAAGGACAGAAGCAACTTAGAACTAAGGAGAAATTTCCTGACAGTTAGGACAATTAATAAGTGAACAACTTGCTTCCAGAAATTGTGAATGCTCCAACACTGGAAGTTTTTAAGAAGAGATTGGATAACCATTTGTCTAAAGTGGTGTATTGTTTCCTGGCTGAGCAGGGGGATGGACTAAAAGACCTCCAAGGTCCCTTCTAAATTTTCCAACATTCTGTTATTCTGCATGATCTCAGCCAATCTCCTAGACTGGCCCCCAAATGCAGAAATTTTTCAAATGTTGGGCTCTGGTCAAAAAAGCAGCTGTCATGTCAACTTTGCTCTCTTAATATTAAACTGCCGAGCGCCCAAAATTTAAGAAGTTCTGCATTTTCCTCCTTCATCCCCACCCTTGCTGTGTTAGCTCTTGTTCCGTGTGACTGGCTGGTAAGAGATAGTGAAAAACAAATGGTAGTAACTTGAGCCTACAGTTCTAGAGCAGGAACTGGGGTGCGACTGTCGCAGACTGAAGGTTTTTGACTGTTGCTGGCTTCAGAATGGGATGCTAGGGGCCCTATGTCAAAAAATGAAGTGTGAGGCTAGGAGAGAAATTACCTTCGGTATAATTTTTCTTCCCATTTTGAGTAGTAGCAAATAGTAAATAGAATGTCTCAATAGACCAATATTAAATCACATTTTAAAAATTACAAAATTACAAAAAAAATGCAAAAGTACTGGTCTAAGATACAGGTATGGTTAGAAGAGATGATAAAACTAAAGATTAAATTTAACCCAGAGATCTTCTTATTGGGAATGTCAGAATCGACATGGAGCAAAAAACACCAGCATCTAATATTACACATCATCACAGCGGCAAGAATAGCTTTTGCCCAAAACTGGAAATCAACAATGGTACCCACAGATCTGGCAGTAATTAATAAAATTCACCAATGCGCAGAAATGATTAGATTAACCATGCTATTAAAAAATAAGGAAGAGGGAGATTTCTTTATAATATGGAATATGTGGTACAAATGGTTGAATAAAAAGTTAGTAAAGATGTATAGTGAAAATGATTAAAGAAATACCAAGGAAAAATAGGAATAAGGATAAATGTATATATAGCTATGTATATATGTAAAGTAATATAAATAATTTAATTATTTATACTTTAATTGACACTAATAGAAATGTACAGTTATTAAAATGCTGCAAAATGTGAGATGTTTTTCTTTTTAAAAAAATTTTTTTTGAAACTTTGAATAAACAAATTAATAAAATAAAAATGAAAAAAAATAAAAAAATTACAATGTTGTGTGTTTCTCAACACTGAACTGATACTAAACTTATAGTCCTCAACTTACAACCCCACATTTCTATTGTTAAGCAAGACAGCTGTCAAGTTGAGTTTTGCTCCATTTTACAATCTTTTTTTTGCCACAGTTGTTAAATGAATCACTGCAGTTGCTAAGTGAATCGCACAGTCCTTAAGTGAATGTGGGATTCCCCTATTGACTTTACTTGTCAGAAGTTAGCTGGGGAGGGTGCACATGGTGATCTTATGACCATGGGAAAAGGCAACTGTCAGAAATATCTGCCAGTTGCCAAGCAGCCTAATTTGGATCATGTGACTATAACTATGCTGTAAATATCGTAAATGAGTCATTTTTTCCAGTGCCGCTGTAACTTCAAACAGTCACTAAACGAATGGTTGTACATTGAAGACTACCTGTATTATGCAAAAGATGGTGGAAAAATTAGAACAGCACCTAAAATACATTTAGAACAATTAATCAGTGGAACGACTTGCCTCCAGAAGTTGTGAATTCTCCAACACTGGAAATTTTTAAGATGATGTGGGATAACCCTTTGTCTGAAATGGTATAGGGTTTCCTGCCTAAGCAGGGGATTGGACTAGAAGACCTCCAAAGTCCCTTCCAACTCTGTTATTCTACATTGGTAAGAGATGCACATGCCCCCTCTTAAAGTAATCCATAATAAAGGAGTCTCTGCTCCTAATTCCAAGCATGTTTCAAAACATGGAGCTGATTACAGATTAACAAGAGTTGGAAGGGACCTTGTAGGTCATCTAGTCCAACCCCCCACCCAAGCAGAAGATCCTACACCAGTGATGGCTAACCTTTTCCAGACCAAGTGTCTAAAGTGCGTGCATGTGTGTGTGAAGGCGTGCGTGCACAAACCCCTAAAATGCAATGTGCCCCATGCTCGTGCATGTGCATGTGATCCCATGCATGTGTCCTGTGCATGCACATGCAGCTCTGTGCATTCGCCTCATGCATGCACCCTACCCCGCCATGCATATGCGCGCGGCCCCCATACACGCCCCACCCACCGCACATACGCAGCAAAGACCCAGTGACCAGCTAGCCAGCGGGAGGTGCGCGTGTATGCGTGATGGAGCTGAACTAGGGCAAAGGCCCGCGTGCCCACAGAGAGGGTGTTGTGTGCGACCTGTGGCACGTGTGCCATAGGTTCGCCAACATGGCCCAACACCCTTTCTGACAGGTGGCAGTCCGGTCTCTTCTTGAAAGCCTCCAGTGATGAAGCTCCCACAACTTCTGAAGGCAGCTTCTGTTCCATTGGTTGGTTCTTCTCACTGTCAGAGAATTTCTCCTTATGTCTACACTGAATCTCTCCTTGATCAAAACACACGATTTCCTATGAAGTCATATTTGCATCGAATCTTAGAACTTGAACCGCACAGAAGGGAGAGATTTGCAAAGCGTCCCTGAAAAACGGAAGGGCAAGCAGCAGCAGAAGCAAGGTCTTAAGAGTAGGCGAGGGTCTGAGAAAGGCAGAAGGCAGGGAGGAAGTGTGCAGGAGAGTGAAGGGCGTTTGTTGGAGGGAAACAGGATGGAGACAGGAAGCCACCAGATTCCGGTCCATTTCACTGCAACTACAAGGAGGAAGCGGAGCACAAGGGAGGGCAAGGCAGGGGGAGGACAGGGATGGGGTTGAAAACAGCCCAGCATCCTCAGAGGGAATATACAGCAGCTGGTAACTGAGGTCAGCTTGAGGACCAGAGGAAATAGGAAGAGAGTGGGGCCTTCTCGGAAATCTCATTTCACCAGTTCTCTGACTGGGAAGACCTGCGGTCCAGCTTAAACTGGGGAGGGTTTCCATGACAGGATGAGGAGAGAAGTGTTAGGATCAGGCCACATGCCGATCGAGACCAAAACGCCTTTCACACTTCTGAGGTTATGTCCAGATATGGTCAACACATAAAAAAACCAAATGTGATGACCCAGGCTGGGATACAAAAACAACACAGGCACAAAACCAGGTGAGGTCCCTTTAATTCCTTCAACTTGGCTTCAAAGCTCCAAATATCCTTGACTGGAGACAAAAAAATTCCCCACAAACAGTTGCAAAAAGGAGGACATGCTGTTTAAACTAAAAATACCTATAAATTATAACTAGAAAAAACAACACAAACCACACTGAAGCAACTAAGGGAACCAGGCAAGATAAGGGCTTGAAAATGTCCACAGATATCGGAATACACACTGGGAAGGACACCAAACTCAGGTAAGAATGGACAGACTAGAAATATTTTCACACTTTGTTTCCAGCACTGGCTCATGCGCAGTCCGTCCTTTTAACCAGTTCTCATAGCTGCAGCCCATGAAGGGGATCAAGGCCCTTTCCTCCCCCGTAGACCATGCCATTCACGTTTCTCCCTTATCTTCTCTTCCCTGTGTGCCCTAGGATGGAGAGGGGATGGGCCTGGGTCCTCCTCTGATTGCCCAGCCGGCCTCTGCCCTTCCCCAGCCCTTCCTCCGCAACCTCTGGAGCCACACTTTCACTCCCTGTTGGCTGTTCCTCCTCTCCCTCTGAGTCAGTCTCCAACAGGGGCATGACACTAAAACTGTGCAAGCTATGCATTGCGAGATCTGGGCTGGTCCAAACCTCACCTCTATACTATTGGCATCTCAAACCAAACTTCTAAGAACCCAAAACTAGAAGAGTTATTAGAGACAGAGAGAGACACAGAGAGAGACACAGAGACAGAGAGACAGAGAGAGAGAAAGAGACAGAAATACATAAGAGAAAGGGAAGTGTGGATATCCAAAGAAGATGGAGATTGTATATCAAGCCATTCAAACACAATCGTTGGTCTTCTCTTATCAACATAAAAACCAGAATACCAGAATTTTTCAATGAGTTTTTCTCAAAATTTCTTACTGCTTCTTCATTCACTTATCAACCTAGGAACTAGTTGGAAAAAAAAACAACTCCATTCACATTTGGTCATCTCCTGCCTCTGTTCTAATAATGGCAACGGTCAGTACAGGATATGTGTCAATCACCTTGTCAAACAATAGGCTTATGCAAGTAAGAAGGGGAACATCTGTGATGTGCAATCACTTCCAAAACCTCATGGTTTTGTTTGCAGGCTGTTTGCTCTTGATGTAGCATGCTGTGTGATTCCAGGCATTATCATTGGTAAGCCATGGTTTGTGGCTTACCATAATCAGCAAGCCATCATTAAATGTTCCATGGTTTGTATGATCAGTAATCCCAGGACACAAGTTTACATGACCTTTGATCATCTTCATTGTTACATTTTGAGGTTGCCTACCATGCTAGCAATGATGCAGTAATGTCTCCTCTAACAACGGAAATCTGACCTTGAAAATTAATCCTCCTTTTTTTGGAGTTCAGAATTTCACCTGTAATGTTTAGCTAAACACATTTGCACATCAGGACATTCGAGGGAGGAGACACACTAATCAGGGTTCCCCTAACTTGGCAACTTTAAGACTTGTGGACTTCAACTCCCAGAATTCTTAAAGTCCACAAATCTTAAAATTGCCAAGTTTGGAGATCACTGATCTACATGGAAGGGAGGGAGGAGGTGTTCTCCCTATCAAAAGAAGATGGTTCAGGAAAAGGATTAGAAGAAGCCTCTTGCTCAAAGCTACAGAATGAATCAATGAAGGAGGGCAGCCAGCCGTCAGATCCATCTCTAGAAATGTGGCTTTCTTTCAAGCTTTCCTGATCATGGACATGGGGCTCAAATAGGCAAATAAGAGCAGACCTAGCATCCAATCAGAGCTAGCCTCATCCTTAAACCTTTCTCAACTATGCAGTCCAAGTCTTAACTATCCTTCTTTGAGTAGCACTGTGTTTTTGGCATCTTTTGGCAACTCCCAGAATTCCCCACCCAGTTTGGAGTTGGAAGTCCAAACATCTTAAAGTTCCCAAGTTTGAGGACATAGGGTTAGCACCAAACAGAGCCAGCATCCATTGCCAATTCTGGGTTTCATCTGTTTTGACTCATTACCACATCAAGTTCTCTTGGATCACAAGAGTTTGGCTTGTCAACAGCCAGCAGATAAAACATCATGCAATGAGGCTCTGCAACATGACTCGGGGGTCAGCTGGTCTTTAGAACTCTGCTTGAGCTCCACTAGTTTGGTTTGCCTGCCCCATATCCCATCCCCCCTTTTACAACTCGCAATCAAAAATAAGTTTAAAAATGGGAAAATTACAGGACACAAAAACAACCAAGAGGATTCAGGCAGATTCAGCCCTCTCTATTGGACTTACTAAGAGTATGATTGAAACTGATCTGCAGGACAACCACCCCTCTTAAGGGAAAGAGGAAGAGACCATCTGAAAGTCACAAATAAAGTGAAAGTTTCAAATAAGCAAGACAAGCCCTCTTGATAAATCTGGGGATTTTCAGGGAGATTCTGAATTACTCTATTTTGGAGAATTGCTAATAAGGAATTCTGCAAATACATCCACCCTCACCATTCCCCACTCCCACCCCCCAAAATGAAGTAGTAGAGATTTTCTCCACTTTCTTCTACCTTAGTAGAAGCTTGGAAAAAAGCAGATTTCAGAAACAGAGGCGAGAGTTGAAAAAGAGGTGGAAACTAATCAAGGAGAGAATCAACCTAGAACTGAGAAATTTCCTGGCGGTGAGAACTCAGTGGAATGAGTTGCCTCCAGAAGTTGTGAGTGCTCCAACACTGGAGGTTTTTAAGAAGAGACTGAACAACCATTTGTCTGAAATAGTATAGGGTTTCTTGCTTGAACAGGTGGTGGACTAGAAGACCTCCAAGGTCCCTTCCAATTCTGTTATTCTGAGAGATGAGGGGTATGAAGGAACTCAGGAAACAAAGGGTTAATGGAATTGGCAAATGCTGGAGTGGTGGTGGGAGGCCAGTTAATACCCAGTGGGGTTGAGTCATTGTCATGCCTCCAACATTTCCCGAACAGGTACATGGGGCTTACAGAAAATACTAACCTTTTAATCATAATCTACAATGGTTGGGTTCACCCATCCTACTGCGCCAGAGCCATACAAGTGACCTTGTAGCTAAGTGTGAATGCAGCTTTGAAACAGTGGGTGCTCTGTCTGTGAAGTTTTCCAAGCAGAAGATGGATGATTGCCTATAGCTGGCACTGGATTTACTTCATTAAGTGGGAGGCTAGGTTAGACGTCAATCAAAGCCAAGGTCCCGAAGTCCATTTGCCTTTTTGAAAGCACCATTGGGACAACCATGACTGAGAACCTCCACAATCAAAGCAAGGCATAACAAAATAGCTAAATCTATCTACTGAGGTAACAATTTGTACATCTCCCGAAGCCTTTAAAAGGTGGTTGGGGAAACTATTTCTCCTGAATGCTTTAGTGTTGCAAAGAGTTGAAGTACAAATAGACCTCAATGTATGACTGGTTAATAAAACAATTGGTCAGACTTACAACAGCCTCGGACAGAGTGCTTTACGGCTCATAAAGCACTTCTGACCATTGTAAAATGTTGTATCCGCCCCACCCCCTTTCATGTTCACATGGCCGTATTTTGGTGCTTGGCAACAATTCACATTTAAAACTGGTTGAAGCAACCCATGATCACAACTTACTCATTTGAGAGAATAAATTCTTACTTACAACCACATGATTTTCTTAACATGATTCAGACTTATGATGGTGTGATCTGCTTAAAAACCATCATCAAATCGGATCCAGTCACATAGGTGCCTCGGCTTAAGGCTAAAATTCCAGTCCCAATTGCCATCATAAATAGCAATAGCACTTAAGACTTATATACCACTTTACAGTGCTTTACAGCCCTCTCTAAGCGGTTTACAGAGTCAGCCTATTGCCCCCAACAGTTTTGCATCCTCATTTACCCACCTCAGAAGGACAGAAGGGCTGAGTCAACCTTGAGCCTGGTGAGATTCAAACTGCCAAATTGCAGGCAGCCGGCAGTCAGCAGAAATAGAAGTAGTACTGCACTCTAACCACTGTGCCACCATGGCTCATAAATAGAGGACTACCTGTAAATTAATTTTTTCCCCAAGTTTGACAACTTTGAGATAGGTGGACTTCAACTCCCAGAATTCTCCCATGAATTATGATGCTTCCAAAGAAGGGGCGAAATATTGGTCCATGCTGTAAACCCGAATTTCTAACAATCTGGGCCTAACCTGATCATACATATCAACACAAAATTTATCCTAAATACGGGCTCTTTCATTCCAAAGCACACAGAGCAACCCAATCACAAAAGGAAAGCTTTGTTACACCACCATGTACTGTATCAGTGACAAAGCCCTCTGCACACTTGAAAAGCTACTAAATAAGTAACAAATCTTTTTTTATAAATCTATTCAAGGTTCCAGTTTTCCAGATCCCACTGAAAACTCTGAATAGACAGACAGCAGCTATCTCTATGCGGATGTGCGGAGTGAGGACTGACTGCGGAGGTTGCTACATATGCTACATTTTGTACTTGTTGACTACCCAAGTACACGATGAATGCACATCAAGGCATTTTTTGAACAGCACACATATGTTTCAATAGAGACATTTGCTGGGAGGGAGGGCTTTGCCGGTAATGAATATTCCCCAGGCAAATGAGTGTTTCAGCATACCCAGGACATTAATAAAAGCTCTGCTTGGCCACGGAGTCTGCAGGTGGGAATTGGCTTTTCACATCCAAAATACCATAACACAGTAGTTCCATTACATAAAGTTATTCATTTAAGCCAGGCAGATATTGCTATTTATACAGTTGGGAATCCAAAGGTTTGATCTCGCCTCTCTCTCTTTGTAAGATATGAGCTAATCCACAGCCTGCCTTTTGGCTTGCAGGTCCATAAGGAAGATTTTAAGAAACCTTAAGGCTATAATGGACCAAAGTAGCAAATTCACTAAAGGTTAATAAAACAGAGTGTCAATGAGGCAGAATGCTGGGCTCCAATAACTTATGATGACCAAACAATTGAACCATAGTTAGCTTGAATCCACAAGGTTGACTCAGACTTCCATCATTCCGAGGTCAGTAAAATGAGGACCCAGATTGTTGGGGGCAATATGCTGACTCTGTAAACTGCTTAGAGAAGACTGTAAAAGCACTGCTATTGCTATTGCTATTGATGGGATGGTCTCATGCCCTTGTTAGAGTCGGACTCTGAGGGAGAGGAGGAACAGCCAACAGGGAATGGAGGTATGGCTTTGGAGGTTGTGGAGGAGGCTGGGGAAGGCAGAGGCCGGCTGGGCAGTCAGAGGAAGAACAGGCCCATCCCCTCTTCATCCTAGGACATGCAGGGAGGAACAGAGAAGGAAACAACTTGGCTTACGAGAGAGGAAGCGGCCATGATCCCCCTCATTGGTTGCAGCTGGGAAGATTAGTATATAAGAGAGATGGTTAAAACACAGAGTTGCCAGAAGCAAAGTGTGCTTTATTTTGGGCTTAAGTTATCTTGATTGGCATCCTTCCAACAGACCGTGCCTTGTTATCTCCTTGAATTTGGTAATTACGTATCCTGGTCCATTGTGGAAATTTCTTCATTGTAGTTTGTTTGTTTGGTTCTATCTGCTCATTAAGTTCAGACTGTATTGCTTTCTTTTGAAGACTATTTTTGAGTAAGTTTTATCTCCAACTGAGAATTATTGAACAGTGGGGCCAAGTTGGAGGCATTAAGGGACATTTATTTACATTTTGGATTTTGTTACATTTGTGTTTCACTCCGGGTCATCACAGATGATTTGGTTCATACAATATGCAAAGGCAATGGCTGACGCCCAATTATGTAAAATGCAAATGGAACATGTTGTACAAATCCAGCTATGAAGCTAAGTTCTTTTCAAATCAGCTCTCTAATACATGCATCACTAATATACAAATTATTGTGGTTAAATTGCAGTCCTGACAGGGAAGTCAGTTCCCAGTATCGTGAAGACATAAATTACTTGCTAAACCATGCTGAATTTCAAGAGTTTCAAACTCAGCAACTTTAATATGTGTAGACTTCAATTCCCAGAATTCCTCAGTCAGCATGGAAGAATGAAGTTTGGTCAAAGCTAGAGTGTTTGCATAGAGTTGACAGTTTATGAACTGGCCCCAACGACATAATGGTTTCTTTAAACCAGAGGTCCCCAAACTTGGCATCTTTAAGACTTGTGGACTTCAACTCCTAGAATTCCCCAGCCAGCTGGCTGGAGAATTCTGGGAGTTGAAGTCCACAAGTCTTAAAGTTGCCAAGTTTGGGGGCCCCTGCTTTAAACAGATAACTGATTGCCTAATTGATTAATTAGGGACCATCAAGTTGGTGTTAACTCTTAATACCACATAGATTTTCTCCAGAATCATCCTGCTCAACCCGGCCTTTCAAGTCTCTAAATGATAATTCACTGTAATTTTGTGCCATAATTGCCTTTTTACAGAACTATAATGCAGATAAAGTTCCACTATAAAGCAACTTAAAACTTTATTAAAAGGGACAATCACATTCTCACGAATTCCTCTTTAATACTGTATTTCCTTTTGTTTCTATAATAATGCATGAGAACCAAAGATATCTTAGCCAACAAAACATTGAATTCTCAGATCTTTAGCTGATCAACCAAAGTTGGATGATTAACGTGCAGTTCTATTTAATGATCATTTCATCCCACACTGGCACAACAGCTGGTACTAGACAACTCAGGATGACCTGCCAAGATCTTATCGGTACAAATCTTAGCGATATCAACTTAGCTAGAGGAAAATGCACGGGCTGATTGACAAATAATGTGAATTTCTTCCTCAAGATGCAGTGCCAGATGGAAAAACTTGCTAATTAGACTTCTAGAAGGTATCCTCCCAGCCCATCTGGAAAGCACTTGGTTGAGGAAAACTAGAGTGACTAAACAAAATTTTTAATTGGGACTTTCTGCTCATAAAGCACATATCCCCAAACTCAAATCTGATTCATTGTCTGTGCCCTAGCAATAATGATCCTGAATAATGGGTTAAAACTAGGAAGAAGTTGTTGGAAATTTGTTTCCAAATTTTTGGAAGTGTAAAGATGTATCAGGCACATTTTATCACATGTGGTGGACTTGCAATGCTGCAAAAAAATATTGGAGATTGATTCAAACATGGATAAAACAAATGGTGGGAGAGTGTATTCCATTTAAACTGGAATTTTTTTCTCCTAGGAATAATATCAGAAAAATTTAAGAAGGAAATAATGTATCTAATAGTACATGTACTATTACATGTACATGGGCCTTGGTGGCTCAGGCTGTTAATTGCCTGCACTTAAGTTCCAGCTGCCTACAACTGCTGTAGGCTCAAATCCCACCAGGCTCAAGGTTGACTCAGCCTTCCATCCTCTTGGGGTAGGTAAATTGAGGACCCAAGATTGTTGGGGGAAATTAGCTGACCTTGTAAAAATGCCGCTTAGTAATAAGCAGGCATATACAATGGAATGAAGGCTATTGCTGAGCACACTGGGTTGTATCCCAAAAATTGTAAGCCGCCCTGAGTCTCCGGAGAAGGGCAGCATATAAATGTAATTAAAAATAAAAAATAAAAAAATAAAAAATAAAAAAAATAAAAAAATGTATTGACAGTGGCTAGAATAATATATGCACAATACTGGAAAAATGAAATCATACCTCCAGAAACAGAAATAATAAGAACAATTATGGCATGTGCAGAATCAGATAGGTTAACTTTAGAAATAAAAGACAAAGGAGAGTCTAAACATTATAAAAGATGGAATAAATTTTATCAATAGTTATATAGCAGAAGACAAGGTCGAAATGTTAGTAGTTATGATTAGATTAATTAGTAATTAATATATTAAATGAAATTATAAATGATGGTATAAAATGTATATATGTATAACATGGCTAAGTTGGGTGTATTGTGTTGTATTCTCATAATTAAAATTAAAAAATAAATTAAAAAAACTAGGAAGAAGTCAGATAATTTTTATCTGCTGTGACCAGAAGTAACTTGTAAGGATTTTTCAGAGAGATCTCAGCCCTATAAGATAGACAAGACTAAGAAAGCAATTCCATATAGGTCATAATTAGTTGTAATGTAACAGCTATAAGCAACAAACCTGCAAATACAACAGTAGTGGGATTCAAAAATTTTTACTACCGGTTCTGTGGGCGTGGCTTGGTGGGCGTGGCAGGGGAAGGATACTGTAAAATCTCCACTCTCTCCCCACCCCACTAACCTGCTTTCCAGCTCCATTGTCCTGTGCAGGGCAACCAAAGAAGACCCAGCCAATCAGCTGGGACTCAGTGGGAGGCAGAGAATAGATGGGGTTGGTGGGGCCAGTCACGGGTGGTATTTGCCGGTTCTCCGAACTACTCAAAATTTCCGCTACCGGTTCTCCAGAACCGGTCAGAACCTGCTGAATGCCACCTCTGAAGTACAAAGATAGCCCTCTACTTACAACCACTATTGAGCCCAAAATTTCTGTTCTTAAAGGAGACATTTGTTAAGTAAGTTTTGCCCCATTTTATGAACTTTCTTGTCCCAGTTGTTAAGTGAATCGCTACAGTGGTTAGTAACACAGTTGGCTTCCTCATTGCCTTCACTTGTCGGAAACCTGCAAAAAGTGTTCACGTGACCAGCAATGGTCGTAAGTATGAACCAGTTGCCAAGCACCTGCATTTTGATCACGTGATCGTAGGGATGCTAAAAGATGGTGAGTGTGAGAAATGGTCCTAAGTCAAGGTGACCAGACGTCCTGCTTTTGGCGG
Organism: Naja naja; assembly: GCA_009733165.1. Taxonomy (NCBI): domain Eukaryota; kingdom Metazoa; phylum Chordata; class Lepidosauria; order Squamata; family Elapidae; genus Naja; species Naja naja. Next base: position 12,614,901 of record CM019160.1, read on the forward strand.
GACAGTCCCGATTTTTAACAATTTGTCCCGCGTCCTGCGGCGTTTTAAAAAAGTCCCGATTTTTGGAAAGAATGCACGACGAGCTAGGGAACAGAGGGAGAACGGGAAGGGAATATACGGTTTTCGATGGCCATGTGGCTATTTCGCCAGGATATGAGTTTTATATTTTTTTGTTAATTTTATAATTAATGCAAATTAATGCAAATTTTTACATGCAAATTTTTAATCAAGAACCACCACCATGGTTCTTGATTAGTGGGTCAATGGTGGGTCAATGGTGTCCCACTTTACCAATGTTAAAATCTGGTCACCTTATCCTAAGTCAATTTTTTTCAGTGCCATTGTAACTTTGAACGGTCACTAAATGAACTGTTGTAAGTCGAGGACTACCTGTGTGAATGTGCTTCCCCCTCCCTCATCTTGTCTTCATGTGAATTAGGGATGGACTTGCTCCAGTCATTTTCCCAAGTTACTTTCTTGGCTCAGGTTTAAGCCACTCTTATCTCACCATTGCCTTGGGAGCAAGTTCCCTCTGGCTCTCTTTCCAGGATATTCTCACTGCCTCTACAAGAAGGTCTTGCCATCAGGTGCAAGTAACCAGGAACAGGAGCAGAGGTCAAAGCACTGAAAGTTTATTCCATGCTACCTAGACACAAGAATCTGATCTATATGTAGTCTTTGGCTTACAATAGTTCATTTACTGGCCGTTCAAAGTTACAACGGCACTGCAAAAAGGGACCATTTTTCACATGACCCTTGCAGCATCCTCATGAACACATGATCAAAATTCAGATGCTTAGCACTTGATTCATATTTATGATGGTTGCAGTGTCCTGGGGTCATGTTTTATGACCTTCTGACAAGCAAAGTCAATGGGGAAGCCAGCTTCACTTCACAACCATTTTACTAACTTAACTGCAGTGATTTACGTAACACCTGTGGCAGGAAAGGTCGTAAAATGGGGCAAAGTTCACTTAGCAACTGTCTCACTTAGCAACATAAATTTTGGGCTCAATTGTGACCGTAAGTTGAGGACTACCGGTGCTAACAGTCAAGCCTAATTGGTGGTTAGATAAGAGTCAACAGAATTCATGGGGAGGAGCTAGACTTGGATCTCTTGTGGGAACGCAATGTTTCCAAACTGATGACACGTTTAACCCCATGCTCCAGCTCAACCTGCTCATTTCTTACACTTAATGACCTGCTCTACTCAAAAATGCTGGGAACCTAATCCAAATCCTTCGGCATTCACAACATCTACCCCCAACACTTTTTAGCTACAGTCCTTTTCCAAAAGCTGTTAGTCTAAAACCAACATTTTTATAAAATAAAAAAAAATAAAAAAGGGTGGGGGAACATTCCTTATGGGCTGTAGAAATGTTCTCTCTCTCAGGAAGGAGAATTAACTTCTGCTTAATGCTGGAGAGGAAACACCTCATTTAAGAATAGTCATAGTAATGGTCTTCCTCCACCCTCCTGGTCCTCTCATCCCCACACAATGCAATCTTCAGCTTTGAAAAACAGGATTTCCGTCAGGAGCTGAGACCAATTCCCAGATCTCCGAGTGCTGGAAATTAAGAGAAAACTTTTCCGTTTCTGGGGGGGAATTCCAATTCTGGAACAGAGACATTAAAAAAAAACATCTGTACTGCTAATACTAACAAGAGTCAGAGTAAAAAATATTCTTAGAAGACTTTAAACATAAAAACAGAAATATTTCTAGTTGCAGTGAACAGACATAACTGAGCTACAAGCTTACATGTTGCAAAACCAGATAGTGTCACACAGAGGGGAAAAATGGCTAAATTCAGGCATGGCTCAGTCTAAGCCATAAGGGTTGATCAGGGTTACTGAATAACCTGCAACGAGTGTTTTTAAGTCAAAAGGAAGTTACAGCCAAGTGAAGTTCAAAGTATAGTTTGTTGTGTTCATTGGATCCCTCAACCAATTCGGTATGTTAAGCTTGGATCGCACCAAAGGGGCGTGTCAGGGGGATGGAGATGCTGTAGTTGGGAGCCTGGGGTTTATTCCGTCGTGTAAACTCCGGCGGCAGGGGGGAGATAGGAGGGAGGGAAATCCACCTTGTCCTAAGGCTGCAGGTAGTAATTTCCGCAGGATACATTAAAAACCAAAACAAAAGCAAAACAGAGGCGCAAACCCAGGAGCTGTTGGCTGTCGCAGCCGCCGAAGAACTTTCTCAGCGGTTACTCTTCAGACCTACAACCCAGCGTGCGCGAAGAGGGGGGCGGGGCTTGGGCCAGGAGCCTATCAATGGGGGCGAAACGGGAGGCGCCCCAGGCCGAGCGAATTCGGCTCATCAGTCTTGGCGAACTGGCGGCGGAAAGGAGCGGGCACGAAAGGCAGGCGAAGGGGAAGCAAAGGGCAGGAGGAAGCCCCAAGGCGAGGGGTGGGCGGAGCGGGCCACGATCCCACCCTGCAAAAGGGGGAAGGAAAGCGGCCACAGGTGTCCTGGCGGTCGCGCGGCCAATTCAACCGCAGCCTTTCTGGGTAGAGGTGGGGGACACACACGGCGCGCCCCTCTCGCCCAGAGAGCGCGCGAAAGGGATTTAGGAGCCTCCTTCGGATTAGGAAAGAGCGGGGAGTGGGGTCGAACAGAAGTAACGTTCCTTGCCCCCGGATTGCAAACGGGGCGGGGAGGCATTTGCGAAGGAAGCAGCGCCTGACACCCTTCCCCAAGAGATTGGACTGCCATTTGTCAGTAATGGTGTAGGGTCTCCTGCTTGGGCGGGGGGCTGGACTAGATGACCTACAAGATCCCTTCCATTATCCCCGCCCCAGCCGCCCACCCCCACCCCCTCACCCCCGAGAGTCCAGTTCTGCGCTGGCTGCGGACTGCGCGAAAGGGATTTAAGGAGATTTAAGCGTTTGGAGAGAATCCGAAAGAGCGACAGAAGCGCAGCCCCGGCTAAGGTCCACTTGGCCCTGCCCGTCCAGCCCGCCTCGCGCAGTATGCCCTCCTCGGGAGCGCCTGCCAGCCGGACTGGGAATAAGGAAGTGCCTTCCGCATCTCTCCCCTCCGCTGCCGGGAGCTCCGGGCACTCCCAAAGCGACTCCCGCGCATCCCGTCCATTCTCAAACGCATCCAAAGGCGCCTGTCCATTCACCATCCCGTGGGCGGTCGGACGCGCGTGGTCCCCCCCCCCGCTTGGTCCCGCGGCCTTGGCTTTCCCGGCGCCTTCCGAAGCGCGGGATGTGGCGATGGCCGAGCCCCTCCGGAAAAGCCATCTGCGAACCCCCCGCGTCCAGGTTGGCCTAAAAACGCCCGTTACACGTGCCGCCGGGTACCGTTTTCCTCAGCAGCCTCTCACCTTGTAGCGCCTGTCACACCGGCTGGCAGGCTCGCCTTCCCAACCGGAACGGCTCCGCGACTGCGCCGCTTCTTTTCCCCGGCGCTGGAACGGCTCGTCCGCCTCTCAAGCTCCGAGCTGGGCGACCCTGCGTCTCCAGCCGAGGCCGGCCAAGCGAAGAAAGTGGGGCTGGCCCGGCTGAGGAGAGCGCTTCTTGGGCGGGCATGCGCGCGCCGGAGTGTATAAATATATTCCCCGGCTGACCCTTCAGCTGGTCTACTGTAATAGCAATTACACAGGCACACGCGCGCAGGCACAGAAACCCTCTATTTCCCCACCTTCCTTCGCTCTGCCCTCCCCTTTCGCTCTAAGCGGAGCCGCTCGTCGGGTGAGGCGGGGGCCGAGGGCGCGCGCGTGCGGTTGGATGCCTCGGCAGCATCTCCTCCTTCCAGCCCGCCGTCACCGGTCGCTTGTCAGGCAGGGGACCCCACCCCCCACTCCACCCAGCGCCCGGCTCCCCCCCCCCATCGGTGGGTCGCACGCTGGCTGCTCTCTGGAGGAGCAAAAGAACAGCCGGGGGGGGGGGAGTGGGGCTCTTTTACAAGGATATTTTAAAGGCATTTCGGGCGAGTTTGGAAAAGGAAGCGCCTCCTCTTCGGTTTTTTGTGTCCGCTCCCCCGCCCGGCCTTTGGAAGCGGCGTCTGCAAAACGGCCTTTTGCGGGATCATAAACCAAAACTGCTACTTCTGCTCTGCGTTAAATGTCAGGGTGGGGTCAATCCGATTCCTGCCGACTTGGCTTATCCTGGGTGGGTATGTAGGGTTTGTTCACTGGTAGGCCATTGTACCATAGTTGAGTATGTCTGAACCCAGCCTGTGTGGTTTATTGCTCCATGTATCGTCCCAACTTGGCTTATGGTCCCATGTGTCATCCATACTTCGTTTATGGTCCCATGTGTCATCCATTGTTCATGGGTCTATGTGTCATACAAACAAAGAAAACTGGGTTGAGTAAATTATGAATATAAATATTGTGGGGCTGTAGCTATTCTACTCTTGTCAGAGCTAGATCTGTTGCATTCCCAACTTGATAGGTGTTAATCTTGTAAGAAATAAGGAAATTCAAAAATAAAATAGTATATAAGATGCTTAAAGTTTCACAAATTGGGGTTGGACTAGATGACCTGCAGGGTCCCTTCCAACTCTGTTAATCTGTTATCAAATGAAATATCTCTTCCTATATATACATGCTTTGCTTTTATACTTTTGACATGCTCCATTGTTAAGCCTTTTTATATTTTTATCTTATGTATAATATGCCGTTTATATTATTGTTATGTTTGGGGGGGTTGTTATAATCTCTTTGGAAAAATGGTAGTATATGACGAGCTTTTAAAAATTGTATCTTCATAAATTAGAAAGAGGCCCTGATGAGGGGATGCTACATTTCTTAATGCTAAGGGAAAATGCCATGTAGGCAGCCAAAGTAAGAGGTAGGGAGGGGTACGGATGAGAACATAAACAGAAAGATTCTCCCAGAAACATCCTAGGATTAGCTGCAACACCTGAGTTTGAAGTTGGGAGAGAATGAGTCTCAAGAAGGAGGGAACTTGGGTGATGAGATGAAACTGTATATAAAGTATGTTTTGAGGTTCTAAAGGTGTAGCTTTTGATTTGAACCTGCTTGTTGAGGTTCTAAAGACCACTGGCGCTTTGCAAACCGTCTAATATTTCTTTTTAATAAATCCTCTTTGTTTTCAACGATCCAAGTTGTTTTTGTTGGCTTTGAGTTATTTCCAACAACCTTCCTTGGGCTATTTTTGTGTGATCCAACTTGCCTGAATTCAGGCCTGTGAATTTATGGTTGTATGTATTGGGCAGATCCAGAAAATGGATTAGTTTGGGGTCATGTAGCTGATAGAGTGGTGGTTTTCAGCTTATCTGCAAAGCCAGTGACTGAATCTGGCCTTTCAGCACAGAATGGAACATGAAATATTGTGTCACTGAACTTTGGACTGGTAAATGACTGGTAAACAGGGCTCAACATTGAGCAGCTATCTACTTAAATCAGCCTTTTATTCAGAACAATGAGGATTGGAACTTTAGCAAAATGCCCACTACTCCTGAGAATCTCTAATTACAGGTGAGACTGTCTTATTTAATAATAAGCCAGTATGAATAGTTTTTTCAGTCCTTGTTAATAACAGTTGTCTGTCAATATTGGAATTAATGTTTGTTTTCTGCAAAATAAGATTTTTGGGCGTGAGTAAATTCCCTGGAATTGTTTGGATAATTTTTCAAGCATCTGTTTCCTCTGTGTCCAAAAGGCATGGATCTCTGAGCTGGAAATAAAACTCTCACCAACATTGCATGCCAACGAAGATCAGATTGTACTGCCAGATACATGCAAGAAAGACTCATAAAGGTGGTCCTCAACTTACGGCCACAAATGAGCCCAACGTTTATGTTGTTGAAACATTTGTTAAGTGAGTTTTGCTCCATTTTACGATTTTTCTTGCCAGAGTGGTTAAGTGAGTCGGCTGCGAATTTTATTCATTCACAGCCCGTAATGACTCGAACAGTTTGTAAAGAGTCCCATGGAAGTCTGCCAAAGTCCTTCAGGATAAGTCTGATAAGCACACACCTTTATCTTTCTTGAAATGCTGCCAACAACTAAATTTCCAATTAGTTATGCAAGGCCAAATGGAGCACAAATTCAACACAGAGCTTCAGGTTTCAAACCGACCAGTATGAACAAAGTTGCTTCCTGCAAAGGTTCCTGTCCCTTTGCTCCTCCTTTGTCTTATGTGAGGGCCAATCACCTCCAAGCCTTACTCCCAAGTTGCCCTTTTTGTCTTAACTGTTCTTGCCTTCTGGCAGCTCTGCGCATGTGCACACTGGGAACAGGCTCCCCTTGCTCCTCTGCCTCACTGCTGTCAGATTCTGGAGGCTCCAGAGTCGGCACATAACTCCCAGATGGCCCTGGCCCCATCTCTGTAGCAGACGCAGGACCCTCGTTCGAGTCCTCCCCAGACTCCCGGACTGGCCCATGTTCCTCCCCACTGTCCGACTCTGCTGCCATCTCCACAGGCTGCTGGCAGACCACAACACATTGACTTCGCATGTCAGAAGGTCACAGAAGGTGATCACAGTGACTCCAGGACAACTGCAACTGTCATAAATATGAGACAATTGCCAAGCATCTGAATTTTGATCACATGATCATGAGGATGCTGTGATGGTCATAAGTGTGAAAAATGGTCATAAAGTCACTTTTTTTCAATTCAGGTATAACTTTGGTCCCTAAATGGACTATTGTAAGTCGTGGGCTACCTACTCTTAAAATCTAAAGTACTGCAATTGGTGTGCAGGTAGTTCTCAACTTATAACCACAATTGGCACCAGGATGTCCATTGCTAAGCAATAACAGTTGTCAAATGAGTTAACAACTTGGTTTTATAATCTTTTTTGCCATGATCATTAAGCAAATGTTGCTTCCCCCGCCAATTGACTTCAAGAGTTGGAAGCCCCCTGGAGAAAAAAAGTGGTTGATCACATGACCCCAGGAGCGGGGGTCTCCAACCTTGGCAACATTAAGCCTGGCAGATTTCAACTCCCAGAATTCCCCAGCCAGCTGGCTGGGGAATTCTGGGAGTTGAAGTCTGCCAGGCTTAATGTTGCCAAGGTTGGAAACCTCGGCCCAGGAGGATGCTAAAACCATGTAAATACATCCTGGTTGTCAACTCCTTGAATTTTAATCACGGGACCACAGGGATGCTGGAATTGACCGATCATAACCTCTTTCACCACCGTTGTAACTTTGAGTAGTGATTAAACAGTCGCATACTTATACTTATTAGATCTCCACTAATATAAACCAGGGAGTGACCCTAACTGTTTGGGAACACGTATTTTCTTAACAGGGATGTTATTATCCACTATTAATGTATTATAATGTCAGTATTTTTATGTATATGTAGATAGTGGTGTCTATTGCTGGTCTAAGACCGTAATAAAGTTTATTCATTCACAGTCGCAAGTCAAAATATGTACCAATTTTTTTTTAATTACACTTATATGCTGCCCTTCTCCGAAGACTCAGGGCGGCTTACAATTTTTGGGATACAACCCAGTGTGCTCAGCAATAGCCTTCATTCCATTGTATATGCCTGCTTATTACTAAGCGGCATTTTTACAAAGTCAGCTTATTGCCCCCAACAATCTTGGGTCCTCAATTTACCTACCCCGAGAGGATGGAAGGCTGAGTCAACCTTGAGCCTGGTGGGATTCGAGCCTACAGTAATTGTAGGCAGCTGGAACGTAAATGCAGGCATTTAACAGCCTGAGCCACCAAAGCCCTTAATTTAAGCTGAAAAATCAGACTTGAAGCCAGTGTTCCCGTTATATGCTTAATCAGGCCTTACGTAGTTTACTCACTGAACTAGCAATAACCTCATCATGTGACCGTACAGTTGTTGCTTCATCCAAGCATGGAGGAGAGGCCCTGAGCCTTCTCACCCAGACTGGCTCAGGGTATTAGTTGTCAACACAGAAATGTACCATTGCAAAATTTAGAGGAGGAACAAAGGGAAAAAAATCAGTGTTTCACCAGAGAATGAGGAGGAAGGAACCAGAGGAGAGCTGAGTTGGGAGGGTACAAAGCTGCAGCCTTTACTCTTCGTGGCTGTAAGGCAGGACAGTTCTGAAGCAGCCTGAAGAAAAGGTTCACACTCACACATACACACACATACCACATCCCCTCAGGTTTTACTTGAAGCAGCAAATTTATATTCTGATCAGTCTGGTGTATATTAATGCAGAACATCATCACAAGTCAGAATAACAGGTAACATGGAAGGTCTTCTACTCCAACACCCTGCTTAGCCAGGAATCCCTGTACCATTCTGGACAAATGGCAAATCTCTTCTTGAAAAACCTCCTGTGATGAAGTTTATTGCTCTCACTGTCAGAAAGTTTCTCCTTAGTTTTAGGTTGCTTCTCTCCTTGATTAGCTTCCATCCATTGCTGTTTCTGCCTGAATATAGTGGATTCTTAGTCAATGTTTCGACTCTTTATTTATCAAATTTATTTAATAGATTGATAGATTAACAGAGTTGGAAGGGACCTTGTAGGTCATCTAGTTGAACCCCCTCCCCACCCAGGCAGGAGATCCTACAGTCCAATCTCTTCTTGAAAGCCTCCAGTGATGAAGTTCCGACAACTTCCGAAGGCATCTTCTGTTCCATGGGTTGATTGTTCTCTCACTGTCAGAAAATTTCTCCCTATTTCTACATTCTAGAAATCACCTCTACCCAACAGCTTGTCCTTCAGGCCAGCTGGCATAGCCAGGATTTAAGGCAGGGTCTTCAAACTTGACAGGTTTAAGACTTGTGGGCTTCAACTCCCAGAATTTCTCCTCCAGTCATGTTAGCTCAGGAATTCTGGGAGTTGAAGTCCACAAGTCTTAAAGTTTGGGGACCCGTAATTTAGACTTTCAGGTCAGTAGGTTGGAAAAGTGCAAGATGTACAGCTTGCAGTAATAAACTCATGGCAGGCCTTCACTTCTGTAGAAGAGATTCACCATACTACTTTTTCTCTAATTAATCAGAACCATAGTTGCATTACAGCTATCCTGGCCAAAGGCCAAAAGCAAACTAGAAAGGAATCCTGGTCCATGAAGCCAAACCCTTTCCTCCCCTGTAATGTGGGGCCCTTTCAACATCACAACTAGTTCCAAAGTTCATTCAAGGCTTGCCCTACAGCAAATTAACTTGACAGCTTTAAGACTTGTGGGCTTCAACTCCCAGGATTCTTCCTCCAGTCATGTTAGCTCAGGAATTCTGGGAGTTGAAGTCCACAAGTCTTAAACTTGCCAAGTTTGAAGACCCTTGATTTAAGGTTGTTCCTAAAGGCTAAAAGAGAGGAGATGGATCTTACCTACTGTGGCAAGAGCAAGCAACTAGCTCTGCTCTTTTCCGAGAGACATTATTCCACCATTTCATTCCCCCACTCTATATTTTTATATTTTTTCCTCTAAGAGTCTAGCCCATTGTGGATTACTCAATAAACAAAGTAAAACATGACTCACCTACCCTGTTGTGGAGTTGTGTTTTCTCTTAACGATTAGTTCTGCAGGGGGATCTAAGCAACCGTGTGGTTAAGACAGTGTTTCCCAATCCTGGCAACTTTAAGATGGGTGGACTTTAACTCCTAGAATTCTCCCAGCCAGGAATAAGAGTTTTAATTATGATGATGCATCTGCCACCTTGTGGTTGTTTGACACTCATGCTCACCCTTGTGGATGCCCTGGTACAAAAGGTTCTTGGGCATGGACATGGCCCTGTCTTCTCCCAAAGCAGGTACATTTATTTATCAAAATCTACCAGTGTAGACCAGTGGTTCTTAACCTTTTTGAAAGAATCGCCCCCTTGAGCCATTGAGGAAGTTGCCATCGCCCCGCTCCCCCAACATAACCGCACCCCTGCTGCCTCTTAGAGTCCCCAGGGGGGCTGGCAGAGGGGCACTAAGAGGCGGCAGGGGGGGCATTAAAGGCACCAGCCCTGCAGGTTCACCCACTGACTGTAGTAACACTCCGGAGCCAGCGCCTCCAATGTGGAAGCGGTGGCATGTTATGTGCCACTGTGGCCGCATTGGACGTGCTGCCCCCCTGCCACCTCTTAGCATCCCCAAGGCCAAGGGGGCCAGCAGAGGGGCGCTAAGAGGCGGCAGGGGGGCGTTCGAGGAGCCAGCTGGCCTTGCAGTTTCACCCATTTTGGTGCCAGCTCCAGAGCGGTGCTACGGACAATGGGTGAGCCTGCAGGGCCGGTGCCTTGAACACCCCCTGCCGCCTCTTAGTGTCCCCAAGGGGGCCAGCAGAGGGGCGCTAAGATGAGGCAGGGGGTGGCACGTGCCACTGCTTCCGCATTGGAGGCGACGGCTGTGGAGCAGTGCTAGTCAATGGGTGAACCTGCAGGGCCGGCCAGCACCTCGAACGCCCCCCTGTCACCTCTTAGCGCCCCTCTGCTGGCCCCCTTGGGGATGCTAAGAGGCAGCAGGCAGGTATTCGAGGCGCCGGCCCTGCAGGCTCACCCCATTGACTGTTGTACCGCACCTGAACGGGCTCCTTGAATGTGGCAGCATGTTGAGAAAAGCTGCCGCCACCACTTTCCCAAAGTGCTGCCGCTCTCGCATTCTTTCTGTCTGTCCATCCATCCGTCCATCCATCCGTCCATCCAAAAGGTCTGTCTGTTTGCCTGCCTGCCTTCCTGCCTATCTATCTACCTATCTGTCGGTCTTTTTGTCTACCTACCTACCTACCTACCTACCTACCTATTAATATAGATCTCTCTCTCTCCCCACCCAATATATCTCGCTCCATTGCCCCCATATCGCCCCCCTTCCATTCCTTCGCCCCCATGTCGCCCCTTTTCGTTCCATCGACCCCCTGAAAAACAAAATTGCCCCTTGGGGGGCAATATCGCCCAGGTTAAGAACCACTGGTGTAGACCAGTGTTTCTCAACCTGGCCAACTTTAAGATGGTGTGGACTTCAACTCCCATAATTCCTCAGTAAGCATGCTGGCTGGGGAATTCTGGGAGTTGAAGTCCACATTTTAAAGCAGCCCAGATTGAGAAATACCATTGTAGACTGAATCATTGCAAAGGTAACAGGCATCTTCCTTACACTGTTCTTCAGCAATTTCCCCAAACAGCTTTCAGCTTCCTTTTGACAGTTGTCTCTAACTTGGCTTCAGTAATGTATTCCATTCTAACTGATCTGTCCACCTTTTCTCAGTTTCTGAAACTGAAAAATGTCAAAAAACCTGAACAGCTTTACACTATTATGACCCACGCTGCATCTGCTCCTTTACTGCAGCAGATGGTATCCCATTATTTTTAAGCCTACCCAAATATAAGAGAGTCCAGTCATGTCAAGGTTCAACGCTATATTCCTTACAAATTCCTTTTAAAGATCCTCTGTTAGGGAATGGAAGCCTGCAGATGTGGAATCCTTGAAACACATAGATCAGATACTCGTAAACACCCAACAAGCAGGGAGTTTGATAGGTTCAGCCCTATCATAGAAATCCTTTTGAACAGTAGTTTTATTAAACATCATAATTTTAAAAACTAATATAAACTAAAATAAGATACAATCAATGTCTCTTCTCTTAACTATAAATAAATCCTTAAAGCCTCTCTGTTCAGTTCTGATCAGCAAAAATCCATTAAGAGTTATCAGAGATGGTAATATTTCTATTTTAGCCTTGATCAAATAAAGCAACGTTATATTTCTTCCTCGTACTTCTAACAATCTCGAATCTTTAATACCTTCAAATAATGTCCTAGAACCTGATTTCTTTTTGTTGGTTTTTTTAATGTCCCATTTCACAAAATTCTTCAAAGCTTTAGTAAGCCTCTTTTGTAAATCCAATATAGGAAAATTACCCAGGTCAGTCTTAGCTAGTTATTTGTGTATCCCTTTTAATTCTTAAAACATAAGCTAGTTTCTTTTGGATGTCCAAGGTAATCTCTTTTTTCATGCAATTTGTAACCTGTCATTTTAAAACCTTTTTTTAATTAAAAAATAAAAATTTGCTTGCACCCTAGGCTCTTCTTATTTACATCTCCACCCTTATCAAAAACAACAAAAATTTTCTTGCCTCCAAATTAGCCATTTGGTGGCTGGATTTTGGCAATGCAATTCTGGGGGTGAGGGAGCCACATATAGCCCAGCACATTCCAGTCTATAAATGAGACCAGGAAGCAAAATACAAGATCATTCGACATGTCAGGCTACATGATAATAGCAACTACTTCTGTCTTCTCCATTTAGATTGTAGTGTGGTGTATGAAGCCAGACATGCTAACAGTTTTACTTTTTGTAAATTAGGGAGAATCCCGTGTGGTATTAAGATTAACTTTCAGCTGTCCGCCCAGGTGGGCTCAGCATTGACACTGCTGTGAAAGCTGTTAATTTTCTCAGAGTTGTGATTAATGCAAGATCACAGGAGACACGATGTGCTGAAGTTTCTAATTGCATTTCTTCATCTTGGATATGCTGCTTGCATCGAACGTCGATATTTTTAAGCATCTATACGACAACCTGGGAAGTCGTTTGACATAATTAGATTCCTAGAACATTTGAAAAAAAAAACCAAGCAGGGGGCTGCAGAACAATCAATATGTAAGGGGTGTTGGGGGAGGCTAATTATTCCATGCGACAAAAGCAACCACTAAAAAAAAAAAGGTTAGCTATAGCTGGTCTGCTCTCAGCCAGAAATTAGCTATTTCTGGTAGACAAAAAGCCACCTGGGGTGTTTTTTTTTTGCTGGCAAGCAATGAACAAGATGTGCTTTCATGGCGTCTATGTATGCACAGCAACGTCACCATGCATACGTAGATGCCACTACCCTATCACAAGGAAGGCAGGCTTGCAAGATGATGTCACTCTGGGGTGGCAATTCAGCTTGTTTTGTGGCAGACCCCTCCAATTCCATCCCATCTTGCTCCAATAACATATAGCACAGCTTCCTCAACCTGATGCTCTTCAAAGGTTAATGCTGGCCCCGCGTTACTCAGCCATCATGGCCTAGAAGAACATAGAATAATAGGGTTGGAAGGGACCTTGGAGGTCTTCTAATCCAGGGGTCACCAACCTTTTGGACCTCAGGGACCACCAAACTCATAATTTCAAATCCCACGGACCAGAGACCCTGGGAAAATTCCCCAAAAAGTCGGCAGGAAAATTCCCCATCCCATTTTTCTTTTCTAACCATTTTTCGATCATTCTTTATTTGAGATCACAGGATACCGTCTCCAGCTCCATTCTCAGGGGGAGCGAGAGAGAGAGACTTTTGGCTTCATGCAAGGAAAGCAGCAGAAGCAGCAGAAGTCTTTCTTTCTCTCCCTCAAACTTCGCCATAAATCAGTCTTTCTGATTTGTCGCACCGGCGCAGCCTCTTGGAGCAGGATGCCTTGCTTGTTGGAAGTCAGCTGGGAAGGTCACAGATGGAGATCACAGGACTCTGCAATTGTCGTTAATACATGCTAGTTGCCAAATGCCAGAATGTTGATCACATGACCATGGGGATGCTGTGATATGTGTAAGTGCGAGGACTGGTTATGTCATGGCCCTGTTGGAGACTGACTCCGAGGGAGAGAAGAAACAGCCGACAGGGAGTGGAAGTGTGGCTCTGGAGGTTGTGGAGGAGGCTGGGGAAGGGCAGAGGCCAGCTGGGCGGTCAGAGGAAGATCCAGGCCCTCCCCTCTTCATCCTAGGGCATGCAGGGAGGAACGAAGAAGGGAACAACATGGCTTATGGGAGAGGAAGCAGCCATGATCCTCCTCATTGGCTGCAGTTGGAGGGAATAGTACATAGGGGGGGCATTTAAAATTCAGCGTTGCTAGAAGCAAAGTGTGTTTTATTTCTGGCTGAGGTTTATCTTGGTTGTTGTTCTTCCAATGGACTGTACCTTGTTGTCTTGAAGTTTGTAATTAATTATCCTGGTCTGTCATGAAAATTCCTTCAGCGCGGTTTGTTTTGGTTTCTTTATTTCTCCGTTATCTGTTCTTTGAGTTTGGACTGTAATTCTTTCTTTTGGAGACTATTTTGGAAAGAGTTTAATCTCCAACTGTGAACAATTGAACAGTGGGGCCAAGTTGGAGACATTAAAGGAAATTTATTTACATTTGGGAATTTATTACATGTGTGCTGCTTCCCGGGTCATCACAGGTTATAAGTCAAGGACTATCTGTATATGAGCAAACTATTTCTGAAGTACCCACAATGGAGGAATGATTGCTGAAGATGGCAGAACTAGCAGAGATGGCAAAATTAGTTTGCTTGTTTGATTAGAGAAAGATCAACAACTATATTTATCAGTGACTAGAAATCCCTTATGGATGTTTTGCTGAAAAAAAGGAAACAAATTTGTAATTTATGAGTTTGAAAAGTAGAAAGGGTAGTTTATGGAAAGAAAGAAATTATGGTGTAACCTTAACAAGAAAAAGTAAAATGTATTTATAAGTGCTGTCAAAAAAAATTGGAAGCTGCTGCTTTATAATAATTTTCTTTTTTTATTCATAATTCTTCCTTCCTTTGCTTCTTTTCTAATATTTGTATTTTTGAAAAATCTTTGTTAAAATATCAATGAAAGTTATATTTTAAAAACTGGTGCATTTTCTTCTCGCCCACTGTGGCTTTTAATGTCCAGTGACAACATTTTCAGATTACCCACTTAGTTATTTTGAGACGTGTGTTTCAGTTTCTGCTGTTCTCCCATTTTCCTACTGTAACATGAGCAGAAGGTGCTCCTTAGGAAGTCACAATCCTTTAATATTGTAGACACGTCTTTCTGATAATTAAGAACTGGGATGTCACTAAGAATCTCACCAGGAGTCTTCCTGGAGCACCATTTGAGATCTGCTTTTAAGAAGAGATTGTCCTGAATGAGAGAGGATCTTCTCATCCATGAGTAGCGATTGAAAACTTCTGACTCTATTATTCTGTTGTTGTTTTTCAGATTCTCTGCATTTCATTTCATTTCATTCATTTTCCATGGAACATGGGTGGAAATTGTGATACTGCTGATATTAAGATATGTATCTCTCAGCTTTGGTAATGGTTAGACTTAGAGCAGTATTTCTCAACCATGGCAACTTTAACACATATGGACTTCAACTTCTTTGGAGTTCTTGTTTATAAAAGTCTCTTCTATAAAGCCAATATAGTAAAGTTATCTAAAATCACCCTTTTGGTTTGTTATTTGTATTCCTCTGTTTATTATTAAGACATCAGCCAGTTTCATTTTTATGTCCAATGTAGCATCTTTTTGCATATTGTTCTTGTAGCTTGTCATTTTTAAATCTACTTTCTAATCACTCATTCTTGTCTGGCAAAACTTGTTCCTCTGCCCTAGCTTCTTTTAAACATAGTCCATCTATAGAGGCAGACATTCTTAAAATAAACTTCTAGGTCCATTATTCAAAAATATCCTTCAATATGTCCAATGTTAAAGTATTTTGCTCCAGTCTGAACTGAACATTTTAGTTCCTTCTGATTCCCTCTAGTGTCCAACCTTCAAGGTTTCAACTATAAAATTTTATTAAGGGAATTCAAAATAAAAGGATATTCCCACATGAAGGATTCTTAATATTCATTCAAAAATCTTCTTTCAAATCCATCAGGACCTTTAGTCCATTTGTAACTTTCCAGAATCAATGTTCTAATCGCCCCTTTGCTGTTCATTCCAAAAGGAAAAATAATAAGTCCTTAAATTTGTACTTTAAAACTTATTTTGCTAAGAATTGAATGAAACTCACCCAATGCTGTTAAACCTATCGATCCAAAGAATCCTAATAGCTGAAAAGGGTGAACATTAGGGTTTGTTTATTACACATTATTGTTTAAGTTTAAAAAAACATTTTTAAAACTTTTCATCTTCTAAACCACAAAACTGCCATCTTGAAACTGTGGACTCTGGAACACTTATTCTTAGTAACATCTGTATACACAGGAAGAAGATTCCCCCACTCAAATAGCATGTTAGAATTTCCAGGTTTAATAAACAGAATAGGAATTTGCAAAAATTTTAATAAGTAAGTAAGTAAGTAAGTAAGTAAGTAAGTAACTTGCCCACTGATTAAAACATGTAAGTGCAGTTCAGCTTTTTAGCTTTTAGCAGCTCAGCTCAGTCTGCAGAAAAAAAAGCTTAAAGAGGATTGTGGTTGATTTTCTTTCTTTTTTTCCCCAACTGCTAAAAGTTTTTCTATTTTGTAAATACCATTCACCAAAATAATTTTAAAAGATGCAATTCTAGAGTTGGCAGGCGAACAGTTGGCAGTAATGTTTGTCTATATTGCTTTTCCCCCCAAATGAATACAAGGGGTTTTTTTAAAACCAGATTTCAGATTATTTAGCCAACTCAGAACTAAGAGCGTGGAGCAATTGTTTCTGTTAAGTTTGCATGAAGAGTCAGACGCGAAGAGCTTCAGTGAAGAGTTTATTGGTGACTACAGCTCGAATGGACCCGTCTTGGCTGGGCTACGGCTGCTACTTATAGCCAGCAGCCGCAGTTGCCAGCCAATCAGAGTGCAGGGTTTTCCCGCACTTTTCAAACCAATCATATTTGACATTTTACAAGAACAATTCAAACTAAACCAATGACATTCAAACCTACATACATAACAGTTTCCATTATTCATACCTGTTTCTCTCAGTAGAAGAAGTCTCCTGGAACTGCATACAAGCAATAGAAACAATATTAAATCAAAATATAATGAAATACTACTTAAAAACAAGCTAATATCTTGCATCCTCCCTGCAAGGCAATTGGTGTTAACGGTCTTGCAGGCAGCAGGGAAAATAAATTGCAAATGAAACCAGTCTGGGGTGGTGTCTTCCTTCCCTTCTCTTTTTTGATTTATTCCTACAGGGCAATTGAAATTAATGGCTTGTGTGAGGATGCCCAGCTCAACAGGCTTCTCAGGTTTTTTATCTGCTTTTCTCCCAAATATTAGTTCAAAGAAGTTTCTGGAATATTTGGATGTTGCTGCATACAGATTTCATCCAGAACAAGTGCTATTTAAATGTATGATTAAACCACACTGGGTGTGCTTCCAGAGCATGCAAAGTCCCCAAACAAATCACATTTTGGTTTATTATGATGTGTGAACCTGCACTGAGGTTTTGCTTGTCTGAATCACAAACTAACCAATTTTAGCCTAGAATGATGTGGAATCGGCTAGTTTGATTAGTTTATGGTTCAGTGTATTGCAATCAGCCATAAAGGAACCTCTGGACCGGAGCAGCTTGATTGCGGTTGACAGTTGTGGGAATCAGGAAAAACTGGGTGTCATACCCCTGTAGGAGTCTGAATCTGAGGAGGAAGCTGAACAGCTGATAGGGAATGGGAGTGTGGCTCCGTTGGCTGTGGAGGAGGCTGGGGAAGGGCAAAGTCTGGCAGTGCAGAGCAGGGGAGAAATAGAACAAGGGAGAGGGAGTTCAGATGAAGACCCAGGCCCATCCCCTCTTCATCCTAGGGCATGCAGGGAGGAACGGAGAAGAGAGCAACATGGGTTGCATGGCTTATGGGGGAGGAAAGGGCCCTGATTCCCTTCATTAGCCACAGTTGGGAAGACAGTTGATAAGAAAGACAGGCTGCGTGCAGAAGGCTGCTGGGGGCAAATGTGACTTTATCCTGTGTTGTCGTGGCTTATTTGTGTTCCTGGCATCTGCCCAACCGTGTGAGTTTTGTCGTGCTTTCAGGTCTGAAATTCTTGCTCCTGCCCTGCCAAACAAATTACTTCAGTTTGGCTTGTTTGGATTTTACATTACAGTTTGTATTGCTCATGTTTTGGACTTAATTTTCTGCAATCAAAGGCTGTTCCTGGGAGAGATTTTCTCCAGCCAGAAGGTAACCTGGACATTGGGGGCAAAGTTGGAGATAATAAAGGGACTCTTATTGCTTATCTGACTGTGTTGCCTTCGTGCCATGCCCTGGGTCATCACACAGGGCTACTCAATTAAAACACGGTCCAGTTGTCCATGATCAAGCGACACTGGAACATTGACATAAAATTATAAGACGTTCTTTAGAGGACATTGAATCGATAGTTAGTATAGGTATCAAAATTACAACATCCTTTATGAATGGCTTTCCAGCCTCTGCCCGAATTTATCCAAGGAAGGAGAAGGTCTCCCTGGCCACAAAGGCTAAAAGGTAGCAGAAGGGTTCATCTCAACTTTGGACCCTGGAATTTTCAAGGCTGTTGTTCTTTTTATTACCCCAAGTGAAGGCTCTCAGAGTATGGTTGACTTTGCGCAACATGCATAACTAGAAACCGAGGAACTACATGCATACAACATGCAAAACTTGAGTAATCTTCTTGTCTTTCTGGTGACTTTCAGGTGAACACCCAGCCTGCTTGGTTAATCTGGAGCTCAGTGTATTGTCTGAATCCAGAAAATAGATTCATTCGATAACTCAAGTAAAGGGTGTGAATCTTCTAAGCCAGGAGTCCCCAAACTTGGCAAGTTTAAGACTTGTGGACTTCAACTCACAGAATTCCTGAGCTAACATGACTGGAGGAGGAATTCTGGGAATTGAAGTCCACAAATCTTAAAGTTGCCAAGTTTGGAGACTGCTGTTCTAAGCCAATCCAAGATACGGTCGGTTGTTTCCCCTAAATTCTGAGCAGACTCTTACAATCAGCTTCTCTTCTTTCCACACCCTTGTTTGGCCATCTCTTCCTGCCCCAAACAACTCCCACACTTTTGAAATCCAAGCTGAAGCCCCACCCTGTTGGAGAGGAGGTGAGGCTTCTATTTGCCGGCTGCCTTTATTTAAAAGGGAAGGTGAGCTATGTGCTAGGAAAGGTTGGGAAGACGGAGAGTCACCATGGGGAGACTGATCTTTTTACTTCACTTATGTGCCTGGACTTTTGCTTTCGGTGAGTGTTTGGTTGAGGAAGGGTGATTTTTTTTCTTTTTCTTATGAACAGTTTCTGTAGGCAAAGCATATTTTGCTTTAATACTGATGCTTGTGGGTGGAGAATTCAGTGTGTAGCTGGGCTCCTCTCCTTCAGTTGGGGAGGTGGGGTAAACAAGTTGCTACATCACTCTCCAAGATGTGAGAACTGCCATGGCTTTAATAGCCAAAAAAGGGAACTATTGAAACACAAGAGAATATTTGCAGTTTGAGGGTGGAAACCACAAACTTTGCAGAAGTGTTTATAATATTACAAGAAAACGCGAAGTGGTCTCTGAAAACACCCCTTAAGAGGGTTGGAACTGTGTTCTGAACTGCAAACAAGCTGACCTTCATCTAGTTACGTTGCGTGAATCAGACTCTGTCCTGTCCCAGCTCTGACACACACAAAAGACTACAGTTCTTGGCTTTACTTCATTTTGAGCAATGACAGCAGCGGCAGGCAGGGTGTGTAGGGTGATGTGCACACACAATCTCAAACTCTCCCAGATCACTTGGATGCTTACAAGCAAGATCCTACTGGTGCACGCTCCAGAGATTGCAGGCAGTTTGTCAGCCAATCCAGGTGTCAGCTTTGGAAGCCATATTGAGACCAGATGCTCCCACGCTGCCACATTTGAGCCTGAGAAAGTGGGAGGGGGGAATTTCTTGGAGTGTATGTAGTTAGACTTAATAACTTTCTTTTTCTAATTCAAGGTCATGTTGTTTTGCACCTAAGTGAGGGGAATTCTCAAGTTGGGACAGACAATGATTGGGGCATGTGATGCGATGATGGGTGCGGGGGTTGGATTTGTAGTTTTTACTTATTGCAAGGAAGCCTGGAACTTTCAGATTCGGGATTCCCCAGTTGTGCCAGTTACTATCCAAAATAAAAGGAACTTTTGAGAAGATATCTGTCTTGGAGTTATTGGTTGGAGTGGAAGGTTGCTGGAACGCTGACACCAGGTTCAAAAAGCACAGCGTTTTCACAGGAAAGAGCTCAGGGCATAACAGACAGAGGTCCCAGTAAACAGAGTACTTATCTGTAATATTGTAATGGATGGCTTTCCTGTGATGGTCAAAAAAGAGACCCTACCAAGGGCAAGCAGTCATGGGTGGGAAAACTCTTGCTTGGCAAACAGCTGGAAGATCTTTCCTTCACTCAGCCTCGTGTATCTTAGGACTGGAAGGAGCTCCTGGATCAAACCCCTCATACTCTGCCTCCAGGTGGTTTATAGGCTCTACTGCCCAATCAGGCCAAGGTGTCTCCCTACTCCTGAATAGGGCAGGCTGCTATTCCACAGGGTCCTCTGAAGTCACCTCCTCTGATGCCTCAGAGTCAGAGCTGGCCATGGGGTTAAGTTCAGGGTGTCTGCAAACAAACCAACTTATCTTCTGTGGACATGCAGTTTCACTCATTGGGGGATGACGGGAGGTGATGGAAAACTGCCGAGATGGGAAATGGTGGGCTGTAATCTTAGGTTATAAATACCGAGGTTAATGTCTAGATCAGTGTTCCTCATCCTTAGGAAGTTTTAAGGTGTTTGTGAACTTCAACTTCCAGAATTCTTCAGCCAGAACATTGAAGTCCACACTTCTTAACGTTCCCAAGGTTGAGAAATACTGATTTAGATAAATCCACTGATTAAGGCACAAGAAGCTAATGAAACAGTGGCACTTCAAACTGCGGCTTTCCTTCTTTGGACTCTGCCACTCCTCAAAACACCCTCCAAAGGCGTTTTAAATGTTTCCTTGTGACTTCTTGTGATAATTTTAAATTGGCCAGTTGCTTAATTTTGATTTTGCTCTTAGCAACTCAGAGAACTCTTCTTCAGGACTGGGGTGGCCAAGAACACATACATCAATAAATACATGATTATTCAGGTAGAGCCTTTACAGATCAGCTGTATGCTTCTGCATAGGAACAAAAATGCCCCATGTCTATGTGTAATTTGCAGCTTTGTGCTGATCCAACATGTATATTCCTGGCTTTGTGTACATGTAATAGATCAACTATGACATATACATATTGCATGAGATATGTATACTCAGATGTCACACTGTTTAAATGAAAGATGGAATGAAACAATTAATTAAAAACATATATGGTACATAGTGCCTTACAATTCAAGTATAAATCTCAAGTAGTTTTAAAGAACCAGAAACTGTCATAGAGGAAGCTCTGCATCTCATGATTGAATATAGATCTTTCAAAATGTGACAGTTTCATTGTTAAAGATTCTTGAGTTATAGGGACAATGGGTAGTATTGCCAGCTTTTCTTTTCCTTAAAGATTAAACTGCCTTGCAAAACAAGCTAAACTCCAAAAGATGTAATATCTCCTTGCAGCAAGAGAAAGAACTATATCTATTTTACTCCTACCTGCTGCAATGGATAATACAGGGAGTTCCAACTTGGCAAGTGCCTTGGCTAGCGACTACAGTTCCAGTACTGTTGAGAAAGTAACTTTGCAACCAATCTTCTCATTTATTGTCATCACAGGTTTGTAAAGCAAATGAAAGCTGGAGGAAGAGCCTAAGGACAGTCATGGTTTCACTTAGCAACTGCTTTGCTTCATCCAGTTGTTGACTCCAATTGTGGTCATTAAATAAGGATTGCCATAGATCTGTGACTAGGACAACTAGGAAGCAAGCAGGACTTCCTTGGTTTGCAATGGTCTGAACCAGGGGTGTCAAGCTCATGTCATCACAGCGGGGTCACGTTACATATCAGGACTTTTCCTCCCTTCGCTGAACCCAACATGGGTCTGGCTAGCGTTGACGCATTCGGCCCATGAGCCGCGAGTTTGACAGCCCTGGTCTAAACTAACTGTGATCTAGTATAATGCATGAACCCGGAGTGCCAATGTGCATACTTCTTGACTAAGAGTAAGAAAAATCAAAAATATCCCTTAAAATAGGTAACTTATATTCTTTATTCCAGCCCAACTAAGGATAATATCAGATTTAATTATCAAAAATATCAGAAGCACTGTTCTTTGAGCCCAGGAACTGATTTTTCTCCAGTCTTTTGCTAAGTTTGGGTTCACTCAGGAATTTCCCTGAACTAGAGGAGTTTCTAGGTTTTTCTTTATCATTTGATTTGTTACTTTGCTTTTAAAAAATAAAACATCTGCTTATTAAAAATGAAATATGCCTAGCAAGAGAAATATATCTTATCTTCATTTAAAGAGAAGGACCAGGGGAGACATGATAGCAGTCTTCCAATATTTGAGGGGCTGCCACAGACAGGAGGGGTCAAGCTAGTTTCTAAAGCACCTGTAGGCCAGACAAGGAATAATGGATGGAAACTGAACAAGGAGAGATTTAACTTGGAAATAAGGAGAAACTTTCTGACAGTGAGAACAATCAACCAATGGAACAGAAGTTGCCCTCAGAAGTTGTGGGAGCGCCATCACTTGAGACTTTCAAGAAGAGATTGGACTGCCATTTGTCAGAAATGGTGTAGGGTCTCCTGCTTGGGGGGGGGTTGAACTAGATGACCTACAAGGTCCCTTCCAACTTTGATTATCTGTTATCTGTTATAATGAAGGACACTTTTGAAGATCCAGGTTGATCTGCCATCCTTCAAGAATAGTTTAACATTTTCATTTCCTTATCCCCGGCTTAAAGCAATGTACAGCTGACCATGCTGGCATACCAGTTTCTCCAGATAAATCAGCACATTCTTCCTGGCTTGGCTTTGCACTTTAGGTCAAGTCACAACAAAGCATGACTGTAGCAGAAACTGGTGAGCAAAATTGCAGAAATGACTTCTGAGTTCCTGCTGGCTTCCCCATTGACTTTGCTTATGGGAAGCTGGCAGGGACCACTGGAAATCATGATCATATGACTACAATGGCCACAGTTTTGTGAATAAAATTAGTCTGAATATTGTGGAAGTTTTGATTCCATAGGAGTAAGTTTTTTTAAATACATTCTTTAAGTTAGCAGATGTTAGGTACCTTGATTCAAAAATTATTGTGGCATAATCCACCGTTTGGGCTAATTTTTGAGGTTACAAAAAGGCAAATGTACAAACATAATGAAATTTTTAGTTGTGGCTTGTGTGTGTGTTTTAAAGCAGCCCCAATAGTCTTGCTGAGCAATCACCTAAATATCAATCAGTATTTCTCTCTTTGTTACATTAAGAAGGTTCAAGCTATTTCCTTCCACTTGCTCCTCTTCAGATGTATTGACCAACAATGGCTAGATTAAGACAGGAGAGTTTCAATCAACTTGAGATCACCAAGTTGGGATAGGAAGTTTTAAAAAATGTTAACGCAGAGTGTATGCATACATTTACGTTAGACAGTAAATGCACTTACGTTGGCTTCATTGATTAGATTCACATATTGCATTAAGCCAAGGGTCTTCAAACTTGGCAAGTTTTAAGACTTGTGGACAAATTCCAAGCAGAGGAAAAGCCAGTTCCTGAATTCATACAATACAATACTCCCAGAATTCCTGAGCTAACATGACTGGAGGAGGAATTCTGGGAGTTGAAGCCCACAAGTCTTAAAACTTGCCAAGTTTGAAGACTCCTGCATGAAGCCATGGCTTGCTTTTCTGTGGCTAATGGAATAATCAGTAGTTGAGTTCACCAACACAGTAGAATAAAATCAAAGAAATCAAAATTATAACTTATTGTATTGTGTGAATTCAGGAACTGGCTTTTCCTCTGCTTGGAATTTGTTTAAATGCTCATTAATTTTTCAGCTTGTTTGGCAAAAAAACAGGCAAGCATATTTTTTTTGACAGCCATGTGGTTTTTACCGGTATCTCCAGCTTACTAAGGTGATCTCACTTATGGAGCTTTGGATACTATAATGATTAGCTGAACGTTCATATTTTGTGTGTGGCTATTAAACAAGTTTGAAGGAGCTAGGCAGGTGTAATGGCTTGTCAACCATAGTTTATGGCTTAATGCATTTGCAGAACCAATTGCAAAACTGTATTTTATTTAATAAACCATGGTTAGCAAGTCTCACCTGGATTTGATTTGGGGATTCAGGTATTATCGTCCCATCAACCAGCTATCTTGGTCCTAAACCAAAAACTAAACTCCATTTTGTGCTAATACAAACTCTGGCTATTGTCCAATGTGGCAATTTAGCTCTGAACCTGACCTGCTTAACTGGGATACAGTCACTGTTGTTCGCAGTTAGCTCCTGATAAACACTTTCCCTAATCCAACACCCACAGAGCCATAGCTGGCAAAGCATTATGCAACCACTGCATAGAACAAATCTTTGTTTCCCCTCTAGTTTCTTTTAATGCGTGGAGCCCTTCCTAGTGACATCCTCCATCAAAATTTGCTTAATTATTGGGTTATTAGCAAGCATGGCTCAATTAAGGAAAGCAAATTTAAAATGTAGCAAATGGCAGCACCTTAGCATAATCAGTCCTCACCCTCTATTAAATGTCCTCTTGTTTAGGATGGCTAAATAATGCTGCTAATATCTGGAATTTGCCCCTTTCTGGTGCTTTATGGCTGAGATTTTTTGTTGTTGTAGACCCAATGTTAGGATGCAGTTTAGCTCCGTTTTACTAAGCTATGGGGAGGGAGGACCTCTGCTGTTAAAAAACCAATATAGCAACCGTCTTTAATAAGCCCACTTGGGTTAAAAGATAAAACCATGTTCAAGCTGAGTTTGACTTCAAGTGATTTTGTGAGCAAGACTGTACGGTTTCCCCTGGCAACAGAATAAAAGGAACTTGACACTGGCTTCTTTTCTCCCCACCGCACCGCAACTTTCCAATGAAGTCTACAGCCCTGGAATTTCTTGATAGTCTCCCATTCTGGTATTAAACAGGTGAACCGACATATTTTTGAACTGTTGTTGGTTTACAGAGTTTACAGATTAACAGAGTTGGAAGGGATCTGTAGGTCATCTAGTCCAACCCCCCTGCCCAAACAGACCCTGCACCATTTCTGGCAGATGGCAGTCCAGTCTCTAGTCACGAGGTTGCTTTTGAGGAAAAGGAGATGAAACCTGTGAGTTGGATTTTTGCCGGTGCTGTAAACCAAAGTTTCTCAACCTTGGCAGCTTTCAGATGGATGAACTCCGATTCCCGGCATTCCCTAGGCAGCATTCTGGCTGAGGAATTCTGGGAGTCTGAGTCCACCCATCTGAAAGCTGCCAAGTTTGAAAAATATTACCATAGATGAACATGACATTCTTTCTCCAAATGAATGGGGAATAACAGAAAGTGCTTTCTGCCACAATCTATTCACCTGTTCCATAGGTATGCACAGAATTCCTGATGGTTTTTGGCCAATACAAGGATGAGCAGCCCTTTCCAATTAATTATTTTAAAAAACTCACATTGCAGGCTTATGGTGGCCATTGAAGTATTTAATTTAAATGCTTGAAAATGCTGATACTCTTAGAAGCTGATTGCAGACTTAGCTGGAACTCTAAAAGCACCCTTCTTGTTCCTATTTTGGCTTGACAGACTGGTCCAGCCAGAGTAACCCTCCGTGCCAGTCTGGTTCTTTCAAGTTAATTGAGTTATCAACCAGAAACCGCAACTCTCGCAGCCGTTCATCCAGTTTCACTGGGAACTGCAAGCGAGAATCTGTGGGAGGACAAAGACATGTGCCAATCAATCCTGGACAATTGTGCAATTTTTTTTTTGCCATTCCAAGGTTGTGGGCATCTGCACACAATAGATTTAAGCTACTGAGTCATCTCCAAGGCATTGTGGAAACTGAAATTCAGGAAGTGCCAAGGAATGCTGAAGATTTTTGTTTTTACAGAGCTGCAATTCCAAAAATTCTCTTCCCTAAAGATTGATCCAGCAAAAAGAATCAGAGGAGATCTGGTGTAATTCTAATCCTTAGAACCACTTACAGTTTTTTTGGGAGGGGAAACAATCATGGCAATTATGTCCTGCTCTACCTGGTGTTTTCATATCAGACCTTCCTCTTCCTCTTTAAATAGTTGATTGTTCACTTCACGATGGGGTGAGCTCCCATCACTTGTTCCAGCTCCTGCCCACCTAGCAGTTTGAAAGTATGCAAATGCAAGTAAATGAATAGCTATCAGTTTGGTAGGAAGGTAACAGTATTCCATGTGCTTTTGATTATAGACATGCTGGCCACATGACCACAGAATTGTCTTCGGACAACGCTGGCTCCCTTGGCCAAAATAGTAGATAAGCCCTGTCAGGACACAACTAAAAAGGAGAAACTTTTACCTTTATCTCCTAGCAAGTTGCATAAGTAAAATTAATGGTCCATAATTATGAAATGTACAATGTATTTCGCAATGTTGGGAAACTCAATTGCTCTGAAGAAAAATAAAATAAAGCCAGCGAGAACACAGAATGGGCCTTTTTTAATTTTTTTTTTTTTTGCTTTGAGCAAGAATAGTTCCTGAGGCTGGGTTGGCAGAAATGTGGGTTGCACGAGTAAGGCCATCATCACAGCAGTTGAGTTAAATGTTGATCCATTTACAGTTGAATATTTGTAATGTGGTTTAGACTGGAGTAGACTAGGAAATTGAGGGTGGGAAAAACCCTCTCCTGGAGAAAAAGCAATGGCAAACCACTTTGTATGGCTGCCAACAAAACAACATACATATCTGTCAGAG
This sequence comes from Naja naja, assembly GCA_009733165.1. Lineage (NCBI taxonomy): Eukaryota > Metazoa > Chordata > Lepidosauria > Squamata > Elapidae > Naja > Naja naja. Next base: position 12,641,274 of record CM019160.1, read on the forward strand.
AAGACCAACTGCCTAACAGTAATCCAGAATGGATATCATTATTATTTAAAGTGCATGGCTGGCTTCTCTTCAGTGCCTAAGCTAAGTGCTGGTGCTCAACCACTACTTCCTTTGAAGCTTGGAATCTATATATTCTAAATATATTTTTTCCTGACCAATTAGTAACTTTTCTGGGGGGGGGGGTGAGGTTACCATTTATGGGTGCCCTATATTTGGAAATAGATACTGTGTTTCCCCCAAAATAAGACCCTGTCTTATATTTTTTGCCACCAAAAAAGGCACCAGGTCTTTTTCAGCGGATGTCATCCACTGACTAATCTCACTTGCACACATTGCCCCCGGTCTCCTTTTTTCTGCCAGCTGCAGAAGAAATGGGCCAGCAAGGCAGGTGTCGGGGTGTGGGAGGCCTGGCTACAACTGTCCAAAGGTAAGTAGTAGGGCAGCTCCACCACCCCCATCCCCACCTTAGCTTAATTTTTACCCGTCCACTCTGGAGTAGGTAGGATCTTAATTAGGGCTTCTTTTGGGAGTAGGGCTTATATTGGGCACAAGTGTAAAAATCAAGCTAGGTCTTACTTTCAGGGTAGGTCGTATTTTCAGGGAAACAGGGTAGTAATCGCACTTAGACTTATATACTACTCCATATTACTTTACAACTTTCTCTGATCGGTTTACAAATCCCAGCATATTGCCCACAACAATCTGAGTCCTCATTTTACCGACCTTGGAAGGATGGAAGGCTGAATCAATCTCAAGCCCTCTCAGGATCGAACTCCAGACTCTGGGCAGAATTTGCCTGCAATACTGCATTCTAACCACTGTGCTAACAAGGCTCCATGCCAGTTGAAAAAGGGATATTTTTAGTTATGGTGCCCTTTTTATGAAACTCTCCCCCTAAACTGGATTTCCTATGCTGGAGCTAAGTAAAGATCCTCAAACTGTTGGATTCCTGTTGGATTCTTATTTCTGAATGATTAGGTCTACTATTCTCTTTTAAATTTGGTTTAATTTTACCCTTTTACACTGTCCTAATTGTTAAAACTGAGTGCTATTATAAAACCTCTTATATAAGATGAGCAAATGTGTACTTATTAACATTGGGTGAGATCTTTGCACAGACAGAGCCAGCATAAGAAAAATAAAGGTTGTGACACTTGGTTGCACAGCTAGAGAATTAAAATAGATGCAGGTGAAAAGGAACAGCTGACCTGATCTGGCTGGTTCACTGCTAGCTCAATTATTTTTCTGGAAGGAAGATCTTTTTCGGTCCTGCTACGGTTTTGGCAAGTGGGTATGGCGATAGAGGGAAGAGTAAAAGGAGAGGTTATAGAGGAATGGAGGAGTCTGGGAGAGAGATAATTGCCTACAGATAATGGTTCCTTGCAAAACAGTTGTTGGGTGTGATACCTTTTAAAAAAAATTGTCAGTGAAGAATCTTTTGATCTTCATAGAGCTAGAACAATATAACAAAGCAAAGGGAAAAGGGGGAAATAAAAGTCAAATGGAGTGGATATACTCTGTTTTTACACGTGTAAAAAACACCTTGGGGAATTTATATTGCTCTGTGCTAGAACAAGATTTTTCTTTCTTTCTTCTTAATGTTGTACATTTGAGAGTGGAGTGTGAAAGACAGTAGTCAACCAATGGGGATAACGTTGCACAATTTTTGGTCAGGTGACCAAGGAGATTTTTCTGAACAAAAAGAATAACAGAATAACACAGTTGGAAGGGACCTTTGAGATCTTCTAGTCCAACCCCCTGCTTAAGCAAGAAACTCTGATTCAGACAAATGGATGCCCAGTCTGTTGAAGTACCCACAATTTTTGAAGGCCAGCTGTTCCACTGATTAATTATTCTCACTGTCAGGAAAATTCTCCTTACTTCTAAGTTGCTTCCCTCCTTGATTACTTTCCATCCATAGCTTCTTGTCTTGCCTGCAGGTGCTTTGGAAAATAGTTTGACCCCTTCTTCTTTGTGGCAGCCCCTTAGCTATTGGAACATTGCTATCACATTTTAATTCCTCTACTACTTTCTGTTAATATCTTAGATAATTTCTCTTGGCTTATTTTTAAAAATTCTACAGCTAAGAGGTCCAAGGTGTTCCATATTGAACATTCAGCAAAATTCCCTGGAGGTTACACACCCACACACAAAAAGTGGGGGTGTTTTGTCTCAGTATTCCAGTCCATCGTGGTTGCCATAGCATCGGTTTAATTCTTTAAGTCTGACTGTGAGAGCATCATTGTTTGTTAAGTGCAAAAAAAAAGGATGAATGTAGACTAACAGCTGGAAATGAAATAGATTGAAGCATTAGGGAACAAGATCAGTGACGGGCCATAACTGCACAAATACTGTCAGGCTTTTTGACATGCTTGGCAGAAACAAACCGACGCGCAAGAATCAGAGAGCTTCTGATAAGCGATGAATTGTGGAAAAACCAAGAAGCCATTATGAAAGAACTCTTAACAACTACTGAATAACCAATTCAGGTTCTGTCTATGGAGACTCTCAGTCATCCAGGTCATGGTTGTCCCAAAGGTGTATTTTCAAGAGGCAACTGGACTTTCTGGATTTTCTCTGAAGACTTTGTGCTTCTCATCCAAAAATAAATTCTTCAGAGCTTAAGAAGCTTCTCGAATGAGAAGCAAAATGTCTTCAAAGAAAAAACAGAAAGTCCAGTTGCCTCTTGAAAAAGCACCTTTGGGAAAATTCAGGGTTCTGCTTATAATTTCTTTTTCTCCCCAATCTTTGTAAAGGGATGGAGGCAATTTTCTTTTAGATACTAGATAGTTGCCTCTGTTCCTTGTTTTAGTAAAGGCCTAATGTTGCATCAGATTGTTCATATTTGACAAGGTAAAAACTTCCAATTTCATACTGAATAAATCTGACCCCAGGCTTTATAGGTGAGGAGCACTGATGGGTAGAGATAGTTTTTAGCTTGAGCTATAACTTGGTTGGTTGGTTGGTTGATTGGTTGGTTGGTTGGTTGGTTGGTTGGTTAACATTGCTGTCAATGTTCCTCTCAAATCCTTCAACAATTGAGAATCAAGAAACCTAGATATCTATCTGTAGATCCTTCATCACAACTTATTTGTTCCAGTGTTGGAACAGAAAGTCCAAAATGAGAAGACAGAAGATACAGAAGAAAGAGGAAAATGTATTGCATTTGAATTACAAGGAAAAGTGCTGTCTTGGGGGGAAAATATGAAGGAAGAGCACATTGCCTTGAAAAACCAGAACTTACACCTCATGGAACATGTGAATATCTCAACAGTTCAGCCCTGCCTGGGAGTCAGTAGTAATCAGGAACATTTCATTTGTATCTGCTTCTCCTGTTCTGTGCCCAGCTACAGAGAGGACAAGAAAGCAAACAAGGGTGGAAATGATGCTGTAAGACTTGTCTTCCCCTAGGTGATAGCATTTTATCTCTTCTGCATCAAGAAGCCTTGCTCAAATCTGTTGTGGCCATGGAAAATGCTGACTGTTAAAGGAAGGATCAGCTCCATTTTCAGGTTGTGTTGCCTTGTTTTTGTGATTTGGTCAGGATTGTATTTTTTCAAGTGAAGTTGCTTAATAGCAGGGATTGAATCTTACAAGAACTGATACTCTTTGAAGACTCAGTCAAAAGGAGAGCAAATTGAAATCCAATCAACACTGTCTAGTTTCACACAATATTTGGACCAAGTTATAATGAGATTGAGGATAGTTTGCAGTTTGGTATGTTGTAAGAATCCAGCCATTTGTCCTGCCATATTGTCTGAGCTGAGTTGTCTCTTGAAGTTATAATATGCCTTGACATCAGTGGTGGGATTCAAATTTTTTTACTACTGATTCTGTGGACGTGGCTTGGTGGGCATGGCAGGGGAAGGATACTGTAAAATCTCCAGTCAGAGGTGGCTTTCGCCAGTTCTCCGAACTACTCAAAATTTCCACTACTGGTTCTCCAGAACTGGTTAGAACCTGCTGAATACCACCTCTGCTTGACATAAAATGTTAATGAGAATACAGGGACTGTTAACTTGGGTTTTACATGCTACCTGAACCCCAACTTTGGATTTGGGCTCAGATTCTCTTTTGTTTTGTTTCTTGCATTGCCAGGCATACCAAACACACAATTCGTGCACATGCAGATAACAGCAACACCAACCATCAGCTGTTTCTTGCATTCCCAGATGCGCCAAACGCGCGATTTGCACGTGCGCAGATAACAGCAACACCAGTGGTGGTATTCTATAGGTTTGGCTGATTCTGCTGAGCCAGTAGCAGCAATGAGCAGCAGAGACCGAACCGATTCTCTGTGATGCTCTGTATTGGGCCTGCCCACCCGCCCGCCTGGGCTCCCATTCTATCCTTTATGTCCTGCTTTTGAAGCACAGCTGCTTTGCATGGCACAATTGCCATGCAGCAGCTGCTGAAATGTCAGGGAGAGTGCAGGATTGCAGGAGGTGAGTCAAAATGCCTCTGGGCCTGCGCAGGTGCACACGTGCATGAAAAGTGTGTGCGTGCACGCAAAGAGTGCCCACCAAGCCACGCCCACCAAACTGGTGGTAAAAATATTTGAAACACACCACTGAGCAACACCGACCATCAGCTGTTTCTTACCTCAGCTGAGGTGCGGTAATCCAATCTGCCACGCAAATCAGCTGAGCTAAGAAACAACAGAATATAGGAGAGGAGAGAGGTAATAGTGGGGGCAAGTGGGTGGGGCCAGTCAAAATTTTCCCTACCTGGATGCCAGAACCGGTCCGAATTCCCTGAATACCACCTCTGGTGAGATTCCTGAATGCACAGAGATGGAAAGATTCGACACCACCCACTGTGGAGGAATGGTTGGTGAATTTGACAGATTTTGCTGAATTTGATAAACTGACTTCTTTGATGAGAGAAAAGACATCATCTACACCTATTGGTGACAGGAAGTCTCTAATGGCATTTTTCCGTAAAAATGAACTTATGATTTATGACAAGGTAGATTATAGAAAGAAGAGAGTCCTGATTTAACTTGAGAGAAAGAGGTTAAAATGTCACTGTATTTATAATGGCTATGAAGAATATCGAGAGCAACTTCGGTATATTTTTTTTCCTTCAATATTTTTTTTCTCTTTTCTTCCACTTTTTTGCCTTTAAATTTTTTTTCTTCCTGCGGCTTTTATCTTCTTGTTTAAAAGGTTCCAACAAATATATAAAGGCAATGAAATTGGAGCAATTCTAGACTTAAACAATAGATAGGGAGAGGAGTTTCTTAATTACATCATAAATGGCAGCTCAGTCCAGACTTCTGAAAGACTGGAGAGGAGAGATTGGAAATGTATAAAGAGACACTTACTGAACTCAGCAGTAACAAATGGTCAGTTTGAGATTTCTATGGCAGTTTTCAAGATTCTGTCCCATGTCTCTTGATCAAAGTGCTTACTTCCTTACTTGAGGTCCAAAGTTTGGCAGAAGACACTTAGAATTGAAGGCTTCAAGTAGACTTTGGAGATCCTCCAGTCTAGGATGCCTTATTTGCACGCATCTTGGATATGGGCAGATTCTACTTAGAAAAGAGTTGATAATCTGAAGACTACCATGATCAGAGGTGGTATTCAGCAGGTTCTGACCAGTTCTGGAGAACCGGTAATGGAAATTTTGAGTAGTTCGGAGAACCGGCAAATACCACCTCTGACTGGCCCCGCCAACCCCATCTATTCTCTGCCTCCCATTGAGTCCCAGCTGATCAGCTGGGTCTTCTTTGGTTGCCCTGTGCAGGAGAACGGAGCTGGAAAGCAGGTTAGTGGGCTTGGGAGGGAATGGGATTTTGCAGTATCCTTCCCCTGCCATGCCCACCAAGCCATGCCCACCAAGCCACGCCCACCAAGCCACACCCACAGAACCAGCATTAAAAAAATTTGAATGCCACCACTGATATTGCTTTGGCATGTGCTCACATCTAAATCAGGATTTCCAAACTTCTAGATCAGACATGTCCAATCCGTGGCCAATGGACTGCATGCACCCCTGGATAGCTAGTAATACAGCCCTACAAGACTGTAAACCTTTAACATTATTATGTGATTTATATACATTAATTTCTTTCTTTTTTTTCTTTCTTTCTTTCTCTCTCTTTCTTTCTTTTTCATTCTTTTTCCCTCTCCTTTCCTTCCTTCCTTCCTTCCTTCCATCCTCCCTCCCTCCCTCCCTCCCTCCCTCTTTCTTTCTTTCTTTCTTTCTTTCTTTCTTTCTTTCTTTCTTCTTTCTCCATCAAACTTCTTAACTGCCATTTTCTCATGGAGGGGCTCTAATGTGGAGCACTAGATTGGGGAAGCTCATCTAAACTACAAATGCAATAAACTGGAAGTGTGAAAGAATGGTGTGCCAATATGAATTATTATTGTTGCTGTTAGTGATGAAACAAAGCTAAGTAAATTTGGGGCAACTCTGCCAGCCTTTTTTAGTACCATAAATTTGTTGTTGTTGCTTGATATGTGGATGTCTACCAGGGTGAGAGGCATCCACTTTCAAATGGGCAAGCACTTGGTGTTATGTATGTAGGTTTGAATGTTATTGGTTTATTTGAACTGTTCTTGTAAAATGTCAAATGGTATTGGTTTAAATAGTGCGGGAAGAAACCCTGCACTCCCATTGGCTGGCAGCTACGGCTGCAGGCTATAGGAAGCAGCCGTAGCCAAGCCAGGACGGGTTCATTCGAGCTGTAGTCACTAATAAACTTCTTTGCTGGAACTCCTCGCGTCTGACTCTTCATGCAAACTTAACACTGGCGACGAAGGATGGGATTTCCCTGAAGAGAAGACGACGCGACGAACAAGCAACTGAGCGAGATGGCTGCGCTGAACACCCCCAGCACCGTTCGATCCGGCGACGGAAGACTGGGAATCGTATGCGGATCGCTTCCACATGTTCCTGGAGGGAACGATCTCGCCGGCATCCCCGAGAGACGGAAGAGGGCGGTCTTTCTCACGCACTGCGGTCCGGCAGTCTTCAAAATGGCGAAGGCGTTGGCGGGAGCAGCAGAGCTGAAGGTAATGGAATGGCCCGATTTAGAGAAACTTTTAAGAGCCCATTACGCCCCACAAGTATCGTGCCTCATTAAGAGACACGAATTTTACCGTCGGGATCAAGGGGATAGCGAGAATGTTAATGACTTCGTGGCAAGTTTAAGGGACATTGGGGTGCTTGTGACTTTACCAACTTAGAAGAGGCCATGCGTGATCGGTTTGTTTTAGGCCTAAAAGATAAGGTCTTACAAAGCAAACTTTAATGAAACCTAAGATCACGTTTAAAGAGGCCATTGAAGAAGCTGTTTCAGCGGAAGCCACCAAGTCCTCAGCAGCGGCCATGAAAAGATTAACAAGGCCTCAAGCCAGGCCTCAAGCCATTCTGATGGGGAAAAATCCACAACAGCTCATTGCGAACAAATAGACTCTGATTCTGATGGCAGTGAGGCAGAGGAGGGATTTTTAAACTCAGAATGGAGAAGAAAAGAAAAGACTCTGGGAAAAACAGGCAAGGGTTCTATTGCAGAGGCTGGGGGGCCACCCCGCACTGAATGCAAGTTCTTTGACTCCATTTGCCTACGTTGTGAGAAACGGGTCACATAGCCAGAGTCTGCAAATCATCCAGAACTCCACCAGTTAGGAAGAAATTTCCTGATAGAGACTTTAAGCCCAACAATTTCCTTGAAAAATGGGGCGAAATTTAGAAGCAAATGGCAAGAATGAAACTCACCAAACAATCACTATTGGTCATTCTTCACCCTTAAAAGCAGAAAAGTACATGTGAAGGTGTTTATTGAAGGAAGGCCTTGCCAAATGGAAGTGGACTCAGGCTCTTATTTATCTATGGTGTCATGGGACACTATCCACAGACTCTTTCCCAAAATTCAGAAAAAGCATTTCCAGAAGCAAGCACTGACTCTCAAAGACTACCAAGGGAACAAGATTCCAGTAGTTGGAGCGAGAGATTTCAACGTGCAGTTTAAAGGCCACACCAAACGTTTGCCCCTGACCATCGTGGACAAGGATCGCCCAAGTTTGCTGGGACTTGAGTGGTTCAAACCACTTGGCATCGAGGTGACTGGCATCCATCACGTGAGCAGTTCTGACTGGGAAGAGTCCTTGAAGTCTGAGTTTCCAGAGGTCTTCAGCGAAGGACTGGGCAAGTATATGGGGACCCCTATTGCTTTCAGCCTAGACCCCAAGGTGCCCCCAATTCGTTTAAAGCCCAGGAGGGTCCCATTTGCTTTAAAGGAAAAAATTGATGCACAATTAGATAAACTCATTGCTCAAAGGGTTTTAGAGCCTACTGACCACTCCAGATGGGAAACACCCATAGTCACACCAGTCAAGCCTGATGGGTCAGTGAGAATCTGTGGTGACTACAAGGGGACACTTAACCATGCGCTGCAGCAGAGCGCATATCCTGTACCAGTTGTGCATCATCTGCTCCATTCCCTTGGCAGGGGTACAGTATTTGCTAAACTGGACTTAGCTCAGGCATATCAACAATTAACAGTTGATGATGCCACTGCAGAGGCACAAACAATTGTGACTCATAGAGGTGCCTTCAAATGTAAAAGACTACAATTTGGAGTAAGCGTGGCACCTGGCATTTTTCAAAGCCTTATGGAAAGAATGTTGCAAGGACTGCCAGGGGTAGTGCCTTATTTTGATGATGTATTAATCTCTGCTGAAAATGACACTCAGCTTCAAGAAAGACTCAGAGAAGTCCTTACCAGATTCAGAAAAGCGGGTTTAAAAGTCAAGGAAGACAAATGTACACTCAAAACAGACAGAGTTGAGTTCCTGGGGTATATGATTGACAAGCATGGCATCCATCCTACTGATGCCAAGGTTAAAGCAATCAAGGAAGCCCCTAAACCTCGATGCAAGGCAGATTTGCAAGCCTTCCTTGGACTTATTAACTTTTACCACATGTTTCTACCTCACAAAGCATCTATTGCTGAGCCCTTACATCGCCTGCTTGATAAGAAAGCTGTTTGGATCTGGGGCGGAAGGAACAGTCAGCATTTAACAGTATTAAGAGACTAATCACGTCTGATGCTGTGTTGATACAATTCTCTGAGAATTTGCCTGTTGTTCTGACTTGTGATGCATCCCCTTTTGGAGTGGGGGTTTGAGTCACAGGCTTCCCAATGGAAGGGAAGCCCCAATTGCATTTTACTCTCGCACTTTGTCCAAAGCAGAGAGGAATTATAGCCAATTGGACAAGGAGGCTTTAGCAGTTGTTGCAGCTGTTAAGAAATTTCATGAATATCTGTATGGCAGGTCATTCACCATTGTTACAGATCACAAACCTTTATTAGGCATTGTGGCAGGAGACAAACCTACACCTAATATCCTGTCACCAAGAATGCTGAGGTGGACTGAATTTCTTGCAGCCTATTCATACAAACTGATTCACAGGCCTGGCAAGGACATTGGACATGCTGATGCACTGAGTCGTTGCCCACTACCTTGCCACAAGGAGGACTTTGAACTTGAAACTCACACCTTTTTCCTGGAGACCGTTGCTAAGCTTCCAGTCCATGCTGCTGAGATTGCCAGAGAAACTACCAAAGATGCTGTGTTGGCACCTGTTATGGGCTGGATTAAGAAAGGTTGGCCTCTTCAAGATCTACCTCACCTTGCCCAACCTTTTAAGTCCAGGCAAACTGAATTATCTGTATTAAGAGGATGTATTTTGTGGGGTAACAGGGTGGTTATTCCTGCAAAACTGCAAAGGGAGGTTTTGGAAATGTTACATGAGGGTCATCCTGGGATTGTAAGGATGAAAGGTTTGGCCAGGAGTTATGTATGGTGGCCAGGTATTGACAAAATGGTTGAAAACTGGGTAGCATCTTGTCCCAATTGCCAGGTAGTCAGGCCTGCCCCACCTCACGCCCCACACAGGAATGGGAATGTCCTAGGGGCCCATGGTCTAGAATCCACATTGATTTTGCAGGCCCTACAAGAGGGCACACTTTTCTAGTGCTAGTAGATGCATACTCTAAATGGCTAGAGGTAATTCCCATGACATCCACTACAACTGAGGCTGTCATCAAGCAGCTCAGAAAATTGTTTGTAACCCATGGGTTACCAGATGTCCTTGTTTCTGACAATGGCCCTCAATTCACATCTAACATTTTTGAATCCTTTCTAGCTCAACAGGGCATCAGACATGCCCTCACTGCCCCTGGGCACCCTTCGCCAATGGCCGGGCTGAACGCATGGTACGCTTTACCAAAGAGAAGCTTCAGCAGCTGGGTCCTGGGGACATCACTGAGAAGCTTGAAAACTTCTTAGTGTTCAACACATCACTCCTAGCCCATCAAATAACTTGTCCCCAGCAGAGTTGTTGATGGGCAGGAAACTTAGGTCTTCCCTTGACCGCCTTCATCCCACTTACGCACCCAACGCACCACTGGATTCCACTTCCAAAGTTCGTTCTTTTAGTGTGGGAGATTCTGTCTATGCTAGGAACCTTATAGGTGAACCTTTGTGGATTCCTGCTGAAATAACTCACATCACGGGCCCTCGTTCTTACAGGGTACAAACAGAGGATGGCCTCCTCTGGAGCAGGCACATTGACCAACTTAGATCCAGGTTCCCTCAGGAACATCGCCCTGTCCTCTCTAGGTCCCTCACCTGATGTCTCTTCTAGGGGAAGGAGGGAACAGGAGGAAAATCAGCAAACAGGAATCAACCCCATGTGTAACGAGCCATTGCGACAGGAACCATCCCGAACCCTGTCACAAAGCCAAGATCCATCCTTAGAAGTGGAAGATTGCACATCACTACCTGACTTGGGTGCTGACATTGGAATGGAGATGGGTTGGGAGGAGAGACCAGATTCTAACAGTCTAACAGGGTCTTCTTTCACAGGAAGTCCCAACAGGGAAATGTCAGCAGACACATTTCCCTCTCACTGGGTGAGAACGTTAAAACTTCTGAACCACGAAGGTCTCAACGTACACGTAAGAGCCCCACCTATTTAAAGGAATACATTAGATAGGTTGGGGTTTGGTATGGACTGAACCTAGTGGGGAGGGGTGTTATGTATGTAGGTTTGAATGTTATTGGTTTATTTGAACTGTTCTTGTAAAATGTCAAATGGTATTGGTTTAAATAGTGTGGGAAGGAACCCTGCACTCCCATTGGCTGGCAGCTACGGCTGCAGGCTATAAGAAGCAGCCGTAGCCAAGCCAGGATGGGTTCATTCGAGCTGTAGTCACTAATAAACTTCTTTGCTGGAACGTCTGACTCTTCATGCAAACTTCGCGTCTGGCTCTTCATGCAAACTTAACACTTTGCATACATTATTTCACTGTAATCAACACAGCAACCCTCGCTTATAAATCTGTATTATGGTCTCCTCCATTACTGGTAGGAGGATTTAGGCTGGAAGCCCTGTTTGTTTCTACCTTGTTCCAAGGTGACTCTGTTACAAATAAGAACTAAAAGAAGGATGGTTTTGATTTTCTTACTGTCATCTAATTACACCTGCATAAAACCAAATAGCAAGATGTTTATGGCTGGGATTCATACAGGTAGTTCCTCAATTTATGTCCATCACAGTTGTTAAGTTGTGATGGTCGTAAACAGGTTGATTTTACGAACATTTTTGTGGGGGTTTGTTAAGCAAATGCCACAGATGGTAAATGAATGAATGGTTTGCGATGGGAATGGTTTTGCCAAAGAGCAGGTGTAAATGCCACTTTATGGCAAAAACCATCATAAAAGGTCACCTGATTATAGGACATAAATGCGATCACGTTGCAGAGTTTGGTCACATGATGGGAGCAGCCATCAGAATTTCAAATCCTAGTCATAAGTACCTTAAAGGTAGGTCTGTCACAACTTCAAGTGGTCACTAGGCATCCAACCATAAGTCAAGAATTACCTGTATGTTGTGCTAAACATAACCCTGACTGGAATAAACAGCAGTTGTTCACACTTGTACAATAATATATTGAACCATGCGATTTGATTTACTAAGCTTCATTGGTACAATGCACTGACTATACTGAAAAACAAACAGACCATAATATGACTTAACATCATATATGAATCCAGTGATGGCAATACTGCCCCGCTAGCCTTCTCTTCTAGATTTCCCATACTTTGTTCCTTTGTTTCTGCAGAAAATCTGATGGCAAATGTAATGCAATTAAATGTTTACATTCACCTTTCTTTTCTCTTCTTTCAGGAAATATGTGCAATAATTCTAACACAACCCCACATTTTGGAGGCCTCTACCATGTCAAAGGTAAGTTCCATCCAGGGTGTCTTTTGGGAAGCCACTGACCAACACTTCTTAATCATTTTCCTTGATAGTGACTAAAAATAAAATCTGACCTGTGTTATGTATGTAGGTTTGAATGTTATTGGTTTATTTGAACTGTTCTTGACTAAAATAGTAAAATCTGACCTGTGTTATGTATGTAGGTTTGAATGTTATTGGTTTATTTGAACTGTTCTTGTAAAATGTCAAATGGTATTGGTTTAAATAGTGCGGGAAGAATCCCTGCACTCCCATTGGCTGGCAGCTACGGCTGCAGGCTATAAGAAGCAGCCGTAGCCAAGCCAGGACGGGTCCATTCGAGCTGTAGTCACTAATAAAGTCTTTGCTGGAACTCCTCGCGTCTGACTCTTCATGCAAACTTAACACTGGCGACGAAGGTGGGATTTCCCTGAAGAGAAGACGCGCGACGAACAAGCAACTGAGCGAGATGGCTGCGCTGAACACCCCCAGCACCGTTCGATCCGGCGACGGAAGACTGGGAATCGTATGCGGATCGTTTCCACATGTTCCTGGAAGGGAACGATCGGCATCCCGAGAGCGGAAGAGGCGGTCTTTCTCACGCACTGTGGTCCGGCAGTCTTCAAAATGGCGCGGCGTTGGAGCAGCAGAGCTGAAGGTAGTGGAATGGCCCGATTTAGAAAAACTTTGAGAGCCCATTACGCCCCACAAGTATCGTGCCTCATTAAGAGACACGAATTTTACCGTCGGGATCAAGGGGATAGCGAGAATGTTAATGACTTCGTGGCAAGTTTAAGGGACATTGGGGGTGCTTGTGACTTTACCAACTTAGAAGAGGCCATGCGTGATCGGTTTGTTTTAGGCCTTAAAGATAAGGTTTTACAAAGCAAACTATTAATGAAACCTAAGATCACGTTTAAAGAGGCCATTGAAGAAGCTGTTTCAGGAAGCCACCAAGTCCTCAGCAGCGCCATGAAAAGATTAACAAGGCCTCAAGCCAGGCCTCAAGCCATTCTGATGGGGATAAATCCACATCTACTCATTGCGAACAAATAGACTCTGATTCTGATGGCAGTGAGGCAGAGGAGGGGATTTTTAAACTCAGAATGGAGAAGAAAAGAAAAGACTCTGGGAAGAACAGGCAAGGGTTCTATTGCAGAGGCTGGGGGGGGCCACCCGCACTGATTGCAAGTTCTTTGACTCCATTTGCCTACGTTGTGAGAAACGGGGTCACATAGCCAGAGTCTGCAAATCATCCAGAACTCCACCAGCTAGGAAGAAATTCCCTGATAGAGACTTTAAGCCCAACAATTTCCTTGAAAAACTGGGGCGAAATTTAGAAGCAAATGGCAAGAATGAAACGCACCAAACAATCACTATTGGTCATTCTTCACCCTTAAAAAGCAGAAAAGTACATGTGAAGGTGTTTATTGAAGGAAGACCTTGCCAAATGGAAGTGGACTCAGGCTCTTATTTATCTATGTCATGGGACACTATCCACAGACTTTTTCCCAGAATTCAGAAAAAGCATTTCCAGAAGCAAGCACTGACTCTCAAAGACTACCAAGGGAACAAGATTCCAGTAGTTGGAGCGAGAGATTTCAACGTGCAGTTTAAAGGCCACACCAAACGTTTGCCCCTGACCATCGTGGACAAGGATCGCCCAAGTTTGCTGGGACTTGAGTGGTTCAAACCACTTGGCATCGAGGTGACTGGCATCCATCACGTGAGCAGTTCTGACTGGGAAGAGTCCTTGAAGTCTGAGTTTCCAGAGGTCTTCAGCGAAGGACTGGGCAAGTATATGGGGACCCCTATTGCTTTCAGCCTAGACCCCAAGGTGCCCCCAATTCGTTTAAAGCCCAGGAGGGTCCCATTTGCTTTAAAGGAAAAAATTGATGCACAATTAGATAAACTCATTGCTCAAAGGGTTTTAGAGCCTACTGACCACTCCAGATGGGAAACACCCATAGTCACACCAGTCAAGCCTGATGGGTCAGTGAGAATCTGTGGTGACTACAAGGGGACACTTAACCATGCGCTGCAACAGAGCGATATCCTGTACCAGTTGTGCATCATCTGCTCCATTCCCTTGGCAGGGGTACAGTATTTGCTAAACTGGATTTGGCTCAGGCATATCAACAATTAACAGTTGATGATGCCACTGCAGAGGCACAAACAATTGTGACCCATAGAGGTGCCTTCAAATGTAAAGACTACAATTTGGAGTAAGCGTGGCACCTGGCATTTTTCAGAGCCTTATGGAAAGAATGTTGCAAGGACTGCCAGGGGTAGTACCTTATTTTGATGATGTATTAATCTCTGCTGAAAATGACACTCAGCTTCAAGAAAGACTCAGAGAAGTCCTTACCAGATTCAGAAAAGCGGGTTTAAAAGTCAAGGAAGACAAATGTACACTCAAAACAGACAGAGTTGAGTTCCTGGGGTATATGATTGACAAGCATGGCATCCATCCTACTGATGCCAAGGTTAAAGCAATCAATGAAGCCCCTAAACCTCGATGCAAGGCAGATTTGCAGGCCTTCCTTGGCCTTATTAACTTTTACCACATGTTTCTACCTCACAAAGCATCTATTGCTGAGCCCTTACATCGCCTACTTGATAAGAATGCTGTTTGGATCTGGGGCGGAAGGAACAGTCAGCATTTAACAGTATTAAGAGACTAATCACGTCTGATGCTGTGTTGATACAATTCTCTGAGAATTTACCTGTTGTTCTGACTTGTGATGCATCCCCTTTTGGAGTGGGGGTTTGAGTCACAGGCTCCCAATGGACGGGAAGCCCCAATTGCATTTTACTCGACGCTGTCCAAAGCAGAGAGGAATTATAGCCAATTGGACAAGGAGGCTTTAGCAGTTGTTGCAGCTGTTAAGAAATTTCATGAATATCTGTATGGCAGGTCATTCACCATTGTTACAGATCACAAACCTTTATTAGGCATTGTGGCAGGAGACAAACCTACACCTAATATCCTGTCACCAAGAATGCTGAGGTGGACTGAATTTCTTGCAGCATATTCCTACAAACTGATTCACAGGCCTGGCAAGGACATTGGACATGCTGGTGCACTGAGTCGTTGCCCACTCCCTTGCCACAAGGAGGACTTTGAACTTGAAACTCACACCTTTTTCCTGGAGACCGTTGCTAAGCTTCCAGTCCATGCTGCTGAGATTGCCAAAGAAACTGCCAAAGATGCTGTGTTGGCACCTGTTATGGGCTGGATTAAGAAAGATTGGCCTCTTCAAGATCTACCTCACCTTGCCCAACCTTTTAAGTCCAGGCAAACTGAATTATCTGTATTAAGAGGATGTATTTTGTGGGGTAACAGGGTGGTTATTCCTGCAAAACTGCAAAGGGAGGTTTTGGAAATGTTACATGAGGGTCATCCTGGGATTGTAAGGATGAAAGGTTTGGCCAGGAGTTATGTATGGTGGCCAGGTATTGACAAAATGGTTGAAAACTGGGTAGCCTCTTGTCCCAATTGCCAGGTAGTCAGACCTGCCCCACCTCACGCCCCCACACAGGAATGGGAATGTCCTAGGGGCCCATGGTCTAGAATCCACATTGATTTTGCAGGCCCTACAAGAGGGCACACTTTTCTAGTGATAGTAGATGCATACTCTAAATGGCTAGAGGTAATTCCAATGACATCCACTACTACTGAGGCTGTCATCAAGCAGCTCAGAAAATTGTTTGTAACCCATGGGTTACCAGATGTCCTTGTCTCTGACAATGGCCCTCAATTCACATCTAACATTTTTGAATCCTTTCTAGCCCAACAGGGCATCAGACATGCCCTCACTGCCCCTGGGCACCCTTCGGTCAACGGCTGGGCTGAACGCATGGTATGCTTTACCAAAGAGAAGCTTCAGCAGCTGGGTCCTGGGGACATCACTGAGAAGCTTGAAAAGCTTCTTAGTGTTCAACACATCACTCCTAGCCCATCAACTAACTTGTCCCCAGCAGAGTTGTTGATGGGCACTGGACCGCCTTCATCCCACTTACACACCCAACCACTGGATTCCACTTCCAAAGTTCTTTTAGTGTGGGAGATTCTGTCTATGCTAGGAACCT
Source organism: Naja naja (assembly GCA_009733165.1). Lineage (NCBI taxonomy): Eukaryota > Metazoa > Chordata > Lepidosauria > Squamata > Elapidae > Naja > Naja naja. The sequence continues at coordinate 12,657,624 of CM019160.1, forward strand.
TCTAGGTGAACCTTTGTGGATTCCTGCTGAAATAACTCACATCACAGGCCCTCGTTCTTACAGGGTACAAACAGAGGATGGCCTCCTCTGGAGCAGGCACATTGACCAACTTAGATCCAGGGTCCCTCAAGAACATCGCCCCTGTCTCCCTCTAGGTCCCTCACCTGATGTTTCTTCTAGGGGAAGGGGGAACAGGAGGAAAATCAGCAAACAGGAATCAACCCCATGTGTAACGAGCCATTGCGACAGGAACCATCCCGAACCTTGTCACAAAGCCAAGATCCATCCTTAGAAGTGGAAGATTGCACATCACTACCTGACTTGGGTGCTGACATTGGAATGGAGATGGGTTGGGAGGAGAGACCAGATTCTGAACTGTTCTTGTAAAATGTCAAATGGTATTGGTTTAAATAGTGCGGGAAGAATCCCTGCACTCCCATTGGCTGGCAGCTACGGCTGCAGGCTATAAGAAGCAGCCGTAGCCAAGCCAGGACGGGTCCATTCGAGCTGTAGTCACTAATAAAGTCTTTGCTGGAACTCCTCGCGTCTGACTCTTCATGCAAACTTAACAACCTGGATAACTCAGCCACCCAATTTTTAAACCATATTTCTCATTTTTCCTTGCAATTTCTTTTAAATAGAATAGGGGTGCTGAATCAGTTTACACACCTCTGCTTTATAAGCCACAGTAGATAGCTATAGTCATGGAGTTAATGCTCTGGGCATCTCTCCAAGCAGCATAAAGCACAACTGGGAATGTGCAAATATCTTTTGGACCACGGGTATCCAGCTTTTTTTAAAAAATTCATATTTATATGCCGCCCTTCTCCGGAGACTCAGGGCGGCTTACAATTTTTGGGATACAACCCAATGCGCTCAGCAACAGCCTTCCTTCCATTGTATATGCCTGCTTATTACTAAGCGGCATTTTTACAAAGTCAGCTTATTGCCCCCAACAATCTTGGGTCCTCAATTTACCTACCCCGAGAGGATGGAAGGCTGAGTCAACCTTGAGCCTGGTGGGATTTGAGCCTGCAATAATTACAGGCAGCTGGAACTAAGTGCTAGGCTATTAACAGCCTGCACCACCAAGGCCCTTGGCAACTTAAAAACCTGTAGCCTTCAACTCCCAGAATTCCTCTTCCAGCTTCTCAGAGTTGAAGTTCCCAAGTCTTAAAGTTCCCAAGATTGGACACCCATTACTCTTTGGATATTGGTGATTACACCTGTTGGCTTTCTGAGGGCATATCATATAATTCTCCTGTTTGGTCTTCTTAGCTTCAAGTGGAGAATCTGTGGTCTTCAAGATGTTCTTGAATACCAGATCTCATCAGCTCTAGCTATCACAATCCTTGGTTAAAGACAATTGCAGTTATAACTCCACAACCTCTGGAAGGTTGTCCATTTCTGTTCTAAAGATAACGGCTTAATGTCTTCCCTGAGAACAAGTAATTTGTTAAAGATCAAACTTTCAAAATAGATGCAATCAGGTTCACAGGATGCATTAAGTCCTGGTTTGTTTAACTGGTTTGCTGGCTTCATACCACACCATAAGCCATGTTCATAAACAACAGTGATTAGGTTCACTCAATATGCTATGCCATTAATCAACAACTTACTGTAATGTGAAAGTCCCCCAGTGAAGAACTAGAAAAGGCCAATGTTTCAGGGTGCAAGTTTTATTGCACGCCAAGTCCATACAAACACCTTGAAGAAAATAATTGGCCATCTGGAACTGTGATGTGTGCACACTTCACACTGCCTTTTCTTCTATGTACTTTTCTCAATTGTGGAATGTTGCGTTACCTTTTGCAACCATTTTTTATGAAGTACCCAGTTTGGGCTCTTTTTAGGACTGTGGGTTATGGGTGCATTGAAAATGCAAGTTTGCACCAGCAAAAATTTGACTGGAAGCGAAATCTAGTGTGTAATCGGCATCTTCCCCTTAGCCAAATGGAAAAGGGCGGGGAACTTGTCAGAATCCTGCTAACCTACCTGGGCAGAGTTTCCTCCGGGGAGTGCCTTGTTTTAAGCTTCTTCCCTTATTTTTTTGTTTACCTGTATAGGTTTTTTGCAAATCTCAAGAGTGATCTAGAGGCACCCAGATTTATTGAGCCTGGTATATGTTTCCAGGAATGAGTTTATCTGGCGACAGAACCTTAAACTTTGCTGAATCAAAGAGTGGGAGTCATTAATACATAGCAGAACAGCCTTTGGAAGCTTTGTTACCAGATACATCCCTTCGTTCCACAGGAGAGAAGTTGGGTGAAGTGCCTCCCTTGCTTTGGCACACAAACACATGGGTTCACAGATGTTAATAGCTGCCTGGCAAATCCCCATTGTGTAGCTTCACTCCAGACTGAAAAGCCACACGTGGACAAAAAGCAATTACCCAGCTTTATAACTTCACATTTTCCTTGGGAGTGGATATGCAAGCAAAGGAAGCTTTTATGATGTGGTTCCTTTCACTTTGTCCTGGAATTTTTGTTCAATCGGCAGGGTAGTCTGCCTGTTCTATACAGTAGCTTCTATGCTGAAGGAAGAAACCATGGGGGATTTCATTTTTAAGATTCAGTTTTAAGATTCAGTTCAAGTAATGCTCAACTTAGGACCACAATTGGAATTAGAATTTCCATTGCTAAGCAAGGTAGTTATTAAGCAATTCACATCTCATTTTGCAACCTTTTTTTTGCCATATTTGTTAAGTTAATCACTGCAGTTGTAACTGCTGCAATTGTTAAATGGATCATGCAGTCATTAGTCAAATCTGGCTCCCCCCCCCAATGTTATTTGTCAAAAGCCAGCTGGGAAAGTTGCAAATGCTGTTCACATGACCCTGGGACACGGCAACCGTTGCAAATACATGCCAGTTGCCAAGCACCCGAATTTTGATCATGTGACTGTAGGGATGCTGCAACGGTCAACAAATGCGAGGACCAGTTGTAAGACTTGACTGATTTCTAATCCAAAATATTTTAAACAGGCACTGGTTTCCCATGTTTTCTGGGATATTTTGTTGGGAAACCCCTGAAGATCTAAAGAAAAGAGCTGTCATATCACCAGCCTCACAACTGCTCTGAGTCAGTTGTGGCACATATGAGATTGATTGATTTATATAGCTCCCTAATCAGCAAAAGACTTTCTAGCACTTATGTGATGCCTGGTTATTAGAACTGTGCATCAAAGCATGGTAGCCCAGGGCATTGGCTCTGAGATTGTATTCTGGAGGTAGGGAAGAATTGAGGATAGAGGTATTTGGGAGGTATGAGTGGAAGGATGGATCAAGGGAGACTTGCTGTCCTCCCAATCAAGCCTCCATCTGTCAAATTGACAGATTTATGAGTGCATATTTAGGGAGAGAGAAAGATAGGACTGACAGCTTTTGGATCAATTCTAATATTGAGGGAACCCCTTTGCAACCTGTTTTAAGTTATTTAATAAAAGTTAATCCCTTTTCCTTGTCTAAATGCCAACACTGCTCTGTATCCTTCTCACGTTCCACCTAGTCCTGTTGTCTCAGATATATATAGAGAGAGAAAGGAAGAAATTGTGGAGAAATACAAAGGCGTTTCTACATCAGTAGTTCCTTTGGGTCAACAAGATTTTGCCTGAATTTTGTAGAAAGAAAGAAAGAATAGGATCGCCATAAGAGGGAGAGAGAGGATGTTTGGCTTAACATCATAAAAGCATAACAACATTAACTGTAAAGATAGATTTCATTAATCACACGATAGGAGACTACTTCAGCTTGCTTTTCTGTAAAATAAAACGTAAATGTGTAATTTATATTTATCTCATAATAAACGTGAGCAAGGCAATTGCACAAACAGTGAATATTCCCACCTTGCCAGGGGGCTTTAATATAACCACAGTGGAGCCTGAGAGATCACTGAACACATTTTTAAAAAAGAAAATCAAATCCCAAAACTAGACGTGCCCTATTTCCAAAGAAAATGGCATGCAAATTAATAGCTGTCAATGCAACATCTCTCGTTGTGTCACTGCCTAATTGGAAAAGTTGTTCCCGGAGTTTAAGATTGAACAGACCTTTGTGAAGTTCATGTTTTTCGTTTGTGATGGAAAATACCAGTTTCCTTATTTTTCAGCTAAATTGCTTGTTAATGTTAAGAAAATGTTAGAAACGAAGTTTGAAAAAGGGATTTTTGTGGATGTTTTACATAAGTAGGCTCAACAATTCTTACATAAAGATGGGCTCTGCCTGTATATCTATCATCTATCTATCATCTATCTATCTATCTATCTATCTATCTATCTATCTATCTATCTCTATCTATCTATCTATCTATCTATCTATCTATCATCTATCTATCTATTATCTATCTATCCAGGAAGTCCTCAATTCACGACCACAGTTGGGACCAGAATTTCTGTTGCTAAGCAAGGTGGTTGTTAAATGAGTCACATCGAATATTATGACCTTTTTGTCATGGTTGTTAAGCAAATCTTTAGAGTTCGTAAGTTACGTGGGCATAGAGACTCCAAACTAATGATGCATTTGACCCCATCCTCGGGCTCAGCCTGGTCATCTCCTACAATCAATAACCGTAAATTTGGTGGTGTTTCCACCTAGACTTTTCTATATCAAATGTTTGATTGATCTGAGTCACACTTTGTGTCCTGCAGGAGTCATCAGTCTCCCTTATGCTGAAATTGAAGAGCCGTTTGAAGCCTGGTACAACCTGACTGGGAACAAGAGTCGCATTGAATATTATAATGGTAAGAAACTAGTGCCTTCATGAAATAAAAAGTGAAGAACCAGCAGTTTTAGTTTTGGGCAGAGAAAACTTCCAAAAGGGGTCAAACACGTCAATGGCAAACCAGGATATGTTGACCCAACTCTGAAGAGATACAATTTATTGATCAAATTGGTATAGCTGCCTGCCTCCCCGAAAGCAACCCTGGGTGGGAATAAAACAATTGATATCAAAACAATAGATATAAAATTTCACATTGAAAGATAAATATTAGAAGAGAAATATACAAACTCTAGGCAAAGTTAGGATAAAATGACCACCTGTCCCTGATTCCCTGGGATCTGCCCAAAGTACAAAACAAAATAGAGAGTAAAATCCCACTTTCATCTAGCACTGAAGCTGTTACCTAGTTGGGTAATAAAACACCTGCAAGAAAACAATCAAGCTCAGAGAGCACCAAGGGCCCCTCAGTTGTCATCCTCCTTCTCCTCTTCCTCTCTCCAAACCCCACTCCCTTCTAGCACTGATGATGTTATCTAGTTTGGTAATGAACCGTCTGCAAGAAAGCCATCAAGCTCAGAGCGCACCAAGCCCCCTAAAGTTAGAATTATCTCTTTGTCTCAAGAATAGGGGGGTGAAACAAAAACAAATGCAATATATGGAATAACTTTGGTTTTCTTGCACATGGCAGAGGGTTGGTCCCCTTGGGGAGGAGGACATAGAGAGGGGAGCAACTTAAGAACTTTGTCCACCCAGGGGACAACCACAGAAGGCAACAGCATACATTATGACAATTTCATTGGTTTACTGGATGAGGGCTTGAATACCAATGGTCCTTTAGATTTCTCAATCTTCGCCCAGCTAATTAGAGGTACACTTTGCTGATCAACATGATTTTCCCAACTAATGTAAGGTTATCTAAATTATTAATCAGATAGTTAGCAAAGTTGTCTTGTAGCTTCTTGCTTCCAGAAAGATTTCTTGGGGTGGAGAAGACAGTGAGCGAAGCAGCAGGTAAAAAGCAGCAAAGAAAACAGCTATTGATTAGAGGAACTCTTACACACTACGTGCCCACCCTTACACACTTCACACACATATACCCAGCGCAGAGCACCTCTTTTTTTCTCCTAATTTATAACCTGAAAGTGTTGGGCTCCGGCTAGCCAACGTTCATCAATCGTGTATTGAAATATTGCTACAATTTAGAAGGCAGTTAAAGGAGTGGTTGAGTTGGTTTCGGTTGGCTTTTGATCACAGACATCGTGATTCATGGCACAGTGCTTTTATCAGATGTACTTTGACCTTCTCCTGATCTTTGGTAGATCATTGTTGTAATCCACTCTAGCATTTCCACGCATGTGTGTTCAGATGGACATATAATTCATCAAGCAAGAATTCGTCATGATTGCTAGAAATGGTTGTTTGCTGGGCCAACCTTCCAAGAGGGTACAATCTGTTCAAACAGATTCTTCCTGGTTCAGCTCGTCCTTGGCTTTGGATTATCCAAAGAACCTTTCCCACAGTTTGTTCCAACTCCAGAGTTCTGTGATTAACACTGAATTAGCAGGACAGCTCCAGCCCAGTGAGGACTTGATAGAACGATCTGAGCCATTGTAGCTTAGTGAAAAGAGCACATGTGTTTTGAACACAGCAAGTCTAGAGTTCAGTCCTTGATTCCACTGTAAAAGGCTCCAGTTTAAATTGATGGAGTGCCCCTGCCAAGGCCTGGTTCACAAATCATGTTAAAGTGTACGTAGTTTGGGCTTTGGGTGATGGATGAGTCTTGCCTTTGGGACTTAAAACTTAGTTTATGGCTTTTTAAGTTATGTGAAGCTAGTCAGTTGTGTCCCAAAGGTTCTTTTTCAGGAGGCAACTGGACTTTCTTGTGGTGCTCCCGGTATCCTCGGGTTCACTCAGGTGACCCTGAGGACACAGAGAAACCTCCAAGTGGCCTCAACAACCCTCTAAAAGGATGCAAATGACCAGCTGTCTGCAAGGAATATAAATCCTTCCATTCCCCTCCATCCAGTCAGAGCTGAAGAAGCTTTTTGGATGAGAAGCGAAACATCTTCAAAAGGAAAAACCAGAAAGTCCAGTTGCCTCCTGAAAAAGCACTTTTGGGGCAACCATGATTTGGAATGACTGAGAATCTCTACAGACTTTTAGCCAGTTGTGATGTTTTCTCCAAATTACAGGGGCAAAAGTCTTCCCTCTCTACATATGTACATGTGATCTGCATTCACTGCTAAACATTTGAGATGTTCTCCCTCAACTAAGGTTCAGAAGTTGAACCTGGTCAACATAGGGAGACAAGAGAGCACATGGAGGCAACTAAGCTAATGTCCGATGCAAAGAATCAGGAATCCATTAGATTGCAGCATAGAAGGTTCATTCAAACCTATACACAGGTATCTAGTCAACTACAATTCAACATTAAATTGGTGCCAGTTAAGGATCAACAGAATTCAGGAGAGGTTGAACTTGAACCACTTGTGGGAATATAACAATTCTAAGTTGATGACACACTTATCTTCGCCCTCAGCTCTGCCTACTCTTCTCATACAGCTCATACAGCTCATAAGGAGAATTCCCCAACTCATTAAGCCTGCCAGGAGACTCATCTGGAGAAGATGTTTCAGATATGGGCGTCTCTCTAATGAGCTATTATTTCATCCCTGCATGAAAAGGCAGTTAGGCAACAGAAGATCTAATGAATGGGTTTGCATGGAAAAAAGAGATTTAGGCATAATCCTCTAATTTGTTATGGAATAGGAAGTCTCTTTGGATCATATTTGACTCTGATGACTTCAAGGAGCCATCCATGTATTTTTATTACTGGTAACAACTTGCCGGCTTGCCATTAGGTTCTTTTGATGTGTTTTTTGAAACTTGCCAGTCCAGCCAAAAGCTTTGGGACTTCCTGGTGGCTTACCTTGCAGCCTAATTTTCTCTCATCAGCCAAGGCTGGCTGAATGCTACCAGCTAGATGAGCAGTGTTTCACCTGGAACGCAACATATGGGAAAGACTAAATGCAATGGAATTCCCTATTCCTGGATAAGAAAATGGAAATTTCCCAAATATTCCAGTACAAGAGCAAATACTAATAATTTCTGTGATATCATGTAAGTGATTAGCATGATCTCCATTAAAGCAAGGCCTGGTTAGAAAGAAGATCAAAGGGAACAATTTTTAAAGAAATTTTTAATATGGCAAAAGTATTTTAAAACCACATTCCACCTGGGAAAACTTTTCCAAAGTGGTCTTCTCCTTTGACACAATTTAATGGAATAACAGAGTTGGAAGGGATCTTGGAGGTCTTCTAGTCCAACCCCTGCTCAAGCAAGAAACCTTATACCATTTCAGACAAGTGGCTGTCCAATCTCTTCTTAAAGACCTCCAGTGTTGGGGCACCCACAACTTCTGGAGGCAAGTCGTTCCACTTATTAATCGTTCTAACTGTCAGGAAATTTATCCTTAGATCTAAGGTTGCTTCTTTCCTTGGTTAGTTTCCACCCATTGCTTCTTGTCCTGCCCTTCGGTGCTTTGGAGAATAGCTGGACTCCCTCTTCTTTGGGGCAGCCCCTGAGATATTGGAACACAGCTATCATGTCACCCCTAGTCCTTCTTTTCATTAAACTAGACATACCCAGTTCCTGCAATTGTTCTTTCTTCCTTTTATCCAGTTGAATGAGAAGTGAAAGAAATCCAGCAGGGGTGGGGCTGCTGGGGGTTTGCAGTGGTTCAGGAGAGCCCCTAGATAAGATTCTGTGCAGTTTGGAGAACCCCCAAATCCCACTCCTGGCTGGCCCCATCCACCCCACCCCTCCCAGGAATCCCCACGCGGCCCATTTTGGATGCAGGTAAGTGCAGGGCGTGCATGGAGGCTTGGGGAGGGCAAAAAACAGGCCTCCCTGAAGTTCAGGAAGGCCAGAAATGGGCCCATTTCCGGCTTCCAGTGAGCCTCCAGAGCCAGGGGAGGCCATTTTCACCCTCCCGGAGGCTCGAGGGAAGCCTCTGGAGCCCGGGGAGGGCAAAAATGCCCTCTCCCCTGCCATGGTGCAGAAGGCCAACTAGGCCACGCCCACCATGGCCACGCCCACCCAGCAACCAGGCAGAGAGCCCTTTGCTAAAATTTTTGAAGCCCACCCCTGAAAAACAGGCCTTGCTTCTCTGTTGCACTTGTAGGGAGTTAGCACCCACCCCTCTCCTAGAAAAATGAAATATTCTAGTAAATATTTAAAAAGACAGAATATTTCCTCTAAAAAGAGTAGAAATCCAGAAGCAGAATCTCACCCCCACCTTTGTTAATGGGTGGGCCATTAAGGCCTGGGCCAGAATACTTTACATAAGAAAGGTCTCTAGGTAAAGCTATAGCAATTGCCAAAAGCCCTTTTAAGGGCATAAATCATCCAGCAAGGGTCAACCAAGCCTGGAACTCAGGACAGCCTACAGAGTTGCCCTCATGGGAGTCTGACAACCAATTAGAATACAAGCTCCAATTCAAATCCCAGCAGAGGGTATAAAACCCAGGCACTCTCAGCACCTTGGCCCTTTTTTTTCTTGATCTCATGGTGAAGTATGTGATCATTTTTCTCTGGAGCTCCAGACCATGTGGTCCTGTTCACCATTAAACTTTCCAAGCAGCCTCCATGTTTCCAGTGTCTTTTTCCCCACTTGGAACTGAACCCAGAAGGATATTTCTTTCAACACACTCTTGTTTGCCTTGGGGATTGAGGGTGTAGAGATTGAAGGGAAATTGTGATTTGGAACACGCATGGATCTGCTCCAAAATATAATTTGCCCTTTGAATTGGGATCTCTGCATGACTATATGAGTTCCTCGGAAGGAGTTTCAGCAGACGACTTCCTGCTACTTGATCCCTTTGCTTGGGCAAGCCAGAGATCCTTAGTGCACATGCAAAGTGCGTGCTTTGTGGCTTAGCCATGTTTCTTTCCTTCTTCATTTTGGTTTACTGTTGCTCACGTTGTCTTTTCTGCAGGCCAGGTGGTGACGCTGCAGCTTGGATGTTCAGAGCCCTATGGTGCTTTGTTCAAGATTACACCAGCCACCACGGAAAATGTGGTCAACATTCAGAAGTGCTTCCTGTTAAATGGCACCAAAGAAAGTCGTGTGGAGCCACAAGGGGTCTTTCCTGACATGAAAGATTTCAAGGTGAGACAACAATGCTCAGCAGCTGGAAAAGAAAAGGAAGTCCAAGACTTCAAGCTGGACTTGGATCTGGAAAGTTGCCTGGTTGATCTTTGGAAAGAATAGAATAGGATAACAGAGTTGGAAGGGACCTTGGAGGTCTTCTAGTCCAACCCCCTGCTTAGGTAGGAAACCCTGTACCATTTTAGACAAATGGTTAAGCAATCTCTTCTTAAAAATTTCCAGTGTTGGAGCAGTTACAATTTTTGGAGGCAAGTTGTTCCACTGATTAATTGTTCTAACTGTCTGGAAATTTCTCCTTAGTTCTAACATTGTTTCTCTCCTTGATTAGTTTCCACCCATTGCTTCTTGTCCTGCCCTCGGGTGCTTTGGAGAATAGCTTTGCTCCCTCTTCTTTGTGGCAGCCCCTGAGATACTGGAAGACTGCTATCATGTTTCCCTAGTCCTTCTTTTCATCAGACTAGACATACCAAATTCCCGCAACTGTTCTTCATATGTTTTAGCCTCCAGTCCCCCAATCATCTTTGTTGCTCTTCTCTGCACTCTTTCTAGAGTCTAAACAGCTGCTATCTCTCGGTTTGTGAAGTAGGCCACAGTATAGGGAGCCTTCAACTTACGACAGTTCATTTAAGCAGAGGTGGTATTCAGCAGGTTTTGACCAGTTCTGGGGAACCGGTAGCAGAAATTTTGAGTAGTTCGGAGAACCAGTGGCACCGCCCCGATCTATTCTCTGTCTCCCGAGTCCCAGCTGAGAGGCTGGGTCTTCTTTTGTTGCCCTGCACAGGAGAATGGAGCTGGAAAGCAGGTTAGTGAGGTGGGGAGGGAATGGTAAACTTGCAGTAACCTTCCCCTGCCATGCCCACCAAGCCACACCCACCAAACCATGCCCACAGAACCGGTAGTTAAATATTTTGAATCCCACCACTGCCAAGGTTACAACAGCACTTTTTTTAGTGGTGTTGTAACTTTGAATGGTCACTAAACAAGGTAAGTGAAGGACTACCTACTTATGTCCACTTTTTCACACTTATGACCATTGCAGTATCCCCATGGTCATGTGATTTACCTTTGGATGCTTTGCAACTGGTTCATATTTATGACGGTTGCAGTGTCCCCTGGCCATGCAAGTGTGACCATCTTTGGCGACCTTCTGACAAGCAAAGTCAATGGGGAAGCCAGGTTCACTTAACAACGGGGTTACTACTTCAACAACTGCAGTGATCCATTTAACAAATGTGGCAAGAAAAGTTGTAAAATGGGACAAAGCTCTCTTTAAAAACGTCTCCCTTGGCAACATAAATTCTCAGCTCAATTGTGGTTATAAGTCAAGGACTACCTGTATCTGGGTTATCACATCATACTAAGCCATAACTTGTGGTTATTTTAACCATTGAGACAGGCAAATGGTCTCCATGTTCTCCAACTTTCCTATGCTGTGAGAGCCCAACCATTCAGTGGTGGGATTCAAAACATTTTTACTATCAGTTCTGTGCGCATGGCTTGGTGGGCATGGCATGGATTGGTAGGCGTGGCTTGGTGGGCATGGCAGGGGAAGGTTACTGCAAAATCCCCATTCCCTCCCTACCCCGCTAACCTGCTTTCCAGCTCCGTTCTCCTGTGCAGGGCAACAAAAGTCAGAGGTAGGATTTGCTGGTTCTCCAAACTACTCAGTACCGGTTCTCCAGAACTGGTCAGAACCTGCTAAATACCACCTCTGGGACCAGCCCATGGTGTCTCTGCCAGTGAAAAGGGAGCTCTGGAGGGCCGGGTGTAGCCCTCCCGAGCTCTGTTTTCACTAGCAGAGGGTTGTGGGAGGCTGTCGGCCCCAAAAATGGACATTGGGAGCCCATTTTCACTGGCAGAGTGCTCAGGCCACCACACGTACTCCCAACACGAGTGACATCAAGCTGGCCATGTCCACTCTGGCCACTCACACCCCCAACGTTAAACACAACTCTGATACGCCCCTCAATAAAATCAAGTTTGACACCCCTGATTTAGGCAATAAACAACCCACACCAGCCATTTAAGTAGGGTGTGTATTTTTTTCTAACGTTGGAGGTCTTCTCCATGCAAAGCAGATCTTCAGCCTTTCTCCAGCTCACCTGCTTTTGGAGACCAGTTCATCTTTGATGGCTCTGAGAATTACTGCACCTTCAGCGCACCCTGGTTCTTTCAACAGACCATGGGAAACACTAATATCCCAGCCCTCGTCTCTTTCATTACGCCTGAGAAAGCTGTTCCAATTGAGAAACAGCCCATGGACAGATCACATACAGCCAGCTCCGCCTGCCCTTTGCCTTAGTGAGTCAGCCACTTCCTTCTGTGGCAAAGCCGCTCTTCCCCCATGCCAAGTTCCTAATAAAATTGCAAGGCAGGTTTCAGCCAGATGCTGTTGTCTTGACAGTAATGAAATCTCTTTCCTGCAATGGCTGCTCGAAGTGGCATTTGTCACACACATCGGATGGCAAGCTGTTATTTGACCTATGCCAAAACGCTGTCTGGTAGAGCACGAGGCTGCAGATGTGGGCAAGAAACTTCGCAGTGTTGTTTTGCTAGTTTGCAAATGAAGGACTCAAAATCCTCCTTGCCTTCAAAGACCCCCCTCACCCATTTGAATCATGGCAGCCTGTCTTTCTGATAAAGATAAAGGCAAAAGTTTCCCGTCTGACTCTAGGAGGCGGTGCTCCAGAGGTGGCATTCAGCAGGTTCTGACCAGTTCTGGAGAACCAGTAGCGGACATTTTGAGGAGTTTGGAGAACCAGCAAATCCCACCTCTGACCAGCCCCACCCCCATCTATTCTCTGCCTCCCACTGAGTCCCAGTTGATTGGCTGGGTCTTCTTTGGTTGCCCTGCACAGGAGAACGGAGCTGGAAAACAGGTTAGTGGGGTGGGGAGGGAATGGGGATTTTGCAGTATCCTTTCCCTGCCACCCCCACCAAGCCACGGCCACCAAGTCATGCCATGCCCACCAAGTCACACCACACCCACCAAGCCATGCCCACAGAACTGGTAGTAAAAAAATTTGAATAATGCCACTGGTTCTCATCTCTGTTTCTTAACTGAGAGAACGAGTGATGTCTAAAGATGCTTCCATGGTCATGTGGCCAGCATGATTATATTACACCAAGGTACATGGAATATTGTTACCTTCCCACCAAAGTAGGACTTTAGAACATAGAATCGTCAGGTTGGAAGGGACTTTGGAGGTCTTCTAGTCCAACCCCCTGTTCAGGCAGGAAACTACCATTTCAGCCTAATGGCTGCCAATCTCTTCTTAAAAACCTCTAGTGCTGGAGCACCCACAATTTACACAGGCAAGCCATCCCATTGATTAATTGTTCTCACTGTCAGGAACTTGCTCCCTTGTTCTACTATTGCAATTACCATTCTATTATTATTCTGCTGTTCTAGTTCTATTTACTACTATAAGCCTCATTTACAAAGCCACAGGGGCCAACCTTGTCTCACACCCAAGAAAAATTAGTCCTTTGACGGAAGCAGTTCCCGGTCTACAGGAACCTACCTATTTATCTACTCACATTTGCATGTTTTTGAACTGCTAGGTTGGTAGGAGCTGGGGAAAGTAATGGGAGCTCACCCCATCAAGCAGGGTCCAGTTATCAAACCCAAGTTCAGCGTCTTTAACCACAGATAGAGCTGCCTTAGAAGCTGGATTTCTTGGCTACTTGGGATGTTGGCTATTTGGCTGGAAGCTTGACTGTCACCGGTAGTAAACCCAAGAACCCATCAGAGATGGAGTACCTCTTTGACATGTCCAAGGTGTGTTGTGGGTTCCTTGTGACCTGCTCCCAACTTGGTTTCCCTTTAGATGAGAAAGCATTCAGGATAATGTTGATAACCTGCATTCCACCTACAAATGAAGTTGGGGGGGAAGGAACAGTAATTCAGTACGAGAGCTCCTGTTTCCTGTGTTGAGGTGCCAAATTCAACACCTGGTATCACTAGCGGTCATTACTTCTGTATGGATTAAATCAGCCATGAGAAGTTCTTCTTCCAGAAAATTGAAATGCCAATTGAAAAAGACAGCTAGGAGTGTGTGACTCCTGTTGGCTGAAAGACCACCCGGGTTTCTCTATGTAGCATGCCAAGGCTACACTCCAAAGGAAGACGAAGACAGAGGAGAAGCCGGAGGATTTAAAATATAAATTCAGCTCCCCAAACCTCTGCAAAGATGATTCCCATTGTTTTTTAAAGCCATTCTCCAAACTCTTAACAAAGCAGGGGAAGAGTGAAACATTGGGCTCTGGATATATTACCTTAAGCAATCATGTGGCTTTAGTTTACCATGATGTTTTAGCCTAGCTATATTGTGGTTGGCAAGCCATGAAGTCTTGTGCAGTAACTTGAGTGACCTTAGCCAATTGTGGGGTTTTTTCCCCAGTATATTAGAATTAGAATAGAATAGAGCTGGAAGGGAGCTTGGAGGTCTTCTAGTCCAGCCCCCTGGACTAGACCAGGGGTGGGATTCTACCAGTTCAGACCAGTTCTATAGAACTGGTTGTTATGATTCTGTGCAGTTCGGAGAACTGGCAAATCACGCCACTGGCTGGCCCCTCCCCTCCTGTCGGATTTCTGCTTTCTAGCTAATCTAAATCACTGTTGTACTGCTTTGCCTTCTCCCAGGAGGCTTCCCTGAGGCCCAGTCAGGGGTGGTATTCAGGGGGTTGGGGGGTGGGGAGAAGTGGCCTGAGAGCAGAGCCGAACCTTCCTTAGGACTGAAGCTTCTATTTTTCAGTGCAGACTCAGGCAGCAGATTGCAGAAAGGTAGATCTCTGAGTGAATCTGTGATTCTGCAAGCAACTCAATCTGCTTTGTCTGATGTTGAGTAAAAGTTGCTCTCTCTCTCTCTCTCTCTCTCTCTCTATATATATATATATATATACACAATATTTACATAAATATTTACAATATTTATGTACAAGCCACACCCACTCAGTCACATGACCACCAAGTCACCCCCCCAGTCAGCAAGCCACATCCACCCAGTCACATCACCCAGAAATGATGCCCACACCAATTTGCCATCTATACAATCTCAGACAAGTGACTGTTCAGTCCAGCCAGTGATGGAGCCACATTTCTAGAGACAAGCTGTTCCACTTGTCCTCACTGTTGTTCCAATTTGACCCTCCTGCCCTCCGGTGCTTTGGAGAATAATTTGTGTGGCAGCCCCTCAAATATTAGAGTACTGCTATCATGTCACCCCTAATTCTTCTTTTCTTTAGACTGGCCAGACCCAAAACCTACAGCCATATACAGTACAATATACAATATACATACATACATACATACATACACACACACACACACACACACACACAGAGACAAACATATACACACACAGACAAATACAGTGACAAAAACCAGGGTTGGTGTAGTATGAAATCCCAATCAAAAAGCTTGACTGGAACAATGCAGTTTGAGGGGGTCCTCAATGCTCTCAAACTTGGTTGTTTTCTTGCAGACGTTTCATTACCCGAACTAGGTAACATCATCGCTGCTAGTTTGGGTAATGAAACGTCTGCAAGAAAACAACCAAGTTCAGAGAGCACCGAAAACCCCTCATTTCAACCCTGAGCTACAAAGGTTCTCCTTTATTGGTACAATGCAGTTTCCCCTGTGTCTCTTTCAAAGGCCTTGGTGGTGCAGGCTGTTAAACGCCTAGCACTTAGTTCCAGCTGCCTGCAATTAGTGCAGGCTCGAATCCCACCAGGCTCAAGTTTGACTCAGCCTTCCATCCTCCTGGGGTAGGTAAAGTGAGGACCCAAGACTGTTGGGGGCAATAAGCTGACTTTGTAAAAATGCTGCTTGGGGGGCCCAAAAAGCCCTAGTAATAAGCAGGCATATACAAGGGAATGAAGGCTATTGCTGAGCACATTGGATTGTGCTCCAAAAATTGTAAGACGCCCTGAGTCTCCGGAGAAGGGCGGCATATAAATATGAATTTTTTAAAAAAAGGCTCCTCTCTGTTGTTCCTCCAGTTTGTAAGAGAAGAATACTTCAAAGGCATATACACCGCTGTGTGGCAGAGCATAACCAACTGGGGCAAGAAGAAGAATATCTATACGATGTGGGTGACCAACGCCAGCTGTGGAGTCACCCCGGTGCATTACGAGATGAAGGGTTACAACAACTTGCTGGGATCCCACTACGACAAGTATGAAATCAATTACAGCGATTTCTCCAACAGCTTCCCGGCTTCCATCTTTGTCCTGAAATCAAATGGTGAGTCAGAAGGATTCCTCTCCTGTCTGGGTTCCAAAATATTTGGGGAGACGGCCCTGGAGCTTTTGCCCATTGTGTGCAGTGTGACTACCGTGGTTGCAAACTTCACAACTCTGCAGGGATCAGAACAGTGGTGGGATTCAGCTTTCTTTAACCACTGGTTCTGTGGTGTGGCTTGGTGGGCATGCTTTGCACGCGCAGAGGGTTTCATACTGACCTTCTCCTGCAATCCTGCACTCTCCCTGTGTGTTCAACAGCTGATTGCCACACAAAGCAGCTGAGCTTCAAAACCAGGAAATAATGGTCAGTATAGAGCCTGGGCAGGAAGGAGGGCCCAGCAGCTGATCATCGGAGTGAACTGGTTCGCTCACAGATGATCCTTGGAGCTACTGGTTCAGCTGAACTGGGCCGAACCGGTAGAATATTACCCCTGGATCAGAATCATGTGTCATCACACCCAAGCAGACCCTCTTCTGAGAGAGAAAAACTGAAGCTAAAGGATAAACTCTCAAGTTACTGGTAAATCTCCATGTTGGGTTGGATAGCAACCAGGTGGTTCTATTACACAGAATGAACTGAAAGATTGAGAACAAAAGGGTAGAGCAGGGGTGTCGAACTCAAGGCCTGGGGACCGGATCCAGCCTGTTGGGTGCTTAGATCTGTCCTGAAAACAGCAAAGGACTGGCCCACAGTGCTTCTGCCAATGAAAATGGAACTGGGGAGGGGTGCCTATGAAAACAGGCTCCCGAGCTCCGTTTTCACTGGCAGAGGATTTACAGGAAGCTGTCGCAGCCGAAAACAGAGCTCGAGAGCCCGTTTTCACTGGCAGAGCACTTGGGCTCACGCAGGCATCCCCGACATGAGTGACGTCAAGTTGGCTACACCAGGGGTGGGATTCTACCAGTTCGCACCTATTCTCTAGAACTGGTTGTTAACATTCTAAGCAGTTCAGAGAACCGGTTGTTAGAATTACTAGCCTAATCCTGTAAGGAAGGCAGGAAGGAAACATTCTGGTGTTGCTTACAGAAACTGCCTCTCCGTTAACCCTTCTTACATTCTTGGCAGGACTAGACTTCCTGTCTCAGGAACTTCTCTGGAGTTTTTTTCCCCCTCCTTTGCTGGTACTTTGCTTGTGTGGAGTGACCATTCAAAGTTACAATGGCACTGAAAAAAGTGACTTATGACCGTTTTTCACACTTACGACTGTTGTAGCATCCCCACAGTCTTGATAGGCCAGGCGAGGAGATGCGTGCCTCGATGTGAGTGATGTTGAGTTGGCCACACCCACCCAGTCACATGATCACCAAGCCATGTCCACCCAGTCACATGCCCACCAAGCCATGCCCACCAACTAAGCCATGCCCACAGAACCGTTGTTAAAAAATTTGAATCCCACCCCTGGGCTACACCCACCCTGGCCATGCCCACTTGGCCTGCCCCCCACCAGGTCAAACACAACCCTGATGCATCCCTCAGTGAAATCTAGTTTGACACCGCTGGTGTAGAGGGAACGGCATTGATGAATAGAAGAAAGAGCAGCTACCAAGGCAATTGTCAACAAGAGGGATCCAAATTCAGAAGTGTAACATGCATAGTTCATATAAAGATAAAAGATGGAACACATTCAGATGTGCAAAGGTCCGTTACTACAGCCTTATAATAAAAAGTAACACTAACCTCCATGGCCTTGGTTTCCTTGTTTGGTTTACCTTAAACAACTGACATATGGAGGGGTTTTGTTCACATGTGATACAAAGCTATAATATGTTATGTGTGCTTTTATGTCATGTTTGAGACAAGCTCTTGTGGTTTCTGTTGTCTGGTTTTACACCCACTAATGGCTTAGTCAACTATGTTTGAAGTCTTCAAGCAGAAGCCTGATAGTTATCTGCCCAAAATCCTATCATGGAACCTGCATTGCACAGGGCAGGGATTAGACTCGATGATCTCTGAGCCCATTCCAATTCTATTCTATAATTCCATCACACAAACCCATCTGTAGTCTAACCTTGCATAAGGTAGCCTGGCTTGTTATTATTTTTTTAATGCCTCTGCCAGAATATATGAGCCATGTGAGATATTAAATACAGGTAGTCCTCGACTTACGACCATAATTGAGCCCAAGATTTCTGTTGCAAAGCAAGACAGTTGTTAAGTGAATTTTGTCCTGTTTTACGACTTTTCTTGCCACAGTTAAGTGAATCACTGCAATTGTTAATTTAGTCACATGGTTGTTAAGCGAATCTGGCATCCCCATTGACTTTGGTTGTTCGAAGGTGATCACATGACCCTCTGAATTTTGATCACGTGACCATGGAGATACTGCAATGGTCATAAGTGTGAAAAATGGTTATAGGTCACTCTTTTCAGTTGTATTTGAACGGTCACTAAATGAACTTTTGTGAGTGCACAGTAGAATTAGCAAGAACACCCTGCAGGAATTGCTCGGTTTTTGGAAATGCTTTTCATTCCAAAGATTGTTATGGTTGTTGGTTGTAAAGTTGTGTCTGACCCATTGCGGCCCATGGACAACGTTTCTTCAGGCCTTCCTGTCCTCTACCATCCTCCAGAGTCCATTTAGGCTCACACCGACTGCTTCCATGACTCCATCCAGCCACCTCCTTCTCTGCCATCCTCTTCTTCTTCTTTTGCCCTCAATCATTCCCAGGATTAGGCTCTTTTCCAGTGAGTCCTTCCTTCTCATTAGGTGGCCAAAGTATTTGAGTTTCAACTTCAGGATCTGGCCTTCTAAAGAGCAGTCAGAATTGATCTCCTCTAGGACTGACTGGTTGGATCGCCTTGCAGTCCAAGGGACTTGCAGGAGTCTTCTCCAGCACCAGAGTTCAAAGGCCTCAATTCCAAGGATAGAGAATCACTATACAGCAGAGGTCTCCAAACTTGGCAACTTTAAGACTTGTGGACTTCAACTCCCAGGATTCTATGCTGGCTGCAGAATCCTGGGAGTTGAAGTCCACAAGTTTTAAAGTTGCCAAGTTTGGGAACCGGTGCTAAAGAGTGTCTATATAGCCTTGACTCTTGCAAAAATATACAATGGCTTGAGGTGAGGTAAAATGCTAAGTGCAGAGGCACTTCTAATCCAACCTGTTGCCTCAACCAACCTGAGATGATGATGATATTTCCACATGGCCTAATTAGCATTGTCTCTCAACCTTGGGAACTCTAAGAAGTGTGGACTTCATCAGAGTATCCTAGTTGAAGAATTCTGGGAATTGAAGTCCACACACCTTCGAGCAGCCAAGGTTGAGAAACACTGGCCCAGTGGTTCTTAACCTGGGCGATATCACCCCCCAGGGGGCAATTTTGTTTTTCAGGGGGGCAATGGAACGAAAAGGGGCAACGTGGGGGTGAAGGAATGGAAGGGGGGGTGATGGAATGAGATATATTGGGGGAGATATATATATATTGGTAGATAGGTAGGTAGGTAGGTAGACAAAAAGACAGACAGGTAGATAGATAGATAGATAGGCAGGAAGGCAGGCAGGCAAACAGACAGTTTGTTTGAATGGACGGACGGACCAACGGATGGACAGACAGAAAGAATGCGAGAGCGGCAGCACTTTGGGAAAGCGGTGGCAGCGGCTTTTCCCAACATGCTGCCGCATTCGAGGTGCCGGTTCAGGTGCGGTACAACAGTCAATGGGGTGAGCCTGCAGGGCCGGCACCTCGAACGCCCCCCTGCTGCCTGTTAGCGTCCCCAAGGGGGCCAGCAGAGGGGTGCTAAGAGGTGACAGGGGGGGCGTTCGAGGTGCCAGCCGGCCCTGCAGGTTCACCCATTGACTAGCACTGCTCCAGAGCTGGCGCCTCCAATGTGGAAGCAGTGGCTGTGTTCGACTCATCACCCCCTTGCCGCATCTTAGCGCCCCTCTGCTGGCCCCCTTGGGGATGCTAAGAGGTGGCAGAGGGCGTTCAAGGCACCGGCCCTGCAATCTCACCCATTGACTGTAGCACCGCCCGAGCCGGGCCAAAATGGGTGAAACTGCAGGGCGGCCAGCGCCTCGTGCCCCTCTGCCTCTTAGCGCCCTATGCTGGCCCCCTTGGCCTTGGGGATGCTAAGAGGTGGCAGGGGATGGCGCGTCAATGCAGCCACAGTGGCACATACGCCACCACTTCCACATTGGGCTCGGAGCGTTACTACAGTCAGTGGGTGAACCTGCAGGGCCAGTGCCTTGAACGCCCCTCTACCAGCCTTGGGGACGCTAAGACGCTGGGGAGGGGGCAATGACAACTTCCTCAATGGCTCAAGGGGGCGATTCTTTCAAAAAGGTTAAGAACCACTGCACTGGCCTATAGCGAACTCCTTTTGAGTCTTTTTCTTCAAAAAGATAAGCAGTGGACATTTTTTTCCCAGCTTTGTGGGCTTACTTATTTGGTCAGTTTCTGGGGTGGCTAGTATGCCGTACCTCCAATAGCTCAAACTTCTCTATCATCTGCCTGTTTATTTGTTTCTTTATTCATCCCTGACATTTCTGTGCCACTCCACTGGAAAAGAGCTGTGAACAGTCATAGAGCAAAAATAAGGATTGAGAATAACAGAACAAAAGGAAAACAATGGAAATCATATTGAAGGAACCCAACAAATGCAGATCCCGAATTTAATATCTCCCCAAATATTCTGTCCCGCTTCTCTGCGAAAATGGTTTCATCGGAGAAATGGTGATTCCTATAAATGGGGTCAGGCTATTTTATAGGGTGTCAACTCATTAAATATTTCTATGGTCTTTTTAGAGTTGCCAACAGAAAGGGAGGGGGGAGCAGTGGGCAGCTTGCATTCCATAAATTTTTTCAAAGATAGTTTCTAGGTGACCGAAGTTTCTGCCATGCAAAATTCTAACTGGAGAGCATAATTGATGACTCCTGGCTATGGATGTGTCCCATTGGAGAATATGAATTATGATACACCCAGAGGTGGGGGGAAAACCAGGGTCAAGGGTGACAATGTCTCAGAGTTGGCTACACCCAGGCAGTGCCAACATGTTTACTCCTAATAAATCTTCTTTAAGTTTTGGAAGTTCGGCTCGAGACTTGTGATTTAAATGGGGCTAAGTGCCGGAGCCCTGACATAGGGGGTGTTATGTATGCAGGTTTGAAATCATTGGTTAAGTTTGAATTGTTCTTGTAAAGTGTTGGAAATGATTGGTTTAGAAAGTGCGGGAAAACCCTGCACTCTGATTGGCTGTCAGCTGCGGCTGCCAGCTATAAGTAGCAGCCACAGCAAAGCCAGTTGGGTCCGTTCTGAGCTGTAGTCACTAATAAACTAAAGAGCTTGAAGCACTCCGCGTCTGTCTCTTCATGCAAACTTAACACTGGCGATGAAGGTGGGATTCCCCTGAAGAGAAGGCAATGCGGAACAGAAGAAGAGCGAGATGGCTGCACTGAACACCCCCCCAGCCCCGTTCGATCCGACAGCAGAAGACTGGGAGTCGTATGCAGATCGTTTCCAAATGTATTTGGAGGGAAACGATCTTGCCGCCATTTCGAGCAGTGGAAGGGCGGTCTTCCTTACGCACTCTGGTCCGGCAGTTTTCAAGATAGTGAAGGCCCTGGGAGCAACAGCGACGGAAGGTAATGGCTTGGCCTGATCTGGAAAGGCTGTTAAGAGCCCATTACGCGCTACAAGTATCGTGCCTCATTAAGAACCACGAGTTTTACCGTCACGATCAGGGGAAAACGAAAGCATAAATGACTTTGTGGCAAGTTTAAGAGACATTGGGGGTGCATGCAAATTCAACAGTTTAGAGGAGGCCATGCGCGATTGTTTTGTTTTAGGGCTTAAAGACAAGGTGCTGCAGAGCAAATTATTAATGAAACCTAAGATCACGCTGAAAGAAGCAATAGAAGAAGCCTCTTCAGCAGAAGCTACCAAGTCCTCAGCAGCAGCCATGAAAAAGATTAACAAGACCACAAGCCATCCTGATGTGGAAAAGTCCACAACAACTCATTGTGAGCAAATAGATTCTGAGTCAGACTGTAGTGAGGTGGAGGAAGGAATTTACAGACTCAGAATGGAGCGGAAAAAAAGACCTGGGAAGAAAGAGGCAAGATTTCTACTGCAGAGGTTGTGGGGAAGCCATCCCTGCACTGAATGTTTTAGACACCATTTGCTTCCGTTGTGATAAAGAGGACACCTAGCAAGAGTCTCCAAATCATCCAGAACTCCACCCAACAGAAGGAAGTTTGCTGCAAAAAGACAAGAATTCAAGCCTAACAACCTCAGTGAGAAAGCGGGCAGCACAGAAGCAAATGGGAAGAATGAAACTCATCAAACAGTAACTATTGGTCATTCTTCCCCATTAAAGAGCAGAAAGGTGCATGTCAAGGTACTTATTGAAGGAAGGCCTTGCCAAATGGAAGTGGACTCAGGCTCATACCTTTCTATGGTGTCATGGGACACTATTCACAGACTACTTCCTAACATCCAAAAGAATCACTTCAAGAAGCAAGCATTGACTCTTAAAGACTACCAAGGGAACAAGATTCCAGTAGTTGGAACAAGAGAATTCAACGTGAAATTCAAGGGCCACACCAAGCACCTACCACTGACCATCGTGGACAAGGATCGTCCAAGTCTGCTGGGCCTTGAATGATTCAACCCGCTGGGCATCGAAGTGACTGGCATCAATCACGTGAGCAACACTGAATGGGAAGAGGCCTTGAAGTCTGAGTTTCCAGAGGTCTTCAGCGATGGATTAGGCAAGTACTTGGGGACCCCCATATCCTTTAACATAGATCCCAAGGTACAACCAATCCGTTTAAAACTCAGAAGGGTTCCATTTGCATTAAAGGAAAAAATTGATGCACAATTAGATAAACTAATAGCCCAAGGGGTTTTAGAGCCCACTGACCACTCCAGATGGGAGACACCCATAGTCACACCAGTCAAGGCTGATGGGTCTGTAAGAATCTGTGGAGACTACAAGGGGACATTGAACCATGCGCTACAACAGAGCGCATATCCAGTTCCAGTAGTGCATCATTTATTACATTCTTTTTTTTTTTAAACAAATTTTATTCAATTTTTAACAATTTTTTAAAACAGCTCTTTTCAGTAGACAGCATGTTCCCGGGTCGTCACTTTTACATGCAAATATGACAGTAGGTCTATATTCATTTTAAGCATTTAACTTCACTTCTATTCCATTTTAACAGACAAAGGGTCAAAGAAATTAATCCTAATCTCAAATCTTAATCTCAATCTGTATAACCCCCCAGTTCATTTCAAATTAATTGCAAACATATATATATATTTTAAAAACATCATTTATAAATCTTACAAATAACAATATATTTGCCCATCATATTAAAGATAAAGTTCATTCATGTCTATCCTTTAATTATCTTCACATTGTTAATACTCTTTTATCATTTACAGAATTCTTTTGTCCGTCAGATTTGCCCTTTCATCACATATTCTCTCCATAATTCTAAATCGTAAATTTTAACACTAAAAGAATGAGAAAAAAACCCTAGACTTGCCCCCCTTTTACTACTTTGAAAGTGACACCTCAGTGGTTAATATAGTAGCATAGTCATAATCATTCCCTTTAAAACGAAAGATAGAGAAAAAGAAAAGAAAAAGGAGAAAAGAAAAGTTCCCTTACAATATATCTCTAATCGATCGGGTTCTGCAATACATATCCCCTAAGATTTATTTATGGTTCTAAGATAATAATAAAAATAACTAATCTTGGTTATTGACAAATCTCATTTTTAGGCATTTTCTAAAATCATTTCAATTAATTCAATTTATCTAATCATCATTTACCTTTCTTTTGTAAATAAGAAATAAAAATGTGACCTTTTACCAGTAAAATTGTCAGTAACCCTATTGTTTTACACTTTTATAATTACAATATATTCTTATTACCATTTCTTCATGCAGAACCCCTTTTTAATACATTAGCCATTATCTCTATGCAAGCAAGTTTCTTTCTTCATTATGTAATTCCTGTCTCTCTATCTTTTGTTCTTGTTTCTTGTTCCTTCTCCTCTTTTTTCCTTATCCCCTTCTCTATCCAGTTTGAATCCCTCTCTCTCCTTACCTTTCTGCTCTCTATCCTTCTGGACCTTTCTAACATGCCTAATTTCATAAATGTTCCCCTTTTAATTACCTTCTTAAGTTTCATTTTTTGACCATCCTCCTTTCCTTTTATTTGTATTAATCTTTGTGATAGTTGTCTTCTTAAAATGGCTTTCGCTTGTGCTGGCTCCTTCTCCTCCCTTTTATCCTGCTCTCCCCTTCTCTATCCAGTTTGAATCTCTCTCTCTTTACCTTTCTGTTCCTTTCCTTCTGAACCTTTCTAACATGCTTAATTTCATAAATGTTCCCCTTTTTAGATACTTTCTTAGGTTCCGGTTTTTTAGCCACCCTTCCTTTCCCTTTTATTTGTATTGATCTTTGTATTAATTGTCTTTTTAAGATGGCTTTCTCTTGTGCTGGCTCCTCCCTTTCCAAGGCTCCTTCTTCTTTATTCAGCATTTGAATGCCCATGTTTTCTGCAACAAGCCAAGTTAGTTCAGACACTTCCTGTAGCAGTTATTTCATACTTTTAAACTCCATTTTTAATTCTTTGGATGGCCACCAGAATTTTTATTTTCCTTATTTCTTCTTCTTTAAATTTTCTATGATCCTAACCCAGGTCCAGAGTCTATATCAATATCACCAATTAGTCCGGTAGTCCGTCTTTGTGTATTCAAGCTTTCACTTTCTATGAGTCTTGCGTCTCTTTAAAATGTAACAACAATTTATTACATTCTCTTGGAGGGGGCACAGTTTTTGCCAAATTGGACCTGGCACAGGCATATCAACAGTTAACTTGATGATGCCACTGCAGAAGCCCAAACCATTGTGACCCATAGAGGTGTTTTCAAATGCAAAAGGTTGCAATTTGGAGTAAGTAGCACCTGGCATCTTCAAAGCCTTATGGAAAGAATGTTACAAGGGTTGCCAGGGGTGGTGCCCTATTTTGATGATGTTTTAATTTCTGCTGAAAATGACACTGTTACAAGAGAGACTCAGAGAAGTCTTGATCAGATTCAAAAGCGGGTTAAAAGTCAAAGAAGAAAAATGCACACTTAGAACAGATAAAGTGGAATTCTTGGGTTACATGATCGATAAACATGGCATCCACCCCACAGAGGCCAAACTTCAGGCAATCAAAAAAGCCCCCAGGCCAAAATGCAAAACAGATTTACAAGCATTCTTGGGACTCATTAACTTCTATCATATGTTTCTACCTCAGAAGGCAACTATTGCAGAACCCCTACATAGGTTGCTAGACAAGAAATCTACATGGGTCTAGGGCAGGAAGGAACAAGCTGCATTTAACAATATCAAGAGACAGATCACATCTGATTCTGTACTGATATAGTTCTCTGAGAACTTGCCTGTTAATCTGACTTGTGATGCCTCCCCTTTTGGAGTAGGGGAGGTGTTGAGCCACAGGCTTCCCAGTGGGAGGGAAGCCCCTATTGCATTTTACTCTCGCACCTTGACTAAAGCAGAGAGAACTACAGCCAACTGGACAAGGAAGCCTTGGCAATTGTAGCAGCTGTCAAGAAATTCCATGAGTATCTATATGGGAGAACATTTACTGTTGTCACAGATCACAAACCTCTTTTAGGCATTGTGGCAGGGGACAAACCAACGCCCACGATCCAGTCACCAAGAATGCTGAGATGGACCGAATTTCTTGCTTATTCATACAAATTTCTTGCTTATTCATACAAACTGATCCACAGACCTGGTAAAGACATTGGGCATGCAGATGCTTTGAGTCGCTGCCCACTTCCTTCACACATTGAGGACCCTGTTCCTGAGACTCACACCTTTTTTCTAGAAACTGTTGCCAAGCTTCCAGTACATGCTGCTGAAATTGCCAGAGAGACTGCCAAAGACACCTGATTGGCTCCTGTTATAGGCTGGATTAAGAAAGGCTGGCCTCTTCAAGATCTAGCTCACCTGGCTCAACCTTTTAAGTCCAGGCAAACTGAATTATCTGTATTAAGAGGATGTATTTTGTGGGGTAACAGGGTGGTTATTCCTGCAAAACTGCAAAAAGAGGTTTTGGAAATGTTACATGAGGGTCATCCGGGAATTGTCAGAATGAAGGGATTGGCCAGGAGTTATGTATGGTGGCCAGGTATTGACAAAATGGTTGAAAACTGGGTTGCATCTTGTCCCAACTGTCAGGTAGTCAGGCCTGCCCCACCTCTCCCCCCACAGGAATGGGAATGTCCTAGGGGCCCATGGTCCAGGATTCACATTGATTTTGCTGGCCCTACCAGAGGGCACACCTTCCTTATTATAGTAGATGCATATTCCAAATGGCTAGAGGTTATCCCTATGGCATCCACCACAACTGAAGCTGTCATCAAACAGCTTAAAAAGCTTTTTTTAACTCACGGGTTACCTGATGTACTTGTTTCTGACAATGGTCCTCAATTTACATCCAACCTTTTGAATCATATCTAGCACAGCAGGGTATCAGACATGCCCTGACAGCCCCTGGGCATCCTTCGGTTAACGGCCGGGCTGAACGTATGGTACGATTTACCAAGGAAAAACTTCAGCAATTGGGTCCTGGGGACATCACTGAGAAAGTTGAAAAACTTCTCAGTGTCCAGCATATCACTCCCAACCCCTCAACTAATTTAACCCCAGCTGAATTGTTGATGGGTAGGAAACTCAGGTCTCCCCTTGATCGCCTTCATCCCACTTACGCACCCAACGCACCACTAGATTCCACTAGCAAAATTCGCACATTCACTGTGGGTGATTCTGTTTATGCTAAGAACCTTGTGGGTGAACCATTATGGATTCCTGCTGAGATAACCCAAATCACAGGCCCCAGGTCTTACAGGGTACAAACAGAGGATGGTGTCCTCTGGAGCAGGCACATTGATCAGTTAAGATCCAGATTACCTCAGGAGCATCGTCCTTGCTCCTCTCTAGTTCCCATACCTACTGCCTCTTCTAGGGGGGGAAGGGGAGGATCATGAGTGTAATGAACAAGCAAGAATCAACCCCATGTGTAATGAGCTAACACGACAGGAACCATCCCAAAACCTGTCACAGTACCAACAACCATTTTCACAAATGGAAGATTGCACATCACTACCTGACTTAGGTGCTGACATTGGGTTGGAGATGGATTGGGAGGAGAGACCAGGTTGTAGTAACCAAACAGGTTCTACCATTACTACAAGTCCTAGTAAGGAAATGTCAGCAGACACATTTCCTCTCTCACAAGGTGAGAACCTTAAAACATCTGAACCACGTGAGGTCTCAAGCACGTAAGAGCCCCACCTATTTAAAAGAATACATTAGATAGATTGGGGTTTGAGTATGGACTGAACCTAGTGGGGAGGGGTGTTATGTATGCAGGTTTGAAATCATTGGTTAAGTTTGAATTGTTCTTGTAAAGTGTTGGAAATGATTGGTTTAGAAAGTGCGGGAAAACCCTGCACTCTGATTGGCTGTCAGCTGCGGCTGCCGGCTATAAGTAGCAGCCGCAGCCCAGCCAAAGTGGGTTCGTTCTGAGCTGTAGTCACTAATAAACTAAAGAGCTTGAAGCACTCCGCGTCTGTCTCTTCATGCAAACTTAACAGGGGGGATACCATCTTTCAGAATGTCTAGCTATGGTGGTCTCTAAAGCTGAGGGGCTTCTTAGAATCTCTCTTGACCAGCTGACATTCCTCCTGAATGGCCTTTTCTAGTTTATATAATTGAATGGTTGGAATGTGTTGTATGTCCTTGACAATGAGGAAAGCTAGATTGGCTTAATGAGAGCAGAATTCACTTAATGACTGCCATGATTTGCTTAACAACCACAGCAAAAAAGGTTGTAAAATCAGGCATGACTCAACATCTGCCTTGTTTAGCAACAGAAAATCTGATCTCAATTGCCTTTATCCAGCTTCTCCTCTTTCTCCTTCTTCTTCTTCTTCTTCTTCTTCTTCTTCTTCTTCTTCTTCTTCTTCTTCTTCTTCTTCTTCTTCTTCTTCTTCTTCTTCCTCCTCCTTCCTTCCTTCCTTCCTTCTTCTCCTTCTCCTTCTCCTTTCTTCTCCTTCTCCTCCTTCCTTCTCCTTCTCCTTCTCCTCCTTCTTCTTTGCCTTTGCCGCCTCCTCCTCCTCCTCCTCCTCCTCCTCCTCCTCCTCCTCCCCCCATTGCCAGCCTATCAGGCTGTGGCCCATAAGGGCCAAGGGAGCTTGCAGGGTTATTGTACAATGTTAATTTGGACAGATTTTATGGTTTGTATTACAGAGCTTCAGATACGATGTCCACCCTCTCCATAGGCCACTTGCTTAAGGCACTTGGAAATGTATATAATCTTTTAATGAGTTTCTGGCCTGGGGATATTTGCCCTTCCCTTCTCTGTGTTCCTATTGTGATTTGATGTTTGGCAACTTGGATCATGTAAGCTAGGAATAATTTATTTCTGTGAAAGAGAGCAATGTGGCTTAAAGCCACATGTTAAACTTGTTATTTAATTTTTATCCCACTTTTTTTTTACACAAAATTCAAGACAGTGAACATACTTGTAAAGCTAGCCCTTAGAATTCTTCGGATTTCTCTGATTTTGGAATATTTCTCTGGATTTGGGAACTGAACTATTGCATTTCAATGCTCCATGGGATATTGTGACATCCACATATATGTTGTGCTTCCTCCCTAGAAACAAAACTGTGTGATGAGCTGCCAGGAGATTCCACAGAGCATCACATCATGGCCAACCCCATGGCTGACTTCGTGGGTGGACAGGAGGATCGTGCCCACAGTCTCTTCCACCATTACAGAAAACGCTTTGGAAAGAGCTATGACACTGAGCAGGAGATGGAACATCGGAAGCACACCTTCACCCACAACATGAGGTGCAAAGCCTCAAGAGAAGAGGCAGAGGGCGGGAGGGAGGCTGGTAGAAGGACAGGAGAGCAATAGCACTTAGACCATTTCACAGTGCTTTACAGCCCTCTCTGAGCAGTTTACATAGTCAGCATAATTGCCCCCAATAATTTGGGTCCTCATTTTATCCACCTCGGAAGACTGGAAGGCTGAGTCAACCTTGAGCCTGGTGGAATTCGAACTGCCAAATTGCAGGCAGACGGCAGTAGTAGCCTACAGTACTGCACTCTAACCACTGCGGCAGAGGAGAAAAGAACTAGTTCTTTAATGAGAAGAAGGACTGGGGATGACATGATAGCAATGTTCCAATATTTGAAGAGCTGCCACAAAGAAGAGGAGTGGGCCAACCTATTCCCTAAAGCACCAGAAGCCAGGAGAAAAAGCAAGGGATAGAAATCAATCAAGGAGAGAACCAATCTTGAACTGAGAAATATTTCCTGAGAGTTAGAACAATTCATCAGTGGAATGACTTGCCTTCAGAAGTTGTGGGAGCTGGCATTGCGGCGGTACGATGGGCGATCTTACTGCGTTAAGATTGCCGTCAATATCTCCGCTGCTGGACAGTCCAAACGGACCTAAACTGTCCCATAGGGATGGTGACAGGCAGGGGCACGTCCTGTCGATCCCAGGAATACTGGAGGTTTTTAAGAAGAGATTCAACAACCATTTGACTGAGATGGTATTGGATCTCCTGCTTGAGCAGGGGGTTGGACTAGAACAGTGGTTCTTAACCTTTTTGAAAGAATCGCCCCCTTGAGCCATTGAGGAAGTTGCCATCGCCCCCCTCCCCCAACATAACCGCCCCCCTGCCGCCTCCTAGGGGGGCCGGCAGAGGGGCACTAAGAGGCGGCAGGGGGGGCGTTAAAGGCACCAGCCCTGCAGGTTCACCCACTGACTGTGTAACGCCCGAGCCAGCGCCTCAATGTGGAAGCGTGCGCGTTATGTGCCACTCGTCAAGATTTGACGCAGCTGCCCTGCCACCTCTTAGCGTCCCCAAGGCCAAGGGGGCCAGCATAGGGGTGCTAAGAGGTGGCAGGGGCATTCGAGGCGCTGGCGGCCCTGCAGTTTCACCATTTTGGCTGCGGCCCGAGCAGTGCTACAGTCAATGGGGGTGAGCCTGCAGGGCCGGGTGAATGCCCCCTGCCACCTCTTAGCCTCCCCAAGGGGCCAGCAGAGGGGGCTAAGATGCGGCAGGGGGTGACAAGTCGAACACAGCCACTGCTTCCCATTGGAGGTGCCAGCTCCGAGCAGTGCTAGTCAATGGGGTGAACCTGCAGGGCTGCTGGCACTTCGAATGCCCCCTGTCAGCCTCCCTAGCACCCCTCTGCTGGCCCCCTTGGGGATGCTAACAGGCAGCAGGGGCGCTTGAGGCGCCGCCCTGCAGGTTCACCCCATTGACTGTTGTACTGCACCTGAACCGGGCGCTTGAATGTGGCAGGTTGCTGGGAAAGCCCTTGCCACTGCTTTCCCAAAGTGCTGCCGTTTCAGCATTCTTTCTGTCTGTCCATCCGTCGGTCCGTCTGATCCATCCAAACAAACTGTCTGTTTGCCTGCCTGCCTTCCTCGTCATCTATCTATCTACTTCATCTATCTATCTATCTATCTATCTATCTATCACATCTATCTATCTACCTGTCTGTCTTTGTCTACCTTCCTACCTACCTATCTACCAATATAGATTCTCTCTCTCTCCTCCCCAATATATCTCTCATTCCATCACCCCATATTTCCTTCCATTCCTTCTGCCCCCATGTCACCCTCTTTCGCTCCATCAAGCCCCTAAAAAAACAAAATAAGCCCTTGGTGGGCGATATCACCCAGGTTAAGAACCACTGGACTAGAAGACCTCCAAAGTCCCTTCCAACTCTATTCTAATTCTAATATACTGGGGGGGGGAAACCCTACAATTAGCTAAAGTCACTCAAGTTACTGCACAAGAATTCTTGGCTTGCAAACTACAATATAGCTAGGCTAAAACATCATGGTAAACTAAAGCCACATGATTGCTTAGGGTAATATATCCAAGACATCCAACTCAGTTATTCTGTATTCTGATGAAAAACATTAGCAGGCATCTTGGCTATATCAGGTGAGCTTTCTCCATAATCAGTAAATGTGCTCATAATTGAAGGAAAGCCTTGAAAGATACATTCTACAAATAGTTGGTTGCACTTTTTTCTGTTTACTATTCCTTAATATTCTGACTTTAGCTGTGCTGTGCCATTTTAACGCAAGTTCAAAGGCTTTCATTGCCCTTTGTACAAAGACATGGGTGGCAAGGTGAAAGCTTCTTCTCCCATCTCACCAGCCAAGTTTTGAGTTTGTGCTTCACTGGAGTCATTAGCATGTAAACCATTCTGATGTCATCCTTTAGTATCAGTGATGAAGTTAGTTTACATCTGAGATTAAAATGCATAATCAAGAACATTATAAAACAACACTTGTCAAAACAAGCAGCAATAGAACAAAGACTA